>CM034312.1:42041455-42641455 GCA_019925795.1 Dendrobium chrysotoxum
AATTAAAAGTTTAGGTTATCTTGAGCTTATGTTTGAAATTTTATGAAAACTAGATAGTTAGATTGAAAGATATGAGCATTTAATGTTTCACTTTAAAAATGAACTCAAAAGTCTAAATCTGTTTGGGCCGTCCGTTCTTTTGAACTAAGATGATCGGATTGCCAAAATTTGTGTGCCTTCCCTGGTGTTCAAACTTATATTCTTTGGGAGTAAGTTAGCGGCAATGTGGCCAAATTCATGTTGTTGATCTGATCTGCCTTGGATCATATTTTCTTAACATGGATAATTAGTGCCTCTACTATTTTCCACATATCCTATATGTTTAAAAATGTCATTTTCTCTCTCCAACGATTTGCCATAATTTTTTGAATTAAAATTTATTTAAAAATTAATTTAAATGCCTAAAACCTCCAAAAATCATAGAAAATCTAATTTTCCATGAAATTTGGTGTTTTTAGACTCTTTGGAAAGGCCATGAGACCTAGTATTTTCTGAAATTAATTTTGACAAATTTTTTTCTATAAATTTTGTGATATTTGTAATTTTTTGAAATTTGTTATTTCATTTTTCTCTTGATTGAGTGGTCAAAGTGGAATCAAATTTTAGTGGAATGTTTTTGAGCATTTGATAGACCCCAGTAATTTTTATAGGTTATATTATGCTCAGGATTACTGTGAAATAAATTTTTAATGAGATGGGTACATTTTAGACATATAACTTTAAAAATTCATAATTGTCTAAGTAGTTTTTTTTTTAATTTTTTGCGGTGTGCTCGTGCATGTGTAACGGTTAGCCAGAACAAATAATAAGCCCATATAAATAATAGTGAGACCTAAGAAAAATAATTAAGGGATTTATCTAGAGAAGTTACAAAAGTTCTAGAAAATTTTTCACACAGCTAGTATGCGTGAAACTTTAAAATAGTGAATTTAGTGACATCATAAATCTTATAAAATTAAGTAAAATAAAATCATCTGTTGCAAATCTTGGCCCAAATAAAATGATTTTGATGATAACAAATAATACTATTTCTTTACTACTACTATTCTTGCATATGTGTTTTGTTTGCCCTACTCACTAACCTTTCAGGTCCACAAGTTCACTAGGAATATCAATTAGCTTAATATCAGGTAGATTAGGATTGAGTCAGTCTGTAATTTTTATTCCAATACAACTTTTATCGTTTCCTGAGTCAAATATATTGGGATGGTTCCTGAAGATAAGTAACATTGCACAAACACACTCAGGGGGAGAAATTTGGTGAGTTAGAGTTTTTTTTTCTATTTTTGATCATATGGTATAGGATGATTGTGGACAATTAGTTAAAAATAAAAACCATGATTAGGGCATCCCTGATAATTAAGTTTGCTTAACTAATCATCCTAGATGATTTATATCGTACAGGACGATCAGTACATATTGAGAAAAACAGCCGCCAATCACATTTTAGGAAAATTTTATTTTTCAAATTTTGTTTTAATCATACTAGACAATCATATCATCCTAGATGATTCATGACAATCGGGCTTAAAATAATCCCTTGATTAGGAGACTGATTATGATTAGATTGATCAATCATATCATATAGGATGACCTGCTTGGATCATCCCGGATGACCCTTTTTATTTCATTGGATAGTCTCCTATCATCCAAGATAATAATATAATTTTCTTTGGATCATCCAGGGGATCAACCTTGATGTCCCGAGAGGTTTGTAGGATAATTTTTTGATTGCTAACCATATTCAAATAATCATCTCAAACGATTGAATAATCATACGAGATGATCTATAAAATATTTGTATAAATCTTATAGAGTAAAGGTGATCATCCAAGATGAAAGGGCTATTTTGTACTAATCGTACAAGATGATAGTATGATTGTCCTGGATAATCTTTGATGCAAAATAAAAAATTAGGGCTTTTTTTAGGTCTCTTTTTTACTTTTTAGAAAATCTTTTATTGTTGTTCTAACCTAAGAGAGCTTAGAGAAGGAGAAGGAGAGTTTGGAAGACATAGAGAGAGAATCTTGTGAGGTGGAGTTTGTGAGGGAGTTCACAAAGGTTGCTCCAACTAAGGATTTGATCGTCTTCTTCAAGCTTCATCTTGGTTTCTTGGTGGCTTTGTGGCGATAATCTTTAACATCAGATCTAAGGTTCTCTGCCTACTCCAAGAGGGAGTAAAAGGATTCTCGAGTTCTCTACCTTCATCAAGAGGGTGAAAAAGGATTTTCATGTTCTCTGGGTACTCTAGGAGGGAGTAAAAGGATTAAAGGTTCTTTACCTAATCGGGTTGGTAGAAAGATTTTGTAAGGGCTTCTTCGCCTTACCGTGGGGGCAGAAGGAGAGTCACTACTTTTAGTGCAATACCTAAGAGGCCGGTTTCCAGGGAGTTGATGTAGGTGAAATTGACCAAACCGCTATAAATCTGTTGTTTTCTTTCTACTTATCTTGCTGCATTTATTTCCACATTTTTCTATGAACTGATCTGTGATTATGAATTGTGATTTTTTATTATCTGCTTCAGCATAAGCTTTTTGGTTTTAAAATATTCAAAAAGATTTTAATTTCTCATTTTGTTAAAGAAATTTTTAAAAGAACCAATTCACCCCCCTCTTGGTTAGCCTAGGGATTAGTTCTTTAGGGTTTAACCACCCTCATAAACTTTCAAGTGGTATCAGAGTAGGATTCATAAAATCAAGTTCTCGATTACTTTTGAATTTAGATCCATGCATGGCTAATTTTGGTAATCTTAACACTGTAGAAGGATATTCAACTACTAGACCACCTTTGTTTGATAAAATACCTTTTAATTTTTGGAAAACTCACATGTCCACCTCTCTACAATCAATTGATTATCGCATGTGGATGCTTGTTAAGGAAGGTTGTTCTGCACCTTATAGACTTATAAACGGTGTTAAAATTAAAATTCTTTTACTGAATGGACAACTGATGATAGAGATCTAGCACAACTAAAAGCTAAATGTTTAAATTATTTTTTATGTGCCTTAAAATCAAAAGATTATATGCGTGTCAGAACCTGTTCACTCATAAGAAAATTTGGGATAAATTATGCATAAAATATAAGGTACAAATGAGGTTAAGTAATCTAGGCTGAACATTTTTTTGCATAATTATAAACTTTTTTACTTGGAACATAGTGAATTAAATTCTGAGATGTACACTAGGTTTATACAAATTGTTACATCCGTGCATGCCCTAGCAAGAGAACGCACAAACTATGAAAAAGTGAATAAGATTTTGAGATATTTACCTTCTTCCTTTGATGTAAAATTACTGCCATTACTAAATCTAAGGATTTAAATGTTTAATCAACAGTTAACTTACTTGGACCACTAATTTCTTATGAGCAAGGAGTGAACAAAAGGTAGCTTTATGCATGTGAGAATAAAAAATGAGAATTTGTAACCTTAAAGGCTAATAATTCTGAATATGACTCCTCTGGTTTTGATGATGATGACGTTTCTTTAATAATAAGGCAATTTAAAAGCTTCTTAAGGAAAAACAAAAGCATCATAAAAAATGGAACAAGGGTAAGAATAATAAAAATTCTAAAGCTTCATGTGATGTTATTTTTTTTAAATATAGGAAGCCAGGGCACCTGAAGTCTGACTGCCCAACTCTTAAAGCTCACCTAGGCAAAGAGTGAAAGTCCGAATAGGTTATTAGACCTATTGCTTACATCCCTAGGCTAACAAAGAGGGTTGTAAATTGGTACTTTAAAAAATTTATCTTAGAATTTAAAAAAAAAATTATTTGAAAACTTATGTAAATCGTACAGTACGATTTACCTTCATATAGTACGAACAGAGTGATTTTAATGCTTTCGTCAGTCTCAGTTATTCAACCACAGAAAAGTAAAATGCATAAAAGTAATAGTGCGAAAAAGTAAAAAATAAGAACAAAAAATTCCAGAATTTATAGTTGTTCGGTCAAACACCACCTACATCCACTCCCTAGAGACTCCTTCTCTAGGTATTGCACTAAACTCAAGTGACTCTCCTTTTTCTCCCACAGCAAGGCAGAGAATCATTTACAAACTCTCTTCCACCAAGCCGGTGTGGCAGAGAACCACCATCCTTTTTCACTCTCCAAGTGACGACAGAGAACCGATCATCCTTTTTCACCATCCTAGTGATGGCAGATAACCAATCGTCCTTTTTCACCCTCTTGGTGATGGTAGAGAACCAGACCTTCTCCGAAGATCTTCTCTCATGAGTCTTCAAGGAGATAGGGAAATGACTTGAAATACAAACAATGAAATCCTCACTATTGGATAACCCTGTGAATCCCCTCATAATTTTCACTCCAAGGATCTCACACAACTCACTCTCAAACACTCTCCATTTTAACTCTCCCTTCCACTCTAAAGAAGAAATTCATAGAAGCATCTACCCACAAGTCAGTTTAATAATCCTTAAGTACTAAGGACAAGAAAAACTGTCAAAAAACTAAAATTTTCAAGTTTAATGTGTCCTGATCGTCCCGTATAATCGATCTTCGTACTATATGAATAGTTCAAGTTACTGAATAATTCGCCTCATACAATCCCATACGAACCAAAATCGAGCCGTTCGTACCTCAAAAACTTCTGTAAGAATTATATTTCATACTGTACGAATAGTTTAAAAAATGAAAGATTCATCACGTATGATCCAATACGAACCAAAACTAAGCCGTTCGTTCCTCAAAAGTTCTATACGAATTACAATTTGTACTGTACGAATAGTTGAAAAAATAAATGATTCATCCTGTACGATCCAATATGAACCAAAATCGAGCCGTTCGTACCTCAAAAAATTTTATACGATTTACATTTCGTACTGTACGAATAATTCAAAAAATGAATGATCCGTCCCGTATGATCCAGTATGAACCAAAACTGAGCCATTTATACCTCAAAACTTCTGTATGAATTACATTTTGTACTGTATGAATAGTTTAAAAAATGAACGATTCATCCCGTATGATCCAGTACAAACCAAAACTGAGCCGTTCGTACCTCAAAAACTTCTATATGAAATATATTTCGTACTATACGAATAGTTCAAAAAATGAATGATTCAGCCCGTACGATCCAATATCGTACTGTACGATAAGTTTTAAAATTTATGTTTTTACTCCCCCATTGTGTGTGTGTGTATAGTTATCCAACTTACAATCACACTCTCTCAGACTCAAGAAAAAATAAGAAATACAGACTTCACTTTCAATAAACATTAACAAATAACTTTGAAGGCTTCAGTAAGCTAGAGTGAGAATATCCTGAAAAACATGTTAGTACACACAAAAAGAAACTCCAATATATGTTAGGAGAAAAATAAAACAAATAATAAGCTTTTGCAATCATCAAAAATAATTTGTATCAAAATTTTGTTAAATGAACGGATTTACAAAAATTATAACAATCTCCCCCTTTTTGATGATAGAAAAACATTTATTTGTTTGATTTAATAAATAAATTCACATGTCTCCTAAACTTCCACTAAATGAACACTCCCCCTAAGTAAATGATCTACTACACTCCCCCTAAAGCCTAAGATCCCCCTAAAGAAATGACCTATCCTAAATAAGGGATAAAAGGATGTTAGATGATCTAACATACTAAATAAGCAAGGGGAAGGGGAAAGGATAAGTAATAAAAATAAGAAAAACAAACAAGACATATAACACAAGCACTACACATAAGCACATACAACACAAACACATACACAAGCAATAAAAAATAATAAAATTAAATTAAATACAATAAGAAATAAGTCAAACAAAGTAAATTAAATAATACAACACTCCCCCTTTTGATAACAACAAAAAGGGAAGTCACTAAAATTAGTTGAGAAATTGAATAATGTTACTACAATATTAAAATCAAATGCCAAAAGTAAAGACTCAAAAAGATCTAGATTGCATATTATAATGAGGAGAAGAAAAGTTGATCGACAACAGTAATGTATTAGACAGATTATGTTAGAACAACTTTTGCGCAAAAGATGAAATAAAATTACCAAATTTCTAAGTCAAAAGTGACATTCAATGATTAGGGAACTTAAAGAAAATGCTAACAGAAAGAATAATTGGCGATATTGCACATCTTTTCAATGTTTGGGCTAATTTTGTGCCTCTTTCTAAATTTGGCGACCTTACACATCTTTTATTTTATGGCACACTTTGTGCCTCTTTCTAGATTTGGCGACATTACGCATCTTTTATTATATTGAACATTTTGTGCATCTTTTCAAGCTTTGCTTTATTTATTTTCAATTAATAAGATTCTTTCCAACAATACTATCTCTGGGACACAATTACAATAATGAACACTTTAATATAGAATGTAAGAGTAATGTTAAGACATCAAATATACAACAATTTAGGCTAAGTAATACATGCCTAAATAAGATAAAGTAAGATCTTCCAATCCACACCAAATCATAATGAAATCTAAATATTTTGAGAATTTAAAGTTATGCACAGAATTTTCTATTATAATATAAACTCAATTAACATTTTAGAAATTTAATCAACTACAGTTGAGTGTTTTAAGATAAGTAAATTTCCAGTCATTCTCACTATCACAGAATAATATGCACATAATCTCTGGACTTCTTCAATTCATGATATGAATTCAAACAACAAACATAGCAAGCTTTCATATTTCAACCATAACCATATAAGATAAGCTTGCTACTCTCCATATAACCAATCAAAGAAAATACTAACAACCACAAGCACAATCAACTAGAACTCAAAAAATATCAAATCACAATCAAACCAGCTACCAAAAAGAATAATAAAAATAACCACAACTATAGCCAAGCCAAGCCAACATAAATCCTTCTAGTAATCTAAAGGACCCTCATCTGGAGGAGGTGGAGGAGCACCAAACATAGCAAAATTGCTATTGAGTGTCATAATATTAGTGTTTATAGAATCAAACTGTCCTCTAAACCACCCCTTATCCTCATTGTATTGATCTTCCTACCTCTTCAAATGCGCCTAGACATTATCAAATCTTCAATCAAGCCTGTCAAACCGCTTGACCATATCCTGTTAGAAGTCTTGGTTGGGTGCAGGTGCAGGTGCAGGTGCAAGCGCCTGAAAAGAGGCATCAATAAAATAGAGTGGGAGTTTAGAAGGTCTGTCAGGATGGATTATGTTGTACTTCTTTTCAAGGATATAACAGATTACATGACCAAGAGCAATATTCTTCTTCCTCTTCACACTTTCTTAGCCAATATCAGTAAGGTAAAATATATAGTCCCAAATCAGTTGGGCTTCATCAATAGGTTGACCAGACATAATCAAGTAGGTGACAAAAGAGAGAAGAGGGGTCATGTTTACTCTATCTGTAGCCTTGGGAATGATGGAGGTCCTAAAAACATATTGAATTATTCGGGCATTATGGTTCAATGTGTCTACTCAAGGATAGTGAGTAGGTTGGCTTTTACCTCTAATGACTTGATTGACTTCGGACCAATCATAGTCAGATCAAGAAGTTAGGGTATGTGCCCATATGCCCAAAGTTCTTAGATGAAAATATTCTCCTAGATCCTCCTTTGTAATTTCTACCCTTTGTTTCAGGACATAGGATGAGATTCTGGTATGATCCTGGCTAAAAGTCATATTGGCTAGAAAAATATAGAAAAGGTCTTTATTATATGAGTAGATCTGTGTGAGAAGGAAAGAGAACTAGGTGGAATCAAATAGAGGCATTACTGCAAAATGGAGATTTTTCTGCAGTAGAATGCAGGAGCGAGTGATTTTAGATGCGGCATACCTATAGTACGCCTCCTCAATTTATCCACTCCAAAAATTGTCATCCCAGTCCCTCCTAGAAGATGTCCCTCTGGATTGACAGACTCTATTGCCACTTCTTGACATCTCTATACAATGCTCTGAAGGGTTTGAAGTGAAGGTAAAATGAAAGAAAATGACCCTCCTTTATATAGAAAATAAATTCAGTCATACAGTACGAACCCATTTTGTACAAGATTAAATTAATTTTCTCCAGGATGAATAAAATTTTGTACGAGATGAACGAAAGCTGTCAAAATAAAATGGTTTTTCATAAACAGCTCGTCCCGATATGTCCTTTCATACAGGCTCTCTGACTTCCTGATCATACAGTCGATGACGTGTTCGTCTAGGATGATCAGAATATTAAAAGATCATTCAGGCGATGGTTAGGTTCGTCCTTATCCAAATTGATACAGGGATCGTACAGATGAATACGTGTTCATCCAGAATGATCAACAATAATAACTAACACTAACCATGGATTCATCCCATTCATACAGACGAAACTCCTACAATCATATAGTACGATGACGTCATCGTATAGTACGAACAGACTAAGGTAATAAGGTTTTGTCACTCCAACTCTATAGTTTTTTAGCATCCAATAAAGACCAACACAAACAAGGTATATATATTATTTTTTTTAAAAAAAAAATTTAAAGAAGACATACAAAATAATCACAAAAATATAATAGACTAGAAACAAACTAATGAACACTTACAAAAAAAAATTTACAGAAATTTCAATCAAGCATTAAGATCAATTACTCCTAGCCTTATCCTTAAAATATTAAAAGTGTCAAAAGCTATGGGTTTTGTGAAAATATCTACTAGTTGATCTTTAGTAGCGACATGATGTAATTCAATTTCCCCTTTCGGTACATGATCGCGTATGAAATGATGCTTTATATCAATATGCTTTGTTCTATGATGTTGAATAGGATTTTTTTGAAATGCAAATAGCACCAGTGTTATCACAAAAGATTATAATGGTACCAATAGAAGATCCTAAGTCAACCATTTGCTGTTTCAACCAAAACACCTGTGCAACACAACTCGCTAAGGCAATATGTATTCTACTTCAGCTGTAGAAAGTGCTTTTGAATTTTGTTTCCTATTCGACCAAGATACTAAGGAATTTCCAATGATTTGACAAGTCCTAGAAGTACTCTTCCTATCAACCTTATAGCTTGTAAAATCAGAATCTGAGTATCCAATAATTTTAAAAGAAGAACTATTCTTAGGATACCAAATCCCTAAATTTTGAGCTCCTAAAAGATATCTTAATCTTCTTTTCACTACTGTCAAATGTGATTCCTTTGGATCAGCTTCAAAATCTAGAACATAAGCAAACACTAAACATGATGTCAGGTCTGCTAGCTGTCAAGTAAAGCAATGATCCAATTATTTCTCTAAACTTCTTTTGATCAACAGATTTTTCCTTAGAATCCTTATCAAATACTACTGAGGAATTCATGGGTGTAGTTACTGGTTTAACATTATCCATTTCATACTTTTTGAGGATATCCTTAACATACTTAGATTGACATAGAAAAATTCCTTCCTCATTTTGCTTTATGCTAAAACCAAGAAAATAACTCATATCACCGATTAAACCCATTTCAAACTCACAACTCATTATTTTTGAAAACTCATCACATAAATTTTTACCAGTTGATCCAAAAATAATGTTATCCACATATATTTATATAATGAGTATATCATTTCCAACTCTTTTCAAAGATAGAGTGGTGTCCACACTTCCTTTAACAAATGATCCTTTTAATAGGAAAGTGCTTAACCTCTTATAGCATGCTCGAGGTGCCTATTTTAGTCCATACAACACCTTTTTTAATTTAAAAACATGATTAGGGAATTTAGAATTTTCAAAACTTGGAGTTTGCTCAACATAAACATCCTTTTCTATCACCCCATTCAAAAAGGGACTTTTAACATCCATTTGATATAATTTGAAATCTTTAAAACAAGCAAAGGCTAACAACACTCTAATTGTTTCAAGTCTTGCTACAAGGGAAAATGTTTCTTCAAAGTCAATCCCTTCTATTTGATTATATCCCTTAGCTACTAGTCTAGCATTATTTCTTATAACAACTCCTGAATCATTCATTTTGTTTTTGAACACCCACTTAGTTGCAACTACACTTTAATCCTTTGGCCTTTCAATTAACTCCCAAACATCACTTCTTTTAAATTGATTCAATTCTTCTTATATGACCAAAATCCAAAATTCATCCATAAGTGCTTGATCAATATTAGTGGGTTCAATCATTAAAATAAATGCTGAATGATTTACCTCTTTCCTCAAACCATGCCTAGTCCTAAATCCTTCACTTGGGTCTCCTAAAATTAACTCTTTAGGATGACTCTTGAGATAATTTAATTCTTTAGGCAAACTTTTCTCTTCTTGAATTTTAACCCTTCTTTCACTTTTACATTTTCAAATCCTTGGGTTATTTCTACAACATCATCTTCCTCTAATCTAGTCCCTCCACTATTATCAGATTCATCAAAAACAACATGAGGGGTCTCCTCAACTACCAATGTCCTTCTATTGAAAGCTCTATAGGATTTTCTAACATTTGAATATCCTAGAAAAATTCCTTCATCAGATTTAGGATCAAATTTTCCTAAGATAATTTTTCCATTGTTGTGTATGATCAGCTTACATCCAAAAACATGTAGGTGTCAGAGGTTTGGGATCCTACCTTTAAGAAGTTCATAAGGTGTCTTGTTTAATTTGGATCTAATGTTCACTCTATTCAACACAAAACATGCGGTGCTAACTACTTCAGCCCAAAAGTATCTTGGAAGTGAATACTCTACCAACAAGGCTATAGCAGCTTCAACCAATGTTTTATTCTTTCTCTCAACTATTCCATTCTGTTGAGGTGTCCTAGAGGCTAAGAAGTTATGATCTATCCCATAAGATTTGCAAAAATTATCAAACAACTCATTTTCAAATTCTCCCCCATGATCACTTTGGATTGTTATAATTTTTAGACCTAGTTTTCTCTGAATCCAAGTGGAAAAATGTCTAAACTCCTCAAATGATTCACTTTTATGATACAAAAATCTAATCCATGTGAATCTTAAATAATCATCCACAATCACATACCCAAATCTCTTTCCTCCTAGACTTAAGGTACTAATAGGTCCAAATAGATCCATATATAGGATTTCTAAGTGCTTGCCAGTTCTAACCTCCTTAATTGAACTAAAAGAGGATATGACTTATTTTCCTAATTGACATGCATAACACAAGTGGTCTTTTGTAAAATCAAGTTTGGGTACACCTCTGACTAACTCTTTTTGGGTGATTTTCCTAAGAGTTCTCATGCTAGAGTGACAAAGCCTTCTATGTCATAACCAAGATTCATCTGATACAGTTTTCAAACATAATGTAGTAGAAGGTTTTACAGCATTCAAATCTAGCATGTAAACATTATTTATTCTATTACCATTCAATACAATAAGTCCATTCTGACTGATAACACAACTAGTAGGCAAGAATTTTATATGATAACTTTATCACACAAATGACTTATGCTCAACAGATTATATTTTAAACCTTCAACTAACAGAACATTTTCAATCACAAAGTTTTTTGAGTTTCCAATCATACCTGTACCTACCATTCTCTTGGTAGTATTGTCTCCAAGTGTAACCTTGCCTCCATTCCTGGTTTCCAACGTTATAAATTATTTTGCATTTCCAGTCATATGCTTAGAGCAGCCACTGTCCAGGTACTAAATACTCTCATGAGGTCATATATGAGAGTGAACCTACAAAATGATCAAATGTTAGTCTTGAGAATCCAAACAAGTTTGGGTTCTCCTCTTGACAATTTTAAACCAAATGCATGTGTGATATGCTGTGTTTTATGTACCTTAGGTCTCCACACTAAATTTGTTCTATATCTAAGTGTACAAGTGTGGGAAATGTGTCCTAACGCTCCACATGCAAAACACCTCACTCCAGGAAAAGGATTTCTTAGTCTGTATGAGATATAATTTTTCTTCCTAGGTGATGAACTCACTTTCTTTTGTTTAGACTTATAATATTCTTCAAGTGTGGGGATTGGTCTATTTTCTTCAATAGCTTTCATCTTAAGTTCAAGATATGAGTTTATATTTTCCAAAATTGAAATCTCCATGCCCATATCTCTCTCTCTATATTCTGATTCCTCCAAAAAAGTTTTGCAATCATTTTTAAGTTAAGTGTGAGATGATTTTAAAAGATTATGCTGTTTGTTTAAATCATCAAACTCATCCAATAAGGTTATGTGGTTACTATCAATTAATGCATGGTTTTTTCTAAGGATCTCATATTATTTCTGTAGCTCCAAATAATCTAAATTTAACTTAGCATGTAATTTTTTTAGTTTCCTATATGCTAAATGTATGTGTTCAGAAACTTCAAATAATTCATCATAACTTAAGTCACATACTTCTTCTTGATATGATTGATCAAGATTGTCAGCCATCAAGCATAAATTTTTGACTTCCTCTTCTGGCACAATTTTTGAGGAATCTGAAGCTAAGTTCACCTAAAATGCTCGTTGAAGTCTCTGTTTACCCTTTCTTTCCTTTGGTTTCTTCTCGGCCTTTTCCTTGCTAGGATTTCCCTCAAGATTGGGGCAATCAGTCTTTATATGAGCTAGCTTCCTGCATCCATAGAAAATAACATCATTAGAAGCTATTGCATTTCTATAGAACTTACCCTTATTCCATTATTAGCATCTTCTCTGCTTCCTCTTTAGGAAACTCCTAAATTTCCTTGTCATCAAAGCAATATCCTCTTCATCCATAGGTAGTGATTGATCACTATCTGAATCATCCACCTTCAAAGCTATATTCTTCTCCTTCTACTTGTCTCCTACATCAATCTATCTTTGAGTCATAGATTGCTCGTAAGTAATTAGTGATCCAAGAAGATTGTCAATAAAATAGACATTTAAATCTTTTGATTCAGTTATAGCAGTTATCTTTGCATCATAAGCAGTAGGTAAGCAACGAAGCATCTTATTTACTTTTTTTGCATTTGTTAATTCCCTACTTAAAGCATGCAATGAAGTGGTTATATGTGTAAAGCGTGTATACATGTTTGAGATTGATTGATTCGATTTCATGCGAAATAGTTTATAGTCATGCAAAAGAATGTTCAACCTAGTTTGCTTCACTTCATTTGTACCTTCATAAGTAATGCAAAGCCTATCCTAAATTTCTTTTCCTGATTTATAAGTAGAAACACACATATAGTCTTTTGATTTCAAAGCACAAAAGAAATTATTCAAACATTTAGCATTCAATTGAGCTAATTCATGTTCTTCTATAGTCCATTTAGCAAAAGGTGTTTGAACTCTAAAGCCTTCTACAATTCTAGTGGGTTTAGTATAACCTTCCTGTACTAACATCCACATGCGATAATCAAGAGATTGTAGAAATGTAGACATGCGAGTTTTCCAAAAATCAAATGGGATATTGTTAAACAAAGGTGGTCTAGTGATCGAGTAACCTTCTAAAGTGTTTCAGTTTCCAAAATTATCCATGATCAAATTTCAAAAAGTAGTTTAAACAGTAATTTTCAAAATAGGCTCTGATACCACTTGAAAGTCCAAATAAGTTATTAGACCTATTGCTTATGTCCCTAGGCTAACCAAGAGGAGGGTGAATTAGTCCTTTTAAAAATTTCTCTTAGAATTTTGAAAAAATTTTATTTGAAAATTTATGTAAATCGTACCGTACGATTTACATTCGTATAGTACGAATAGAGTGATTTTTAATGCTTTCTTAGGTCTCAGTAATTCAACCACAGAAAAGTAAAATACATAAAAGTAACAGTACGAAAAAGTAAAAAGTAAGAATAGAAAATACTAGAATTTATAGTGGTTCAATCAAACACGACCTATATCCACTCCCTAGAGACTCCTTCTCTAGGTACTGCACTAAACTCAAGTGACTCTCCTTTTTCCCCCACAGCAAGGCGGAGAAGCCTTTATAAACTCTCTTCCACCAACCCGGTGCGGCAGAGAACCGTCATCCTTTTTCACTCTCCAAGTTACAGCAGAGAACCGATCATCCTTTTTCACCCTCCTAGTGATGGCAGAGAACCAAGCATCCTTTTTTACCCTCTTGGTGACGGCAGAGAACCGAACCTTCTTCAAAGATCTTCTCTCCAATAGTGACTTGAAGTACAAATAATGAAATCCTCACTATTGGATAACCTTGTGAATCCCCTCACAATTTTCACTCCAAGGATTTATCACAACTCACTCTCAAACACTCTCCCTTTTCATTCTCCCTTCCACTCTAAAGAAGAAATTCATAGAAGCATCTACCTACAAGTCAGTTTAAAGATCCTTAAGTACTAAGGACAAGAAAAACCATCCAAAAATTAAAATTTTCAAGTTTCAAGCGTCCCAATCATCCCGTATGATCTATCTTCATACTGTACGAATAGTTCAAGTTACTAAATGATTCATCTCGTATGATCCCATATGAACCAAAACTGAGCCGTTCGTACCTCAAAAACTTCTATACGAATTACATTTCGTACTGTATAAATAGTTCAAAAAATGAATGATTCATCACGTACGATCCAGTACAAACCAAAATTAAGCCGTTCGTACCTCAAAAACTTCTGTATGAATTATATTTCATACTGTATGAATAGTTCAAAAAATGTACGATTCATCCCGTACGATCCAATATGAACCAAAATTGAGTCGTTCGTACCTCAAAAACTTCTATACAAATTATATTTCGTATTATATAAATAGCTAAAAAAATGAACGATTCATCCCGTATGATCCAGTATAAACCAAAACTGAGCCTGTTCATACCTCAAAAACTTTAATATGAATGCTTAAGGAAAGATCACTCAACTCTAGATAGAAATAATATGGCTTTTTTAGATGAATTTGATGAATTAAATAAAAAGCATTCTTATTTAACTACTGTGCATAATTCATTAAAAATATCTCATGTTGATTTAGAAAAAGCTTTCAAAGAATTAAAAACTATTGCATGTAATTTTGAGAAGTAGTGAGCCTTCATTGAAATTGGAAGTGGCAAGGTATGAAAAGGCTAATGAGTTTCTAAGAGAAAACATCATTGCAATAGAGCAAAATAAAACAGCACCTTTACTTGAAGAGTTTCATAAACCATCAACAAAGCACGCATCACTAAAACTTAAGAAGAGGCAACATAACTCACATAGATTAGTAAAACCTTTTCTTGGTGTTAGATATTTTTCTTGTGGCATGCTATGACATATCTCCCACATTGTACCTTTTACAGTAGAACACATTTGGTGTGGAGACCAAAATTGCAAAATTTATAGCATATATGCATTCATTTCATTCCTCTTTCTATAACATGGGACCTAAATATATTTGTGTTCCCAATCTAACATCTGATGATTTTATAGGTGTGCTCTCACAAAAGGCCTCGTGAGAGCATGTGGTACCTAGATAGTGGATGTTAAAGGCATATGACCAGAGATGCAAATCAATTCATTTTATTGGAGGCCAGGGCAGGAGGCAAGACAACACTTAGAGAAAACACCACCAAGAGAGTGGTGTGCATAATTATAATTGGTAATTCAAAAGATTTCATCATTAAAAATGTTTTGCTTGTAGATGGATTGAAATATAATCTGCTCATTATCAATCAGCTTGGTGATAAAGGCTTAAGCATAAAATTTCATCCAACTTACTGTATTATAAGCTTTAGTGACAAAATTATTTTGCAGAAAAAAGGATCAACAATATTTATATGCTTGATCTAAATTGCCTTAAAGCTGATTATGGTTTTTGCTTAAAAATATCTGTTAATAAATCATTATTATGGCATAGGAGATTATGTCATGTAAGCATGAATAACCCTAGGAAGATTACCCAAAAATACTTAGTGAGAGGAATGCCCAAACTATAGTTCACTAAGGACCACTTTTATAATGCCCGTTAGTTAGGAAAGCAAGTCAAATCCTCCTTTCACTTAATCAAAAACATTAACACTAGCAAACCCTTAGAAGTTCTTCACATGGATCTCTTTGGACCTATCAACACTTCAAGCCTAGGTGGGAAAGTCTTTGGGTATGTGATAGTTGATGATTATTCAAGGTTTATTTAGGTTAGATTTCTATCTCATAAAAGTGTATCATTCGAGGAGTTTAGATCTTTTTCCACTTGAATTTAGAGAAAACTAGGTTGTGAAATCTTAATCATTTATAATGACCATGGTGGAGAATTTAAGAATGAAAAATTTGAATCTTTCCATAAGGAGTAAGGGATAGACCATAATTTTTCAGCTCCTAGGACCCCTCAGTAGAATGGAGGTGCTGAAAAAAAGAATAGGACCCTTGTAGACGTTACTAGAGCCTTGATAGTTGAATACTCTCTTCTTAAATATTTCTAGGCAAAAGCGGTGAATACAGCCTGTTATGTTCCGAACAGGGTTAATCTTAGATTCAAGCTAAATAAGACACCCTATAAATTCCTTAACGGTAAGACACCCAACTTCTCTCACCTTCATGTCTTTGGATGTAAAGTGTTCATTCTGGAGAATGGGAAGTCTCAACTAAGAAAGTTTGACCCAAAATATGATGAAGTAGTGTTCTGAGGTTACTCAAGTGTTGGGAAATCCTATAGAGTCTTCAATAAAAGAACACTGGTAGTTGAGGAGCGCACTTATGTTATATTTAATAAATTTGATAATTTTAGAGGGTCTAAAGTAAAAGAAGAAGAGTTGTGTATGTCACCGAAGGATTAGAATCTTCAAATCTGAAGGAAAGGGTAGAACCTGAAATCACACTGCCTACAGAATGGAGATTTTTTTTAAGTCATCTGAAAGAACTGATCTTAGGAGACCCATATGAAGGTGTTAGAACTAGGTATGAACTTAGAAAAGAAGTAAACCACTCTACCTTTAGTTTAATGATTGAATAGACCAACCTAAATCAAGCTTTATTTGTTGAATTATAAATCCTAGCCATGCATGAAGAGTTGAATCAATTTGTAAGGAATGATTTTTGGGAGCTAGTTGGAAGACCTAAGGACCAGAGTGTTATTGGAACTAAATAGGTTTTCAAAAAAAAAAGAATGATTCTAGTATAGTGTTGAGAAATAAAATAAGATTTGTAGCTAAGGGGTATAATCAGATAGAAGGGATTGACTTTGAAGAGACCTTTACCCTTGTAGCTAGATTAGAAGCCATTAGGGTACTACTAGCCTTTGCCTATTTTAAGGAATTTAAATTTTTTCTAATAGATATTAAGAGTGCCTTTCTAAATGGGGTGATAAAAGAAAATGTGTATGTTGAACAACCCCTAAGCTTTGAAAATTTATAATTTCCTAATCATGTATTCAAATTAAAAAAGGTTTTATATGGACTGAAATAAGAACCCAGGGCATGGTATGAAAGACTTTGCACATTACTACTTGAAAGAACCTTTGTTAAGGGGAGCATAGACACCACCTTATTTCAAAAAAAAGGTAGGAGATGAATTGCTAATTGTCCAAATCTATGTTGATGATATTCTGTTTGGATCTTTTAATGAAAAACTATGTGATGAATTTTCAAAAAGAATGAGTAAGGAGTTTGAAATGAGTATGATGGGAGAACAAACTTACTTTCTTGGATTTAGTATAAGGAAGAAGGATGATGGAAATCTCCTTAGTCAATCAAAATATATTAATGACATCCTTAAGAAATATGAGATGTATAAAGCCAAGCTAATCTACACTCCTATGAGTACCACTGTTCAGTTAGATAAGGATTCAAAAGAAAAATATATTGATAAAAAAAAATACAGAAGAATAATTGGATGACTTCTTCACTTAATTGCTAGCAGACCTGATATTATGTTTAGTGTTTATCTCTGTGTTTGATTTCAGGGTGATCTAAAGGAGTCCCACTTGACTGCTGTTAAGAGAACTCTTAGATATCTCTTAAGAACCAAAGACTTAGGAATCTAGTATCATAGGCATAGTACTTTCTTTGAAATCACAGGATATTCTGATTCAAATTTTACATGATGTAGGATTGATAGAAAAAGAACTTATGGGACATTTCAGTTCATAGGACAATCCTTAGTCTATTGGTCTAGAAGAAAATAAAACTCAGATGCACTATCCACTGCTGAAGCTAAATACATTACCTTAGGAAGTTGTGTGGCCCAAGTAGTTTGGTTAAAGAAACAAATTCTAGATTAAGGATTACTTTTAGGCACAATTTCAATCCTATGTGATAATACTAGTACCATATATATTTTAAAGAATCCAATCCAACATTTCAGGACCAAACACATCAACATCAGGCACCACTTCATTAGGGACCATGTTACTAAAGGAGACATAGAGCTACACCATGTAGCCACTGAAAACCTTCTTGTAGATATCTTCGCAAAACCACTGGCCTTTGAAACCTTTAGTGTCTTAAGAACCAGATTAGGTGTGATAGATATTCATGTTTGAAAATAATGCTTTCTATTTATATTTTTGCTCTTAGTGTTTTATTTGATTTATTTGTTTATTTATTTTTGTGTTTTGGTTTTTATATTTTTGATTTACTGTTATTTTTTTAGTATTTTAAGAATCAGATCACTATTCATTTCTTCTGATGAACTTGCTTTTTAAATGAGAATTTTGCCTTATTTTTGTTTAGAAGCTTGTAAGCACTGATTGACTCCTCTAAAAATAGTTAAAGGAAGAAACATTAATGATTATTTCTCTTCCTCTAATTCCTTTAATGGTATATTTTTCTTTTTAAATAAAAATCAATTTCAAAATTAAAATGTTCGAGTTTGAAATAGAGATCTACTTTATCTTCCCAGTAATCTATCTCATATAAATAATATTCCAAATCATTGAATCACTTTCATATTTTCTTAATCAGGTGATTGCATTTATCATATGAATATGATTCTATTTTTTGGTTTACTCTTCCTTATGTAAGAGAGTGAGTTTTTTCTTGTCTTATATCTGAAAGATAATCTCATAATTGAGAGCCTTTAGAGGTTATGAAAGGAAGCAAGCTCGCAAAAGAAATGAAAAGAGGCACTAAATGAGCCCAAGACTGAAAGGATGTGCAATGTTTGCCAATTAATTGCAAGATACACTAAGTGTATCAAAAATCAAAAGTTGCGAAAATTGTGCCAAATAACTGAAAAAGAGGTACAAAATTTGCCCACAAAAAAATAAGCTTCCTTCTCTTTCAAATCTTTAAAAATCTTAAAAGAATCCTTATGCTAGTTAATGTCTTAAAACAGTTGAGATTAAAAATCATGATTCCTGATTCTTTACTTTGTAATACTATTTTATCATATTTTTTTCTGAAATGAAGGTTTAAAGGATCATTTTTTTTATCTAATTTCATTTTTTCTAAATTAGATTTTTATTTTAAAGGAACTTTAACCTATAAGGTATCCGAGGTAAGGTTTACAAAATTGATTTTCTATCTTTTCTGGATTTCAGCATTATCAATTCCTTCTTATTGGTTTTTAAATCTATAATTAAGAAAAATTTATCATTTACTAGAGTTGATAAAAAAAAACTTTGATTTAGATTGATGACTGGTTTTATTTAGTTTTTGTATTTTTATTTTTTTATTTTTTATTTTGAAGTCATCTATTTTGATTTTTTTTTGTTTTAAAGTCCTCGTGATCAACACATTCCATTCCTTTTTTTTTTTGGTTTTTCTCATATCATCTAAGATGATCCACATCATCCTATATGATCTGAATAAAAAATTCTAATCTCAGATCTATCATATCTAATGATTTAAATTCATCACTTATTGGTGATCGTCTCGTATGATTATAACATCAATGGACGATACACGTGGCAAGAGTTACTGGATGATTTGACTGCTATTAGGTCGATCCATTATTGCTCATAGTTCTGAATGATCCATCTGTTCGTCCAGGACGATGTATTTAGTCAATGATCATCCTGTTAAATTCTCAGGCACATCGTACTGAGTCTAATCGTCTTGGACAATATCTGATCATCCTAGATGATAAGACCAACTTTTTTGACAAATCGTCTAGAGATCATCATGGATGATTTTCCCGATTCTATATAAATAGCCAATCTCAAGCCTTATCCTTTACTCAAAACTTTCCAACTTTCTTTTCTCTCATTCAACCTATCAATTCTTGGATATAGCTGGCAGTAAAAGATCTCATGCACTCACAAGTAACTATTCCAGGAGTGCTGTTGATCCCAAGTTTACTGAAGAAGTGGATAAAGCTACTTTCACCTGCTACAAATCTACTGGTATCAACCCTTCCATGATTATCAATCAATCCACTCTGAACTTTCAGGTACTACACCTACTCTTTAACAAAACCCTTGGATTCATTCTTACTCTTCCCTTCCCTTTCAACTCTAAACTCCTATTTGAATTCTTTTCCAGCCTTTGCCTTAATGCTAATTTTACTTCTCTGTAATCTTATGTGAATCGAAGGCCTATAAAGATTACCTATCAGGATTTCCATGAATTTCTTCGCTTATCCATCAATGGAGACAAACTCCAAGTCTTAGCTTCTAATCCTAATTTTACTTAGTCTCATGTTAACAATACTCTTAGGAAAAATAATGTTTAATTTTAAGATTACACAATCAATATCTTAGTCAAAGATGCTCGAACCATGTAGCACATCCTTTATAACTCTATTATTCCTAAAGCTAGGGACTAGATTCACATTGCTCCTATCCTTTCACGCACCACCTACTATATCATGGCCAACCATCAATTTAATGCAACTGATCTTATCATCTACTACATTAAACATTTAACCTGCATTAGGGATCCAAGCCACAAAAGAAAGCCAAACTTAGCCCTAGGACATCTAATTGCCTATGTCCTTGAATCAAAATACAACCTTCAATTCCATACTCCACTTGATCACCACCATGTCTTCTACTCCAATAACTCCTTCCACAACCTTTACAGTACTCATCATCACCATATGTATGAGGAGCTTGGGGAAGAGGTGGAAGGTCTTATTCCTACACCTGCCCCTATACACAAATAACTTCAGATTGATCAGCTGGTTCAGAGGTTCGATCAGTGGGAGGCTAAGTTTTAGTCATATGTCATCGAGCAATAGTGATAGTATGTAGAGGATATTACTCGATTTGAAAACTACACCATCAAGCAGCAGCAGCAACATGACCAGGATATGGCCTAATTTGGTGAACAGTTTGCCTCTCTTTCTCAATACTTTCAGCCACCTCCACCTCCACCTCCACCTAATCAAAGTTCTTCTTTCTAGTCTGTCAGTATTTTTATTTTTGTGTGTATACTGGACTATATTTCTGTACTTTATTCTAATTTAGTATTTTTCTTTCTTCCTCCTTTTTGTGATGTCAAAAGGGGGAGTAGTGTGTTGTTTGCTTAGTTTGTTGTTTAGTATGTCGCTTGCTTATATTTTAGTGGAATTTGTTTTATTCCATTTCTATTCAATTTTTTATGTCTCATTTAAAAAAATAAAAAAATTATTTAAAAAATAAAAAGAATAAAAACAAAAAATTTCCTGGCTTTGAAATTTCTTTTACATCAACATTTGCCATCATTAAAAAGGGAGAGATTGTTGCAAATTTGGGCCCAGGTACAGTGATTTTGATGATAACAAATATTATTAGTTTTTTACTATTTTTATTCTTGCATATATATTTTATTTGCCCTGCTCACTAACCTTTCAGGTCTACAAGTTCACTTGGAATGCTAATCAACTAAAGATCAGGTAGACTAGGATTGAGTCAGTCTGTAATCTATTTCAATGCATCTTTTACCTTTTTTTGAGTCAAATGTATAGTGATCGATCCTGAAGCTATGTAACCTTGCACACACTATCAGGGCAGAAATTTGGTGAGTTAGAGTTTTTTTTCTATTTTTGATCATATCATACAGGATGATTATAAATCATCTTAGACAATTAGTTAAAAATAGAAACCCTAATTAGGGCATCCCTAATAATTAAGTTTGCTTAACTAATCATCCTAGATGATCTATCGTATAGGATGATCAATACAGATTGAGAAAAATAGCCTCTAATCATATTTTAAGCAATATTT
Organism: Dendrobium chrysotoxum; assembly: GCA_019925795.1. Classification (NCBI taxonomy): domain Eukaryota; kingdom Viridiplantae; phylum Streptophyta; class Magnoliopsida; order Asparagales; family Orchidaceae; genus Dendrobium; species Dendrobium chrysotoxum. The sequence goes on from CM034312.1 coordinate 42,063,369, forward strand.
TATTTTTCAAATTTTGTTCTAATCATACCAGATGATCCATATTATCTTAGATGATTCATAACAATCATGCCTAAAGTAATTCCTTGATTAGGAGATTGATTATGTTTAAATTTATCCATCATATCATACAAGAAGATATACTTGGATCATCTTGAATGACCCTTTTTATTTCATTGGATAATCTCCTATCATCCAAGATGAAAATCATAATTTTCTTCTGGTCATCTAGGGGATCATCCTGGATGTCTCGAGAGGTTTGCGGGATGATTTGTTAATTGCAACCATATTGAACTAATCATCCTAGACAATCGAATAATCATAAGGGACAATCTGTATAAAATATTTCTACTGTTCATACAGAGTAAAGGTGATCATCCTAGCTAAAAGGGCTATTTTGCACTAATTGTATAGGATGATAGTTAATCATCCTGGATGATCTTTGACACAAAAATTTAAAATTAGGGGTTTTTTGGAGGTCTCCTATTTAAGTTCTCTTATTTGCTTTTTAGAAAATCTTTTTTTTTCTATTTTAACCTAAAAGAGCTTAGAGAAGGAAAAGGAGAGTTTGGGAGGGAGGGAGAGAGAGAGAGAGAGAGAGAGAGAGAGAATCTTATGATGGGGGGGTTTGTGATGAAGTTCACAAAGGTTGCTCCAAGCAAGGATTTAATCGTCTTCTTCAAGCTTCACCTTTGGTTTCTTGGTGGCTCTATAGGGATGATCTTTAGTATTAAATCTAAGGTTCTCTGCCTACTCCAGCAGGGAGTAAAAGGATTCTCGAGTTCTTCTTTACCTTCAGCAAGATGGTAAAAAAGGATTTTCAAGTTCTCTGCCTACTCCAGGAGGGAGTAAAAGGATTCAAGGTTCTCTGCCTTGTCGTGGGGGGTAGAAGGAGAGTCACTACTTTTAGTGCATTTCCTGGAAGGGAGGTTTCTAGGGAGTGGACGTAGGTCAAGTTGATCGAACCAGTATAAATTTTTTGTATTCATTTTACTTATTTTTTAGCATTTATTTTCACATTTTTCTATGATTTGATATGTGATTGAAAACTATAATTTTTTGTTATCTACTTCTGTATAAATTGTTTGGTTTTAAAATATTCAAAAAGATTTCAAAAAGATTTTTAATTTCTCTTTTTGTCAAAGAAATTTTTAAAAGAAGGAATTCACCTCCCTCTTGGTTAGCCTCGAGACTAGTTCTTTAAGGTTTAACCACCCCCTCAAACTTTCATTATCTATTTTGTGGAGCCTGAACATTTTGAAAAATGTAATACATTCAAATTAAACTAGAAAAATACAAACAAAGGCTCAAAATTCTCATAATTGACAACCAAATGAAATAAAATTAAAAGCCCTATGACTATCCTTCAATTTGACTTTAAATCAATAATCAAGGAAATTTAATAATTAATTAAAATAAATAAAAAATAAATAAATTTTTAACACTTGGAATCATCCCCATAAGTCATTTCTGACATTTGGGGAAGGTTTCAAATGATTTGAAATCAGTTTAATAAAATAATAAGAAAACCCCCCTAATTAAAAATTAAATAATTCCATTAAATAAATAAAATTAAAAAATTCATAACTAATTAAATAAAACTACAAATTAATCAAATTGAAAGTCATTGGACTTGTCCCTTGGTCTAATATTTGTGAAAATTATTAAATCTAAAAAATTCATTAATAATAAAAAAGTCAACATTTTGGTCACTATAGTTCAATAAAATACTCAAATTTCAAAAGATTATAACAAATTATAGAAAAGTCAAAATATTTGCAAACTTAATGGCATTTTACTCATCTTAGGGTCTCATATTTATTTAAAATATTAAAATCTAAAACTTAATGTAAAAAAAAAAAGTTAAGAAAGGCACCCTTTGTTTAATGATTAAAAATTTCAATTAAATACCAAAAAATATTAAAAAACCAAAATTTAAATTAATCATCAATTAAATTAATTAAATCAGGTTTTAATATTAAATTATACAAGAAACATTCCATTAATGATATTTTAGGTTGAAATACCTTAGGATGTGGAGTTATGTGCCCTAAGGAGGCTCTAGGTGCTCAAGCCCATTGTGAAAATACCATAAATGGATTTGATGTAATGCAAATTATAAATCATACACTTAATAAAAAATTAATAACATAATCAAAATCTTAGACAATTAATCAATAAACTAAATTAAATTTAACCCAAAAATAATTTTTGGGTTACGTTGGCCTACGTGACTATTTAGTTAACCCTAAGGAGGGTTAAATAAATCTCACCACCCTCGTGTAAACAAAGGCAGTTATTGTTCAACCTAATAAACTAACTTTAAATTACTATATAATGGAAGTCTTCATACCTTATGTAGAGAGTAAAAGTGTATTAAATTACTATATAATGGACAAAAATACCTAATTAAAATTTAGGATGTTAAATCATTAGTAATTAAGCAACTTTAACATATAAAACTCATCCTTGAACATCAAAATACCAAACTTAAGCTCAAATTTAATTCTCCTTGACCCACAATAAACTAAAAGAAAAACATAAAAAAGTTAAAAAAATAATCCATTTAGCATACCTCCAAACCACACGGCCTCATACACACATTATAGATGGTTTATTAGAACAACCAACACTCATTTTAGGCTAGACCATTGTTCCTTTATACTTAATTTTTTGTGATGGTGTTTTATGAAAATTTCATTGCATGCTATTTATCATGGCTTGATGTGTTCAGTGATGCCTATTGATGTGATATTTCTTCTATATTACTTATATTGTAATGTGATGGGTGCAAGATTTCTCCTAGATTTGGAATGATCTTGATGCTAATAGAGTTTTTTCGCAGATGGCCATGCTTATGTTGAGTCATAAAAATGAGGCTAATTAAAATATAATTAATGAAGTTTCTATAGGTGCTAATATTACTAATCCCCCTTAAAAAAATTAAAAGTATTGCAGGTGAATGTGTTAGCTCAAATGTGGAATATGAGATATCTATAAATACTTGTAATATTTTAATGATTTCATATGTAAACTGCTTAGCATAATTTACAGGTTCTATTATAATAATTTTAAATTTTATATATGTAAATATAAATTTCCAAGAGTTATGAAAGTTAATTTAAAATGGAATATTAATATCAAATTTAAAATCCAATGAAGAAGGAAAAACCTTTATGGGGGCGGAGTTTCTTCCATTTGTGGATCCAAATTATGATAACTTGAAATCCAAAGAAAAAAGAAATCACCCTCTAGGTAGGTGTTCTTTTCATTTGGATATCTGAACAAGGAAGATCTAATGAACCCGAAGAGAAGTGCTGAAGAAGTGAAGACAAAAAAATATCTCGTTTAAATACTTGGGTCATTCTTGAGGATTAGAATCTGGGTTGTTTTTAGTGGAGCCTAGCCACTTTGAATTTATGTAAACCTTGAGTTATAATTATGTGTCATTTGTCATATGGAATCTTACATTCATATGATATTATGTGATTGATAATTTGCTTAAATTATTTATGCCTTTGAAATTGCCTACTTTTGTATGTTTCTTATATGCATGAAAATTTTATTTTAGCTTGGAATGCGATTAGGCTGCTAAGGTCAATGAAAAAAATTCTTCTACTTATAATTTAATAAAAAATAATCGGGCTCATAAAGAAAGATAAACACTCTTACGTAGTAAGCTCGGGCACACTGGGTATTTTCAAGCATTCATATTTACCTTCTCTCCCCACTTGGCACCTCCTTACCTACGAGTAATTTTAAACCACCAAACATACTAGGGTGTAGCTCTATCTACGGGGCATTCTACATCTCTAGCCAAAAAACCTAATTTTATGCGGTATTTTAAAAATTCACTATATGATTTTTGCATACAAAGTTAATTTGCATGTATTGTAATAGAAAATAATTAAAAATTAATCAAATTTTAATTACATCACGCATAATCACCATATAAGTAAATGGGCCACTTAGGATATTCTCTAGATATTGGCCCAAAATTCTCAAATTTTAAAAAACAAACCATTTCTATCTCTCATAAGACTAGACATAGTTTTAAAGCGACTAGGTGGTTTAGCAGGCATTCTAATCTAGGCAGATGTAATCCCAAATTTGCATGTCATTAGTTGGGTTTGGGTCATTTTTATTTAGTTCCCAAATTTGATTTAGGATTAGGGGTGGACCAACAATCTTAAGTCCTCAACATTAGAAATTTAATCCTAACTATCTAATAAAATAATAATTTAAGTTAATATTTTCCATCATCTAACATTTAAAGCTCAATATAGGATAGATTAGAGTGTTTATAAATTATTTTTGAATTCTAAAACACCTCTTAATCCTCATCCTTTGGCATCCAATGTAAATGTTTAGAATTGACCCGATTCCTATAGAAATTCCAACCTCATTCCCTTTATATAACTCATAGAAAATCCAAAATAGAAGTTTTACAATTATTTTAATCATGAGTATCCATAGAAAGCCTAATCTTCCAACAGTGTAATGAACTATGAGGGCTTGCCTTTATAAGAGATTTAAGACACCAGATATATCAAACCCCATTCTTCTTATCTCATAAATAGAACGGGGGGAAAATTATTCTCATTGGGAAAATAAATATTAACAATGATTATTATCATCATGTTTAAAATGTTCAATAATAATTGGCGACTCCCTTCTTATAGAAAAAGTACACCATTTCTTATTGGAATATTTAAATATGAAATTAATGATAAATATATCTAGATTATTATATTTGGGTACATATTCGAACGTCATTTCGACCCTTTGGGGTCATATGTAGTTCACTATGATGATCCGACTGCAATAATTAATGATAAATCATTTTAAATATCCTATTTAAACCTATGGATGAATATTATTTTGAATCTTTAGAGTCATATGTAATTCTCTCCCATGTTTGATTATTACAAGCAAGGAAATATCTACAGTTTCATAACCTGAACCCATTAGAGAATGATATTTTCATCGCCTGAGGTAATATATCATTCATGATAATGAGTTCTGCTATAAAAATGAAAACCCAAAAGTATTTGTTTGAACTTTCCCAAACAAAATAATTATAATTGATTTTCTCTTACCCATAAAGTTAGTAAACAACAATAATAAATTTTTTGGTGACTCTGCTTGGGATTTATTACACACTTCATCTTTAGTAATGGCAAAAATTTTCTTACACTGGTAGTTAAAAATACCATCGTTCTGGTGGTCTCTCAACCCATTTCATTCTTTGGGAAGCAAGACCAACATAAAAAAGAAAAGAAAAATAACAAGTTAGAGAGTTGAGTGCGGGAATTTCTAACAAAATTAGGGCTTTAGATGTTGCAATGCAGGACCCCAAGCTTCTAATTTTGATGATCATAATCATTATTTATTGAATTTATATTTCTCTAAACACTTATATTGCATATATTTTTGTGTGTATGTACTAAAAATTTCAGGTATATCATACACCGCTCAAGAATTTTTAGGGCACATGATTTGATAGAATAGGATATATTTTGAAAGAGTCTATATTTTTTATTTCTTTAATATTATATTTCTTGAGTCAATGCCATATAAACGTGTAAGCTGATTGGCAACCATGCACAAACACACTTGGGAGAGAGAAAATAATTTTTAAAATAATCATACGTATGATCTATATCGCACAGTACGACCAGTTATTCATATAATCATTAATAACAGTTAATTATATAATAATATTTTTAACCGAATCATACAGTATGATCTATGTCATACTGGACTATCATTTTAGAATAGAAACCCTAGTCTCCAACCAAACTTAAGTACTTTATCTTAATTTTTTTATTTTGTATTATTTGTATAGTGTGAATACCTTTGTATTGTACAATATTTAAAAACTTAATTTAACTAATATTAATAATTATTAAATCAAATCTAGGTTTAATTAATAAGGCAAATAATTTCAAATTATTTTAATTATATAGCATGGTAGGCAGAGTCGATTTCCAATCATCCACACAATCATCCTGTACGAACTTAAGACAGTTGAACAAGTAGTACCTTATGATCTCTAGATCATATAGTATGATCCATAAATAGATCATGAATAGTTCATTCTATAACTATTCCATCATACTGAACGATCTCTAGTTTTGAACTAATATTATTGTATGATCCTCAATCATAATGTACGAACAGAAGTGACAATTAAAATTTTATGGTGTTTTGAAACCTTGTATAAAATCTCTCTAATTTTTATTATTAAAATTCTTTTATCTATTGAAGAGATTCTAAGGGAGCTTTGTATGTAGCCTTAGAGCATTAAATAAGGAGAATGTTAGGTTGTGTGTGAGGGAGAAGGCGTGTGAGGGGATTCTCACAATTGCTCAATGTAGGTTTGCACCATGATTCCTCCAATGGCTTTATTGATTTCTTGGGGTTTGTCTAGGGAGAAAGACTTGATGGTTCAAAATTGTTAGGTTTTCTGCCTTCACCATTAGGGTGAAAAAGAATTTTAAGGTACTCTGCCTTCATGTGGAGGGTGAAAAATGAAAGTTTGTGAGTGTTGTAAAACCTTAAAGAACTAGTCCTGAGGCTAACCGAGAGGAGAGGGGGGGGGGGGGTGAATTGGATATTTAAAAACTTCTTTAATAAAAAGAAAATTCTTTTTATAACTTGATGTGGAAGCAAATTAATTTCATAATAAAAATATTAATCAGAGATTACACTGAGGAAATTAATCACAGTAAAAAATAAAGTGTAAAAAATAATCAGGAATGAACACACCAGATTTTGTAGTGGTTCAATCAACCTGACCTACGTCCACTCCCTTGAACCCTCCATTTGAGATATTGCACTAAACCTTTAGTGACTCTCCCATAACCCCCACAGCTAGGTGGAGAAGCCCTTACAAAATCTCGTAAACCAACCCAGTGTGGTAGAGGACTGAAACTCTTTTCACAGGCAGAGAACCTTGGCTACCTTTTCTCCCTCTAAGAGATGGAAGAAAACCGCGAATCCCTTTCACCTTACCCAGTACGGTGGAGTAGCCTAGTCCTTTGACACCAAAGATATCTTCTTCTTCCCAAAACATCCCTCAAGACAAACCTTGAATCTGATGGTAGTATGGTGCAAGTTTGCCGGAGCAACGGTGTGAAACCCCCTCCACACTCCCTTGAAACCCCCTCCAAGGATCTTCTCCCTCTCAAACTCCACCCTTTCCTCTCTCCCTTTCAGTGCTCTCTCTTCAAGTTTTCTCCAAAAGAAAAATAATTTACTGCATGTTGAAGGCACTAGAAATGTCTTTAAAGAAAACTTAAATAGAGGGCTTTAAAAAACCCTAAAAATTTAATTCTAGCGACAAAGATTGTCCAAGACAATCGTAGGATCATCCAGGACGATGTGTAGAATTTAAAAAACCTTTGAAACTAAATTGTAGCAGCAAAGATCATTCAGTCCGATCGTAGGATCATCCAGGAGGATGTGTAGAATTTTACTTGATAGTTCTGGATGATCTTTGGATAGTCGAGGACAAACAGTTCAAATTTGTAGTGATCATCCAGTATTATATTGGGGATCATACTTGTTGATCAGATGAATAATTTTGGAATTTCATCTTGTACAATTAGGGGTCATCCCATGCATCCTCTCAGTCATCTACTACAATCATCACTGATCATCTAAGATGATCAGATTGAACAAATTAAACATAATTAGTCCCTTAATCATAGGATCAATTTAGGCATGATTATCAAAGATCATCCAGTATAATGTATATCATCTTGGATGATTAGAATAAAATTTCAATCTTAAAATTTGGCTAAATTATGATTGACGGCGATTTTTTCATGATTGTAATTGATCGTCCTGGATGATATAAATCATCTAGTATGATTAGTTCAAAATTTGAACTTCTAGTTTTAACTCAATCTAACCCCCCCTAAGTGTGTGTATGGTCACTAAGCGAGCATATACCCTTACAGGACTTGACTCAAGAAATCAAAAGTATATCAATGAAAACTACAAATATCTTTACACAATTACTTATTCTATCCAATTATGAGCCTTGTATCTTCATTAGATGGTGCATGGTGTTCCTAAAATGTTTAGTATACATACAAACAAATATACATTACAAATATTAGGAGACATAATGACGTGAGCCACAATGTTTGTTATCATCAAAACATAAACTCGTGAGCCCGAGTTACAATAATCTCCACCTTTTTTATGATGACAAATATTACCGGTTGAATTTGCATACCAAACATATTTTCTCCTAATCTCCCCCTCACTAAGATAGTTATATATAAAATAGGGGAAATTAAAAATTCATTTTTTTATTATTTTAATTTTTTTTAAAAATAGTACATTACATATAAACAAATACAACTAGCCACATATATTCACCCCCTTTGACATTATCAAAAAGAACAGAAAGCACAGAGAAAACAAAATGAAACAAATAAAAAAACATACTAAAGATCAAATGGAACCTGATCAGGTGAAGGTGCTGTTTATAAGAATCAGTTTAAAATTTTAATAAATTTTCTTCGAAATGAGAAAATTACCTCTTGATTTTATTTAAAAACTTAGTAAGGCATATATTGACAATGCATAACTAAAAAAGGTTAGAGATTCAAAATTTATTATTCAAAGAACAGGTTCCTTAAAGGCTTAACTCCTTTTTTATGCAAATTTAAATCAAGGAACAAATTAGAGAAGGAAACAATAATCTATTCAAAACTCTTTACATGGAATAAATCTAATAGAAGATTATTACAAAATGATGAATCAAGAATCAAGATTTTCAAACTCAAGTAACAAAAGTATCAATAGACATAATGGTTTTCTTATGATTTCAGAAATATAAGAAAGGCAATCTAACTCATTATGGTCTCATTTTGTGCCTCTTTATTAGTTTTTGGCGTACCTTATTTATCTTTTTTATTTTTGATATACTTTGTGCATCTTTCCATTTTGGCATCTTTGCACATCTTTTCAGCTTTACGCTCTTTTTACACCTTTTTTTGTAAATATGCTTCATTTCTACAATTTTAAAGACTAAAGCAAACCCGATCTAGTGACAAAAATGAATAGCTTAATTAAAAAAATTATGAAGTGGATTCATCAAATTGCAAAAGATCCCTATTAGAGAGAAAAAATGTAGGGAGATAGAAAAAGTTTAATTTCAAAATCCTATTTATAATTTGATGCGAATTTTGAATCAAAATAGAAATAGCCTCATTAAAAAAATGAGAGGGAGAGATAAACTCATGAGTTTCCATCCTTTAACTGATTTTAAAGAGGTCAACCACTACTTACATAAAATTTCAAGAGAACAGGACGTAATTTTTCATTTTTAGAAAAAATGATCTTTGAAAAGTGATTTGATTTTATAAAGCATATATGAAATAAAACAAGATATGTGTGTGTGTTGATCAGAGAAACTACACAAAAAATTTATGGAAAAATAAAATAAAAGATCAAAAACATAAATATTTTTTTTCAAAATAAAAACACAAAGAAAATCACAAGAAATTAAACACAACCACAACGAATAAAAACATACACACACACATTAATAACACAAACAAAAAAACACATAAACAAAACTTTAATCGTCATTATTTTACTCCTGGTCTGATGATTCAGAAGCTAGGTCAGCCTAGGAGATTTTTTTCTTTTTATTATTACTTTTTTTTTTAAGAAATACAAATTGCATTAAGAACTAAAAAACTGAAAACCTAGATACAAACTACTTAAAGTAAACCCACCTATCACTTTCTTCCTTCACCAATTGGACAAAGGATGAAGGAAGTTTACTCTCACAAAACAAATCCCAAAAGAAATCATAACAAAAGGCTAGCTTAGCATAATAATCGGCCAGCTTATTACAACTCCTAGGAACAAAATGAAAAATAACCTTATTCTAACCACTTAGAAACAAAGAATCTTCATCTTCAATGCTCTTTCCAAGCTCGTTCAGTTTGCTGTACAACTTGTGAAGAAACTGGATCACATTCTTATTATCCCCCTCAATGATAATACCTTTAGCATCTGTTAGATAACCTTCTAATACCTTCTTTAGAGCTCTGAATGCCACAAACTCAATCTGAGATATGTCCCAATGAATTCCATGAAACCCAAAAGCTAAAACAAATCTTCCCTTATAGTTACGAACAATCCCTCCAATAGCAGCTCCATAATTATTATTAAGAGAACCATCAATGTTTACTTTATACCACGCAAGAGGAGGGGGATGCCAATAATCTAAAGATAGTCTGGAGGACTGATTGACATCCCAGTGACCTGAGAGGATATCCTTGTATGCCATACTTACGAACCTGAGAACATTAGCTGCAATGGTTACTGCACTATCCCCTTCTTTGCCATATTTAACCTTATTCCTTTCATTCTAAGAAAACCATAAGAGAGTAACATATAATCTAGCCTGCATCGTATTACCCACCGATAGAGCTTTCAGCTGATCCAGACATTCTTTGAATCTGCTAAACTTCGGTAAACTGACTCCCCACCTTTTTAAAACAACAATCACTTCCACCAACTTAGAGAAAGTAGAAGTTATATGATCACTGTCTTCAACTTCACCACACCCTCTTGGACAAAAATTGCAGCTTGCCAGCCTTCTACTAGCAAGGAAATCTGCTGTAGGGACAGCCTTCATACAAGCACGCCAGAAGAACATCTCCACTCGAGCAGTCAGCTTCAATTTATTAATCCAGGAAACCTCATCCAAATCCACTTCCTCCCTGAAACTCTCTTCAATCAGGAATGGAGAGATAGATCTACCACTCCATTTCTTCTTTAATTCCATAAAGTCACCTTCTTGATTATGAAAAATCTAGATACTTTTTATATGATTGACAAGATCCTCCCCAAAGTACAAGGCCAGCTTGTCATGATCCCACCTCCCCTCTTGAATGAAAAAATCCAGAGAAACCTTATCATCTTCAATAACAACAACAAACGTTGGCCATTTAAGTAAACATTTGTCCAGGATCCAAACATCTTTCAAAACGTCAATACTAGAACCCACAACCACATTCCATCTCATAAACCTCTTGAGAGCCTTCCACCCACTTGCTACGATCTTCCAAGTAGTAGAGCCCCCCCCCCCCCCCCTCACCGCCTCATTATTCTGCTAGTACTCCCCATATTTGGACAACAGATTCCTGTTCAACAAGGAGGAAAGGTTCTCCAACAACTTCCAAACAAATCTAGCCCTCAATGCCCCCAACCTGGATCAAGCCGGCTGAAGTCCCCATCCTACCAAAGCTTTCGGTTTACACATAACATACCATGCCACATAATGCAGGCCATGACTTCCATCATGCTTATTCCAAATAAAATTCCTACACAACTTATCGAATTCCTTCAATATAATTAAGGGATCTATAGAATGAGATAAAAGGAACAATGAAATGCTACTAAAGGCAGATTTAACCAACACCAATCTTCCTACCAAAGAAATGTACCTGTTGCCCCAAGCATTCAATTTATTGAAGGCCTTGTCTAATAATACGTGAAAATCAAATTTTTGCAACCTTCTCAATGCAATTTTGATTCCCAGGTACTCCATCTCCTCAACAAGTTTGATCCCCAATAGCTTCCTAATTTTTTCTTCCTCCCTTTCTTAACCGATTTGCCATACATCAAAGCCAACTTATGGAGACTAATATATTGACCAGTCCATTTGAAATAGTCATCTAGAATGCCCTTCACCTTCTTGATACTCTTCACTTTAGATCTGAAAGAACCAACACATCATCTGCATAGAGCAAATGAGAAATCTTCTGCCCCTTTGGAGGGATCTTAATACCCAAATCCATGCCTCTATGATAGTGGACACTCTTAACGGATGCCACTTCTCCCCACGATCCATCTGGAAATACTCCTTTTGATAAAGATAACAAATCTTGGCTCCAGAACACACTCTAGCACCAAGTTAACAAACTTATCCAGAAAGCACAACACACCCATCATCTTCTCAAGAGTAGTCCAACACATACTATCATAGGCCTGCTCCATGTTTAACTTGATAGCCACCAATCCACTCTTTGCTTTAGAAATCCTCATTTTGTTAAAGATTTCATGCGTTAGTAACAAATGATCTAATATAGATCTCTGTCTAACAAAAGCAACATACTCTTCAGAGTTAATTTTAGGAATAACCAGAGTTAATCTATTCAATAACACTTTTGCCACAATTTTGTAAATGGAATTACAAAGGCTAATAGGACGGAATCCCGAAGATGTAACCGGATTCTTGGATTTGGGAATAAGCACAACAAAAGTATCCTTCCATTCCTTACACATCTTACCTGAAAGAAAGAACCTCTTCACAGCTCTACAAACATCCTCTCCAATAATATTCCTACAAAATTTAAAAAAAGAATAGGTCAAGCCATCACAGCCCGGAGCCTTACTGTTGCCAAACATCCTCACCACATTCACAATCTCAGAATTGGAGAGATCAGCATCCAACCACCTCCTATCCATATCATCTAAAACCAGACAAGGCGACGGCCAATTATCCTTCTAACCCTTTCTCTCCTACCATTTGTTCTGAAAAAACTGAAAAAGACCTCAATCTCACTAGGCTCCTCGGTCAAGACACCATTCCACTTTTTTATTTGAGAAATCCAATTACCATTTTTCCTAGCCTTGGCAAAAGCATGGAAAAATTTTATATTAGAATCCCCTTCCTCAATCCACTTCACTTTGGCTCTTTGCTTCCACCAAGTGTTCAAATGACAAAGATTAACATTCAACTCCTCAATCTTTACTCTAAGCAACCATAGCTTATCATCGTCAAGCCCACCTTCTGTAGCTTCCTCCTCTTGAAGATGTAAAATTTCCAATTTCAATCTATCCCTTTTTTGAGTGAAACCCTCAAATTTAGCCTTTCTCCAATAAAACAAGGTCTTCAAACCTCTATTGCATTTCTTATTAAGAATTTGCATTTCATCACCTCTACAATCCTTCCTCCAAACTTTAGCAACAATGTGAGCTGAAGAATTAAAAGTAGTCCACACATCCTCAAACTTGATAACCCCCTTAGACTTCCTCCCAGAATAAAAAATCTGCTACACAATAGGGCAATGATCCGAAGCCACTCTAGCAATGTGTCTAACCACCGCCACTTTTTTTTTGAAAGAAAGCACTTTGCATTAAGAAGACAAAGAAAAAAGGTTCTAAACAGAGCAATTACACTCCTTCACCAAATCAAACAATGGAGAAGGAATGCAATTTTCATCAAAGCTATCAAATGAAAAACTACCTTCTAGAGCTAATGTAGCACAACAACCGGCTACCTTATTACAATTTCTAGAAATGCAATGAAAAAGAACATTATTGAACTCATTAAGAAATAAAGAATCTTCAAGTTGGATCACTTGATTCGGCCACCCCAATTTGCTGAAAGATTTTTGAAGCCGCTCAATCACATTACAATTGTCTCCTTCAAAGATAGCACCCTTGTAATGAAGCATCCAACTTTGTATGTGTCTCCATACAAACAAGACAGCTTATAACTCCAAAGTTGATATGTCCCAATGTAGAAGGTGCTCCCCAAATGCTGCTAGAAACCTGCCTTTATCATCTCTTATGATAGCTCCGAGACCAGCACTATACGTTTCTTTCAAAGTAGCATCCACATTGATCTTTATCCAATCTAGGGGAGGAGGATGCCAAGTATCTGAAGACACCAAAAGGAGATTAGCATCCCAGTTGCCTAGAATCGGACTCTTCATTGGATGGAAAATAGACGTTAAAACATTGGTAGACAAATAGTTAACCGAAAGAACTTGAACTCCAAGCTTTATTTGGTTTCTCCTCTTCCAAGATAGTAAACTGCTGTACAATAAAGAATTGCATTGTTACAGTTACTTATAGACAATCTATCCAGCTATTTTAAATAATTATGAAAAGAAGTAAATATAGGAACATAAAATCCCCAATCTCTCAGCTTATCCACCATCATAGTGAGCTATTCACACTCAACAACCACATGCTCACTGTTCTCCTCCAGATCACAGCCACAAGGACACCAGTTAGAATCCAATAAATTCCTATAATTTAAAAAGGAATTAGTTGGTAATGCATTTCTACAAAGTCTCCACCAAAACATCTCCACCATAGGCAGTAGTTTAAGCTTCCTGAAAATATTCAAATTATAAGTGAGTTTGTCCTCCTTGTCTCCTAGTTTTCCAGTAGAATCCAACCAAGCCTCAAAGGACAAAGCAGTAATTGATATGCCCATGTGCTGCTATATTAGTTCCAGCTGATCCTCCTTCATATCAGGATAAATCTTCATCGATTTAATGACGGGAATCAACTCCTTACTAAACAGATATTCCAAAACCACATCATTCCATCTTCTGTCTTCATTAATGAACTTGTGAACCAAGTCATACCAAGGCTCATTGCAATTGACAAAGGTTGGCCATCTGTTAATTGGTTTATCAAAGATCCAAGTATCATTGAAGATACTCACTTTGATACCATTTGCTAGCTTCCATCTCAGAATACCTTTCAAGTATTTGGCTCCGTCTAGCAGAATTTTCCAAGAAGGAGAATTCCCTCTTTTAATCACTCCATTCCAAACATTACCATCATATTTAGAGCTAATGATACGATTACATAGAGATTGTGGGTTCTTGATAAATCTCCAAGTCAGCCTAGACCGTAAAGTTCCCACTTTATGCACCAAAGAATGAAGACCCAAACCACCATGATGCTTTGGTTTACATATCTCTTCCCAACCAACATAATGTAGACCTCTTTTCTCCTTGTCTTTATGCTAAAGGAAGCCTCTACATAATCTATCCAACTCATACAATATGCCTTTAGGAACCAAAGAGTGTGTAGAAATAAATATTGGTAAGGATAAAAAGGAGCTCTTAATAAGAAGAACCCTTCCTACCAAGGATATACATCTGCTTCCCCAAGTATTTAATCTTTAAAATGCATGATTTATCAAGAATCTGAAATCAAATTTCAGTGGTCTCCTCAAAACCATCTTAACCCCCAAATAGTGCATTTCTCTAACACTCTTATACCCCAACTTCTTAGCAATCTTATTCCTGTAAGTTTTCTTAACAGAGTTTCCAAAAAGGATTTGAGATTTCAGTTCATTCACTTTTTGACCCGTCCAACCACAACAGTCTTTCAGGATCTTTTTCAAACAAGTAGCTGAACCCATGGTAGCATGAGAAAAAACCACAACATCATCAGCATATAATAGATGGGTTATTTTATCAGATTTTGGAGATACCTTGATGCCAAACTCAAGACCCCATTGATGAATGGCATTGGAAAGAAATTGAGAACAAAGGATATACAAATAAGGGGAAAGGGGGCACCCTTGTCTAAACCCACATTTAGCATCAATCCAATCAGTTCTTCTACCATTAATAAGAATAGAAAATCTAACCTCTTGAACACACTCCCAAATGAGCATAGTAAGTTTAGGAGGAAAGACGAACCAATCCAAAGCTTTAGCATGAGTTGGCCAACACATGCTGTCATAAGCTTGTTCCATATCCACTTTAACCGCCATTAGACCTTTTTTGCAATTTGAATATCTAAATTTATTGAAGACTTCTTGGGCTAACAAGCAGTGATCCAATAAAGATCTACCAGGAACGAATGCTACTTGATCTTTAGAGATTAACTTTGGCAAACAATACTTCAAACGGTTCATTATCATACTAGCCACCACCTTATAGATGGTTTGACACAAGCTTAAGGGTCAAAATTGAGACGGTTGCAATGGAGTCTTCACCTTAGGAATCAAGACAATCAACGTCTCCTTCCACTCCAATGACATCTTCCCACTTATAAAAAATTCATTAACAACTCCCCAGAAGTCATCTTTGATAATACTCCAATAGCTCTTTATAAAGGAGGATGCAATGCCATCCACACCTGGTGATTTATTGTTGCCCAATCTGTTCACCGCTTCTAACATCTCCTCAGCCTTGAAATTAGCATTCAGACCTCTCCAAGCAGTGTTATCTATCTTTTGATGACACCCAACCTCTGGCCAGCCCGTAAGATAACATTCCCTATACTTCCACTTCTGATTGAAGAAGTTACAAAACACTTCCTCAATCTTCTCCTGTTCAACCACAAGACCTTCCACATCATCTTTAATTTGATTGATAAGCTTTCCATTCCTCCTAGCCGATGCATAGTCATGAAAAAAAACTAGAATTAGTTTCACCTTCTTGAATCCATCTAGTCTTTGCTCTTTGATTCCACCAAGTAGACAATCGGGCAAGAGTAACATTAAGCTCACGCACTTTGCTCCTTAACAGCAGCAGCTCCTCCTAATTTAGCCCATCAACTCCACTTTCTTTCATTTGCAAAGCCATAATATCATTCTTCAAAGTTTCCTTCAAGTTTGGTAGTTCTTTCAATTTATTTTTATTCCAATAGTATAAAGCTTTGAGGGATCTCTTCATCTTCCTTCTAAGAATTTCTGCATTAGAGCCAAAATCAGTCCTTCTCCAAGCTTTAAGAACAACATTCCAAGTAGCCGGATAGGATCTCCAAACATCTTCTAATCTGATGTATCTCGGATAAGTCCTCGTCAATTGGTTGATCTTGAATGCAATGGGAGAGTGGTCAGATGCCACTCTTGCCAAATGATTGATAGAAGCAAATGGCACTGTTGTAGAGCAGCCGTATTCACCAAGCAGTGATCCAATCTTTCCCAAATTCTGGCATTGCCATCCTTGTTATTGCACTAAGTAAAGCTTGGTCCCATAATACCTACATCATGCAAATCATTGTTAGCTAAAAAAGCATTCATCTCGTGCGGGCCTTGGGAGAAGATAAACCTCTTTCTCCCTCTTTTATCCTCCTTGCTCAACAAATAATTAAAATCCCCCCCCAATAATAGAAGGAGTATCCCCAACTAGAACCTCACCGAGACTAGCCCATAAACTTCTTCTAGCCCACACATCTTTACTCCCATAGACCGTAGCAATATTTCAGCAACCTTTAAGAAGAAAATGGAAACTCCCAAAAATCCCTTGAGAAGAATTTAAACCCACCTTGAAGCACCCTTCCGACCTTTTCCATAAAATAAGAATTCCTCCAGAAGTACCAACAGCAGGATGGTGGAAAAAATCCCAATCCTCCCCAATAATTTTATTAACATCCATCCTATCCACACTAGACAACTTAGTCTCCACTAACCCAATAAAGAACACCTCATGCTCCCTCACTAACTCCCTTAGATAAAGAGAAACCCCTTTTTTCCTAGCTCCTCTACAATTCCAAAACAAAATGGAAGACATTAGGAACCTAATGGGGAAAGGCCCCCAACACCACAAACACCTCCACCACCTCCTCTCCTCCTTCTAGGGAAATCCGGACCTAGAGATTTGATCTCCTTAGCCAACTTGGTTTTAGTTTTTGTAGTTGCTGATTCCAGAATATCAGCAGCCACCTCCAGCTTAATGTCTTGAGAATCATGCTCTCGGGCAGCTTCAATAGAAGACACACCAATCTCCATATTAATCTCCTGCAACAGGTTAGAAGGACTAACCAAAGTAATTGATTCAGCATTCTGAACTATAGCAGGAAGATTAGTAACCAGTTCCACCTCTTGATTGGAAATACTATCTTCATTTGAATTTCTATGATCATTAATTTCTCCTTCCTCCTCTGCATTTCCCAAAAGAACCTGAAATTTATTAGCAACCACCACCTCAGATGCCACCTTATTAGAACCATCCTCTTCTAAAGATTAAATAACACAAGGGTTATCCAACTCAGCTGCATCCACCCGAGCCTGAGTATCTTACTTATCCTTTATGTTGAGTTCTCTGCTTTGGGAAAACCTCCTTCTTCTATTTTGAAATCTCACATGGATCCAAGGTCCATAAACATCTTTATCTTCTTGGCTTCTAGGCAAACCAATCTTAGCTTCCTCCTTTGAAACAGTAGCTTACACTTCATTGTTCTGACTTCCATTCTCATTAATGTTATCATGACATAAATTGGATTTATGTCCAATTTTACCACAATGGAAACAAAAAGAGGAAATTTTTTCATATTCCACTCTTTGATAAAATCTTCCACCCAGACCATCAATCCAGATTCCACTTGGTAGTTTATCTTCCAAATTGATTCTCACACACTCTAGCGAATTCCCTCCTTCCCCACCTGAACATATTCCCATCTAGGAGTAAAGGAACCCCAACCTTTGAAGCAATCTTAGTAATATTTATCTCATCCCAACAATACAACGGTAAACGTGGCATTCTAATCCAGACCGGAGAAAAAAGCCCCTTCAGGGAGGTAGGGGAAAAACCACCTCCACTTGGATAGAATTTATAGCCAAAGTGTTGAGTAAGCACCTATCCAATCTCTCAAGACACTGGCCTCCACCACTCTTATTATTGCACCAAGTAAACCTTGGTCCAATAATCCCTACCACATGTAGATCATTCTCGTTTATGAAATTAAACATTTCCGTTAGACCTTGAGGGAACACAAACTTCCTTCCACCCTTCTTATCATCTTGGGCTAAAATACAATTAAAGTCCCCACCAATAAGGGAAGCAATTTTCCTATGAGAAACCTCACGAATGCAATCCCACAACTCCCTTCTCTTCTAGACCTTCTTACTCCCATACACCATTGAAATCATCCACACCCCTTTATTAAAGACATTAAGATCCCCAATAACACCTTGATCTATTGTCTTCACAACAAAAAAGAAAGGAACATCTGATCTCCATAAAACCATAATACCACCTGAAAGCCCCCTAGCCGGTAGCAGGAAGAAATCCCAGTTAGAACCCATAATCTTTTCCAACTCAATTCTATCAAAAGAACTGATTTTGGTCTCCACCAAACCCACAAATAAAACACTATAATCTTTAACAAACTCTTTCATGTATAGAGAGGCTTCTTTCTTCTTAGCCCCTCTATAATTCCAAAAAATAATGGAACTCATTTGAACCACCTAGGGGATGCACCCCATCCCTTTTCTTGCTACCCATATCCAAATTCCTTCCAGGAGGAGCACTTTTGATTGGCCCTAAAGATTTCAATTCTTTAGCTAACTTAATATTGGATAGTTCACCCAAGCTACCAACTCATTTATCTACACCACCACCATCATTGGCACAAAAAGAGCTCCCTCCACCATCGACTTCCTCCCCCAACCCGACATCACCAACCAATCCAGCACTGCCACCCTCACCAACAATATCATCCCTTGACTCATTCACAACCCCATTTTCACTACCCTCATTCAACATATTCAAAAAGCCAAATTTATTCCCATCCGATTGAAAGAACCAACAGTTAAGAGTAGGAGCCATACCATTATCTCCAAAGGGTATCTGATTTTCTTCAATAATCTGCACACCATCCTTTCCCAATCCAGCATTTGTCAAGTCATCTACCCCTTGGCTAAGACCTTCCGTAATCTCACCATCCTCAAGTTGAACATTAGAAACGTGCACCTTGCTCAGATCCACCTCCAAAGTAACTCTACAACCTTCTGAATTTGCATTACTCCTGACCTCAATCCTTTCACCCCCATGGCTTGGTTGCTTCTCAACATTTTCCATTACAATTGGCTTTACAGTATTACTTTTCTGGATCAGCCTCCTGTTCTTCTTATGATTTACAAGGAACCATGGACCATATGAAGCCTCACTAGCTACTTCTTGCCTCATTTCAGTAGTCGGACCTTTTTTGCCATTGCTTAAAATGCCACCTGATACTTTGTCAACAAGCTCACCACTTTTACATTCATTTTTAACATGCCTAATCATGCCACAACTAAAAAAAAAAGTAGAGATTTTTTCATACTCCATCTTTTGAAAAAATCTCCCTGAACTACCTTCCACCCATACCCATAACGGAAGGCATTGCTCAAGCTTCATCCACACACACACCCTAGCAAACTCCCTCCTTCCCCATTGAAACATATTCCCATCCAACATTAATGCTTTACCAATCATTGAAGCAATCCTAGCCACATTCACCTCATCCCAACATTGCAATGGTAAGTGAGGAAATCTAATCCATATTGGAGATGTAAGTCCCTTCATGGACAAGGGGGAGAACTCAGGAGACCACTTATCCAACCCTACAATATGCCCACTCAGAAACCAAGGCCCACCAGAAAGAACCCATTCCGCCATCTCCTGTGAATCAAAAGAACATAAAAACCAGACCCTCCCAAGGGAAGTGAAATGTAAATGCCCTAATTGACTCCACTGCCTTCTAATTTCCAAAGCCACTGCATGTGATGACAATTCCTTCCCAAACACCTTAACAACCAATGAATTCAACAACTTGTTTGAATTCAAAATCTCCTTCTCTTCACATAATCTCACTGCAATTCCAACTTCCAACAATACTCAATCTTCATCTTTGAAGTCCAACTTAATATATGGTTTCTTACCCCATGGATCAACCTCCATCTCCTTCACAACATTACGGGGCAATTCATCAGACACCTTGCGCCCATTATTATCCATATTCTCTACTGTGCTAATGCCAATCTCATGAAGATTATTGTTAACCGAAATAGGTGAATTCACATTTATCGCACTATGTCTAGGGATTGCATTTGAATTCCCAAATCTATTAACAAAAATTTTCGTCCCAGGGGAAGAAGCTGAAGGATCTTCTGAATTAAAAACCACAGAATTTTTAACCTTTTGAGGAGTAAAACCATCCATTTCTTCAGCAATACTTTTACATTTACCTTCCACATGCACTACCTTTCTTGGAGAAAAATTAGACACTTCTTTAATCACCAGAGCACCATGTGAATTGCTGCTAAGTCTCTTGAGGCTGTCTTGTTTTGTACTAGTGACCATCAATTTATTATCTCCCAGAATTTGATTGTTAATGAACGGAGCACTGGTTGATCATACCGCCACTACCGACAATGGTCGGCAGCCATCAGCTACCATCCTCCATGACAAAATCTTTAAGAAAGAACACAAGGAAATTCAAATTCAAAATCTCCCTCCTAAACTTGCGGATATACTCTCTCTTAAAACCCCCTAAACTTATTGCATCTTTTTTTTATTTGCCCTTATTACAATTTGCTTTTTTTTTATCCTTTTTCTTCGCAGGAAGAGTTTTTAAATTAGGCCAGTTATTTTTTATATGTACGGATTCCCTACATCCAAAGCAAATATTGTTAGAAGAAATCTTAATAATCTTATAATTTTTACTTTTGTTGATGCTTATGCTTGTGCTTTAGTAGATTGTCCAATTTGCTTGTTATTGATGCCAAGTCTTCACTTTCATCATCTACTAAGCCACTTTCATCCATGTCTTCAGTTTTTAGTACTATAGTTCACCTACATCCAAAAGCTTTTGACCCAAACTTTGCTTGTAAGTAATGAGTGAGCCAATCAGATTATCAACATAATATTCATTCAAATTTTTTGATTCATAAATAGCAATGACTTTGGCATCAAACTTATCAAGTAGACAACGTAGAATTTTATTGACCTTATCAAAGTTAAAAAATTCTTTACCTAAATAATGTAATGATGTCATAATTTGAGTAAACCTAGTATACATGTATAGGATAGTTTCATAAGGTTTCATGGAAAATAATTCATAATCATGCATTAAAATGTTCAATTTAGATTGCTTTACTTCACTAGTACCATTGTATGTAATGCACAGTTTATCCCAAATTTCCTTGCCAGTAGTACATGTAGAGATTCTCATGCAATCAACAGAATTCAAAGCACAAAAAAATTAATTCAAACATTTAGCATTCAATTGAGTATTGATTTGTTCTACTCTACTCCATTCAATAAAAGGAATATCAATTTTGATTCCATCTATAATACATGATGGTATAGAATAACTAGTTTGAACCATATGCCACATTCAATAATCAATTAATTACAAGAAAGTAGACCTGCAAATTTTTTAAAAATCAAAAGAAATATTTTCAAATAATGGTGGTCGGATGATTGAATATCCTTTCATAAAATAATGATTTCCAAAGTTATCCATTGATTAAAATTCAAATGTTTTCAAAAATTTAATTTATGAATCCCGCTGTAATCCTACTTGAAAGTTTGTAAGGGTTGTGAAACCCTAAAGAAATAGTCCCGAGGCTAACCAAGAGGGAGGGGGGGGGGGGTGAATTTGATATTTAAAAAATTCTTTTAAAAAAAGAAAAATGTTTTTATAACATAATATGAAAGTGAATTACATTCACAATAAAAAGATTAATTAGAGATTTCACCCATGTAGTAAATTGTAGTAAAAAATAAAATGCAGAAAATAATCAGAATGAAAGCACTAATTTTTGTAGTGGCTCAGTCAACCTAACCTACATCCACTCCCCAGAACCCTCTGTTCCAGTTATTGCATTA
This sequence comes from Dendrobium chrysotoxum, assembly GCA_019925795.1. NCBI lineage: Eukaryota > Viridiplantae > Streptophyta > Magnoliopsida > Asparagales > Orchidaceae > Dendrobium > Dendrobium chrysotoxum. The sequence continues at coordinate 42,085,763 of CM034312.1, forward strand.
AACCTTTAGTGACTTTTTTGAGCCCCCAAAGCTAGGTGGAGAAGCCCTTATAAAATCTCTTCCACCAACTTGGTGCGGCATAGGAGCAAAACTCCTTTCATAGGCAGAGAACCTTGACTCCTTTTTCTCTCTCCAGGAGATAGCAGAGAACCACGAATCCCTTTTACTTTCCCCAGTGTGGCGGAGTAGCCAGGTCCTTTGACAATAAAGAGATCTTCTTGTTCCCAAAACTCTCTCTCAAGACAAACCTTAAATTCGATGGTACTAAGGTGCAAGCTTGTTAGCGAAACTATGTGAAACCCCATCCACCCCCCTTGAATCCCCCTCCAAGTATCTTCTCCTTCTCAAACTCCATCCTTTACTCTCTCCCTTTCAAGGCTCTCTCTTCAAGTTTTCTCTAGAAGAATAATGACTCAACATATACCAAAGACACTTATAATGTCTCTAGAGAAAGGTTAAATAGAGGGCTTTAAAAAACCCTAAAAATTTAATTCTAGAGGAAAGATCATCCAAGATGATTGTAGGATCATCCAGGATGATGTGTAGAATTTGAAAAACCTTAGAAATTCAATTCTGGTGGCAAATATCATCAAGTACGATCGCAGGATTGTCTAGGATGATGTGCCAAATTTTTCCTAAAAGTCTTGGATTATTTCTGGATAGTCCAGGATGATCAGTTCAAATTTTTACTGATCATCTAGTATGATATTTGGGATCATCCTGGATGATTAGAGGAATAATTATGGTATTTCATCTTGCATGAATGGGGGTCATCCCATGCATTCTCTCGGTCATCCAGTACCATTATCAATGATAATCCTAGATAATAAGATTAAAAAAATTAACCATAATTAGTCCCCTAATCACATGATCAATTTAAACATGATTATCATAAATCATCCAGTATGGTGTATATCATCCTAGATAATTAGAACAAAATTTTAATCTTAAAATCTTGCCCAAATTATTATTGGCGGCTATTTTCTCATGATCGTAATTAGTCATCATGGATGATATAAATCATCCAGTACGATTAGTTCAAAATTTAAATTTTTTGTTTTGACTCAATCTTACTCCCCTTTAGTGTGTGTATGCATGGTCACCAAGATAGCATACACCCTTATAGGGCATGACTCAAGAAATCAAAAGTACATCATTAAATATTGAAATATATTTACAATATAACATATTCTACCCAATATTGAGCCTTATATCTTCGTTAGATGGTGCATGATGTTCCTGAAATTTTAGTATACACACAAATCAATATACATTTCAAATATTAGGAGACCAAATGATGTGAGCCATAATATTTTTTATCATCAAAATATAAACTTGTGAGCCTGAGTCACAATAAAAAAGCTTCTAGGTTCATTGCCTGCACTAGGAGGGTGAAAAGAGCTTCCAAGGATCTATACCTCACGAGGAGGGTGAAAGAGATTCTGATTCTCTGACGCATCAGGTTATTGTAAGTGATTCTTGTAAGGCTTCTCTGCCTAGTTTTTGGGTATAAAGTGAGGGTTTAGTGCAATACCTAGAGACGAGGATTATGGGGAGTGGACTTAGTTCATTATTTGACCAAACCACTATAAAATCTTATGTGTTTGTTCTATGTTTTTTTTCTTTATACATTCTTAATTCTGCACTTTATATTTCCTATAAATTTTTTTCTTGCAAATCCTAATTTTGAACGTTGTGATTGGCTTGAACTCATTTGCGGATAAATAAATAAAAATATATGTCTTATCATTTCTACTAAATAAAAACATAAAAACAATTCATACATTGATTAGCTTTTGTGTTGTTAAATATCTATTCTCATTTTGAGATTTGTTTGGTAAAGTTTTCAAAATGTATTTTAGAAAAATAAAAAGTTTTAAAAGCACCAATTTATCCCCCCTTCTTGGTGCAACTTGGTCATTTCAATGAGTTTTAAGACCCTCCATTAAACTTTCAATTGGTATTAGAGTGGGCCTCAAAAATAGTGTTTTAGAAAACCTTATGAAAAATTAACCATGGTACACTTTTACAATTAAAACACCACAGAGGGATATTCAATAACTCATTTGCCACTTATTGTCAATATTTCATTTGATTTTTGAAAAATTTGCATGTCAACTTTTTTTTAATTAATTAATTTTTGCATGTATTATTTAATACAAACTACTTACTCTATACCATAACGCAAAGTTAATGGACTAAAAACTGATATCCATTTCACTGAATGGAGTATTATGGATAGAGACTTAGGTCAACTGAATGCAAAATATTTAAACTACTTTTTCTATGCATTGAAATCTAAAGTCTGTATGAGATTCTCTATATATACTAGCGAGAAAGAAATTTGGCATAGGTTATGCTTCACCTATGAAGGTACTAGTGAAGTTAAATAGTTTAGTTTAAACATTTTGTTTCATGATTATGAACTCTTTTGCATGAATCCTAATGAGAGTATATCAGACATGTATAGTAGGTTTACTCAGATAGTGACATCCCTATAAGCTCTAGGTAGAGAACTATCGAATTCTAAAATGGTCAACAAATTCTTCATTTCCTACCCAGTAGTTATGATGCAAAAGAAATAGCTAATTATGAATTTAAGGACTTGAATGTGTATTCTATTGATAATTTTCTTAGCTCACTCATCTCTTATGAGAAATGTATGAGTCAAAGGTTTCTTGATGTAGCTGATAAGAAGAAGGACAAAGTAGTGGTACTGACAGCTAATGAATCTTAAAGTGATAGCTCTTCAGTTAAGAAAGTTAATGACATAACACTAATGACCAAATAATTCAAAAGATCTCTGAAGCAACAGAGAATGTCATTAGTAGTTGACCAAATGTAAACCAAATAGAAATTTTAAAGCATCTCAAGATACTAATTACTTTGAATGTTGTAAACCAGGGCACTTGAGAACAGACTGCCCCAACCTAAAAACTTACCCTGCCAAGGAAAAAGGTGAAGAGAAGGCCAATTTCAAAAATGGGAAGCATCAAGCATAAAATCCATTTTGTGTTGAATCTGCCTCAGAATCATTAGATCTTGAAGTACATGAGAATGTAACAATCTTATGTTTGATGGCTAATGATAATCCTGATCCTTCTGACCAAGATGAGGAATGTCTACTATCTTATGATGAGCTTTTTATTATTTCTAAAAAAATCCATGCCTGATATAGGAAGCTAAAGAAAATGTATGCTATTTTAAACATAGATTTTTCTAATTTACAAAAAGGGCATGATAGTGTTATTGTTAAACACATTGCTTTAAATAAGGAGCACCACTATTTTCTTAATGAATTTGATGCATTAAACTTGAAGCAACTTGATTTAACCCAAGCACATAATTCCATGAAATATGGGCAAATTAAGTTAGAAGAATCATAAAAATAATTCGAAACACTCATATTTGAACTAAACTATAATTAGCTAGCATTAAAATGTAAAGGTCAAAGCATTCAAAGTGCAAATAGGTTTTTGAAAGTAAAATATAATGCACTCCAAAATAATAAACAACCTCCTAAACTAAAATAATGGTATAACCCCACATCACAACATGCATCATCTCATACCCCTAAGAAGAGGCATAATACCTTATATAGACTAGTAAACCCATTATCAGGTGTTTGGTGTTACTCTTGTGGCATGTAAGGACACATTACTTGCACTTTAGCCATAAATCTTAGAACAGATTTAATGTGGAGGCTAAAGCCAAGTGCATTACAGCATAGTATGCATGTCATTCATTCAAGTTAGCATAAGGAGGAAGCCAAAATCAATTGGGTTAATAAATTAAACCTTTGATTGACTTTGTAGGGGAGCTCTCGTAAAAGGCCAAGTTAGAGCATACGGTTCCTGGACAGTAGATCCTAACGGCACATATTTGGAGATTTAAAGAAATTCATCGTGCTAGAGGCTGAGGTAGGAGGAAAGCTTACACTAGAAGATAACCCCACCAGGAAAATATTGGGCTCATGCATGATTGGCAATTTTAAAAAAATTTATCATTAATAATGTTTTGCTAGTATTAGCAAATTTTACGATAAAGGATTTGATATCAAATTTCTATCTACTAAATATTTAATTAGATTAAATGGTAAACTTTTTTTAGAAGGAAAAAGGATTAATAATGTTTATATGCTTGATTTAAACATTGTTGAAGATTCAAATTCCTTGTGTTTAAAATTATTACTAATGAATCCATGTTATGGCATATGTGACTATGTCATGCAGGAAAGAATACACTTAGGAAGATCACCAAGAATGACCTATTTGAGTCAAACATAAATTAGATTTTTCTAAGGATCACCATTGTGATGCTTTCCAACTAAGAAAATAAGTCAAATTATCAGTTCATTCAATTAAGGACATCATCACATTTAAGCCATTAGATGTCCTTCATATGGACTTGTTTGGACGCGTTAGTTCTACCAACGTAGGAGGAAAAACTTATGGATATGTGATTGTTGATGATTATTTTAGATTCACATGGGCTATACTCTAATCTTTTTAAAGTAAATTATTTGAAGAGATTTGAACTTTCTCCCCTTAGATTCAAAGGATATTAGGATGTAAAATTATAACCATCTCTACTGATCATGGTGGTGAATTTGAAAATGATAAATTTAAATATTTTTACAAGGAGTTAGTAATAATGCATAACCTTTTTACCCTTAGGACCTCCCAATAGAATGGGATAGTTGAAAGGAAAAATAGAACATTAGTAGAAGTTCTTAGGACTATGTTTGCTTAATATTCTCTCCCTAGGTATTTTATATAGAAGTAGTAAATATGTCTTATTATGTGTTTAATAGGGTTAATTTTATATATAAACTCAATAAGATACCCTGTGAGTTACTTTAGGGTAGGACACTTAATCTCACTCATTTCTAAGTCTTTGGGTGTAGATGTTTCATTCTTAAAAAAGTAAATCTCATCTAGGAAGATTTGACCCAAAATTTGAAGAAAGAGTCTTCTTAGGATATTGTTCTGCAGGTAAAGCCTATAGGATCTTTAATAAGATAACCTTAGTAGTAGAGCAGTCTAACCATATTGCATTTGATGAATCTGATAGAACAGTTGGCCTACATGTTGAGGTTACCTAAGGAGTGGTATCCATTAATCTGGGAGATAAAGCCAAACCTTAGGAGACATAGCCTAGAGATTGAAGATATTCATCTAGTCATCCAAGAAACTCATCTTAAGAGATCTACCTATAGGATTTAGGACTAGGTGTGCACTTAGTCATTCTACATTCATCTTTATGGTAGAACACACTTATATAGATCAAGCCATATCGCATGAATTCTGGATCCTCGCTAAGTAAGAAAAATTGAATCAATTTATTAGAAATGATTTTTAGGAATTGGTCAGTAAACCTATGGGCCAAAGTATTATAGGAACAAAGTGGGTGTTCAAGAATAAGATGAATGACTCCTAATAGAATAAATGTATGACTTAGTTTGCTTTCCTAATTTACTGACTTCATTCAATTGATCCATTGTAAAATATAACTTTGGAATGCATCTAATAGATTATGCTAGGTAATCTTCCTAATGGTCTTCATACTCATATGACATAGTTAGCTATGCCATAGCCATGATAAATCCAAAATAGTTTTCAAACTATAGATATCACCAAAAGTATTAATATAAGATTAATCAAGCATATGGACATTGTTAATTTTTTTTACTTTCCAAAATAGTTTTTCCATTTAAAGTAATAAGGAAAAATTTAGAATGAAATTTAATATAATTTGTTTATTAAATTGTTGACTTATATTAAAAGGATTATACTTTAATCCATCTACTAAAAGTATAATTTTAGAGATAAAGATATTATATTATCCAATCGTACCTAATCCAACCACTTTCCTTATGGTGTGTTCGCACAAAGTTACCCTGCCTCTTCTCCTGGCTTTTAGCATCATGAACTGCTTTAGATCTCTCATCATGTGCCGTGAGCTATTGCTGTCCAAGTGTCATATGCTCTCACATAACTTCTTGTGAGATCATCCCTACAAGGTCAATCGAAAGTTATATTTGGGAAGACAAGTAAGTTTGAGTAGAACCTTATGATTCAATGAAAGAATTTTTTGCATGTTTTACTATGATGAATCTTTGAGCCTCCAAACTAGGTATATTCTTCGGTGTATAGTTCAAGTGTGTGCTATGGTCCTAGCATGCCATATGAATAACACCTAACACCTTGAGATTGGTTCAGTAACCCTTTTTTTTAGGGGAAATCCACAGTGGGCCTACATGTTGATTAAAATAAAAGTACAAGGTCCTTAAAGGGCCCTCGAGCTCTCTACTGCTCAGAAGAGCTTCAAAAAAAAATCAAAATAAATCCTATGAGCTCAAGGTGCCTACTAAGATAAAATACAAAGACTCCTAGGTATAATTTAGGGTGGCTAGAGGCCAACATGCAAAAAATAGAAAGGATCCAAAGAAAAACTTTAAGCACCATCCTTCCAAGGCAAAATCTAGGAGCATGCAAAATATAGAAGGTCCTGCCAAAAGAATTAAGAAGCAAAATATCCAAAGCAAAATAGGGATTACGAGAGACAATTAAATACATGTGAGGCAACATATTACAATTGACAAACCAATTAAACCAATTACCATAACAAAAGGGGAGATAAGAAATTAAAAAAACATAACCCCTAACCATGATATTCCATAACAAAAACTTGCAGTAAATAATATAATGCCAATAGAGGTGAGAAATCACAATAATAATTAAGTAGAAGTAACCATCCCAACAAACTAGCCACAATAGATTAGAGGAGCCACCATAACTCAAGAGAATCAAAGTCAAAGAATAAAACATAACGAGCTTACCACAACCACGAACAAGGAAGTTTGCAGGTCTACCCCAAGCAATAATGATCCTGTCGAGAAACTTACAGGCTCTAGATGACACCCACTAACTAAAAGAAACTCCAAGATAGTAGTGCAATATCAGAGAGTAACAAAAACAACCCAGCACAACAGCTCCTCCGAAGACCACCTGAAAAAACCAATATAAACCTGACAGTTACATAGTCTAAAGCTCAACCATCAAAACCAACCCAATACCAATACCTAAAAAAACTAATACCAAAGTGCATCAAATAGAAAAAAAAAAAAAGAGCAGCCATAAAAGGAAGAACGATAGAAAGCAACAAACCCAAATTAGGATCAGGGCCATTAGAGCTTAAAATCAGGCACCCAATGCAACCATCATTACACAACCCCCAATGCCACTTAATTCTAAACCCATGCACTCTCCAGTTCATGAAATGAAATAGGTGAGTAATAGAAAAGATTACCATATAGGTAATAAAAGCAATAATGATAGCAAGAGAAGAGACCCCAGGCCTCACCCAGATCCAACATGTAAACTAAGAATGAAGATAATGACCAAAATTAGCCCAAGAACTCAAAATAATTCTTCAAATGTTCCAGTAAAATAGATCATTCTGATCAACCTTAGTAGTGATATGGGAAACCACACGACTAACCAATACCTAGGGATTAAAGCAGCCAAACAACAAAAACACCATAGGGAAAAGAAGGGCAATAATAGGGGTTGAATTAGGGTTTGAAAGTTTCCAATCACTGCTCAATCCCCTCGCATTCACACCCCAATACCAAATAATATAGAAATTTAGGAGGTTAGCATGACCCAAATTTGAACCAATCAAAGCCAAAGTCCACGCCCAAAACCCAGGCAAAACTAAGGCAACCAAGCCAAAGCCAAGAAAATAGCTAGAGCAGACAACAAAAACAAATTCTGACATAAGGTAAGCTCATTTTATCTAACCTAATCATGCCTTTCATAGGATTAGGTAAATTAGAAGCAATAAAATCCATAAGGCAATCCAGGCCACAACCCAAATTGGCTAACCAATCAGTACAAGCATTACCCTCCCTCTGAACATGAGAAAAATTAAAGTTAACAAAAATTAACAACCACTTAACATATCTAATAAGATAGAAAAAATTTGGGTTGCAAGTACTATCTGATTGGTTCTTAAGATAATGAATAGTAGAAGTGGCATCAACCTCAATCCGAATGATAGTAATGCCAAGTGAAATACATAATTTAAGCCCACTAAGAATGGCATAAAGCTCAGCCATAAACAAAGAACATTTTTCTAAAGGGCCAGCAAAAGCCATGATCATGTTACCCCGATCATCCTTAATAATGCCACCACAGCCATACCTACAGTTATGACCTGAGCCATCAGTATTCAACTTAAAATCATCTTCGGGTAGTCTAAACAACGAGCATTCTTAAGATCAATGCCAAAATTATGGGCAACAAAAAAATAATTCCTAAATTTTTTTTGGTGTGGAGGTTAGCATTAAAAATCTTTAGTACTTTGTTTTTAATATTTTTTAAACTAATGTGGTAATCCATGTAAATATCTCTAAGCCATTGGTCCTGCCAAAAGAAAAGCTTAGCTCTACCAAGACCCCATTTAAGATGAGGATTAGCTTTCCACATGATACTACAAAGTCCTTTCCAAACCTTGGAATCACCTTTTCTATAAGAACACAGTAGGATGCTTACCAACACAGTACTTATCAGTCATAAACTTAGCCCAAAGAGAGAGTTTAGACCTAAAATTGAACCGTAATTTAAAAGTAAAGGCCTCAGAAAGATCATACATACTCTTGCACCCCAACCTCCGTTCTTGAAAAGTCCTACAACACTTAGGCCATGAGGAACAAATAACTTTAGTATTCACATTAGAACCACGCCAAAAAAACCTATTCAATAATTTGTCATCCTATTACAAACACTATTGGTAAGTTGTAAAGTTTGAAAAATATAAACAGGTAAGGAACACAAAGCACTTTTAATAAGGACTAATCTTCCTCCAAAACTAAGACAATTAGAATTCTAAGAATTCAGCTTATTTTGCATAGATGTAATAAAATCATCAAAAAGAAAGGTATTCTTCCTACCCTTATAAAGAGGGACCCCTAAGTACTTAATAGGTTCAGAACCTTGTATAAAACCAGTACTATCCTTATATAACTGACCCGATTATGAGAAACCTTATTGGACACAATAAAAGAACTTTTACTCTTATTAATATTCAAAACACTACAACTTTGAAACTCATTTAAAAAGTTAATGGGCCTCTTCACCCAATTAATCAAAGCATTAGAAAAAATAATAACATTATCAGCAAAACATAAATGGGAAACAGGCAAGGCACCCAAAGTTCTATAAAAATTGCTCAAAAATTTCTCATAAAGATTAGAAATGCCTCTAGAAAGATACTCCGTGGCAATAATAAAAAGGCCAGGAGAAATAGGATCCACTTGTCTTAAACTTTGTACAGATTTAAAGAAACCATTACTTTTGCCATTCATAATAACAGAGAAATAAAAATTTCCCATGGAGTTTTTAATAAGGTTAATGAAGAGAGAATTAAAGCCAAATAATCATGATTTGGTAAAGAAAATCATAATTAATCTTATCATAAGCCTTAGTGATGTCCAATTTAAAAATTATGTTACCTCCAGACACTTTAACATCTAAGTCATGAGTAATCTCTTGAGTCAATAAAATACTATCTGTAATGGTTCCACCTTTAATAAAACCCGTTTGATTAGGAGCAAAAATTTTAGGAAGTAAAGGAGAAAGGCAGTTCATAAGCATCTTAGAAATCAACTTATTGAAGAAGGTACAAAGATTAATAGGTCTAAAATCTTTCCAATTATAAGAACCTGAAACTTTTGACATAAGCACAATAGAAGTAGGACAGAAATACTTAGGCATGATATTACCAGCAAAGAAATTATTAACAACATTAAAAAAATTGATTTTAATAATGTCCCATGCTTTTTGAAAAAAAATTAGTAGTGTAACCATCAGGACCAGCAACAGAATCAACATTTAAATCGAAAAAAGATTTTTTGATTTCCTCCAAAGTAGGAAAAGCAGTGAGGGATAAATTATCATCCTGATTAATGATTTGAGGAATAAGATTAGGATTATCAATAACAGCAGTAGTAAAATTTTTGCTAAACAAGTTATTGAAAAATTCCGGCCCAAAAGCCGCAATATCTCCATCATGCTCAGTAAAAGAACCATCATCTTTAGATATTTTATCAATCCAATTGCGAGATCTATTTCTTTAAACTAAAGTATGAAAATATATGGTGTTATTTTCCCCATCAATAAGATGCTTAGAATTAGCTTTCTACTTCCAATAAGCTTCCTCCTGAGCTTGTACAGAAAAAAGGGAATATTTAGCCTATTGGAGATCAGAATAATTATCCTTAGAAGGATGAAGCTGATAATTGTGCTCTTACGAATTGACTTTTTCCTCGTCAACCAAAATATTAGAGAAAATATTTCTTAAAACATTACGATTCCACCAATTTAATTTTTACTTTAATCTCTTTAATTTAAACCATAATCTGTTCATGCCAAAAATAAAATTATCAGGATGCAGAGGAGCTTGCTAGTTCTCCTGAACCATAGCAATAAAAGAGTTATCAAGAAGCCACATATTTTAAAAAAGAAAATTAAATGCAAGGGATATCTTAATTTAACCTAATAGAGATAAGCTTAAGAGAATGATCAGATAACGTTCTACTAAGGTGTTAAACATGTATACAAGTAAAATAATTAATCCAAGTTTAATTGAAAGGAACTCTATCCAACCGTTGCCAGAGGTTACCATGTTTGCAAGTAAATTTGTTACCTGTATATCTAATGTCAATGAAGTTACAATCTAATTTCATATTATTAAAATCTTCCATAGAGTGATAAACATGGTTGGATTCCCCAAGCCTTTCCATAGGAGAGGAAGTAGTATTAAAATCTCCCCCCACCAACCAAGGAGAGTTAACATGATTATTAAATTGAATGAGTTTGTCCCATAAATATCCTCTAGTAATCTGACAAGAAGCAGCATAAACAAATGAGGCAAACATTTAAAATGCAAGAAATTAATACTACATTGAATCACTTGAGTAAAATCCTTGACAATATCAATAACCATAGGATCCTTCCGAAGAACCCAAATCTTGTTAGAGTATTTGACACAGCATGGTTAAGACCTAAAAACTTAGTCCAACCTAATATTAGAAATAAGAGGCTCAATCAAAATAAGGATAGAAATATTATGAATGTGTCATAAATTCTTAACTCTAATTCTAGTGAACGTGCAACCAATACCTCTCACATTCCAAATAATAAACTTAAAAATTAGACTATAATTGAGAAGTTTGAGATCGGGTGATTCTAGGGGATTTCAATCCAGTATTTTTATTCTTCTTATTTTTCCTTGAACTAGCTGAAGTAAAATCATTAACCTAATGACCTACTCTTATGTTACCATCATTCTGATTATCCCTACCCTTATTAGCATTAGTAATTTGTGAAAAAGTATGAGAATCTTTATAATCCTTTTCCAAATTCATAGCTTGGTTGATAGCACATTCCTCATTTTCCCCTTGAATGGGTTCTCCTTCTAAGGTTTGCTTCTCCTTATCCTACTCATGAGATATGAAGTTAGAAGTAACAAGATGAGAAACCGCATTAGCTTTTAGGATAAAAATAAGATCAGAAGAATTATTCTCATTAGAAGCAAGAGTATTCAAGCAAGATAGAGTAATATTTTTCTCCACAACCATAGCATAAGTTTTTTCCTCAATATTAATTGAATCCTGATGGTTAATCACACAATTCAAAAAGTCCTTAATCACTACTTGCTCAATAGAATGCTCTTGTAGAGCCATGATACTTCCATTTTTAGCACAATCGGCAACAGGATGATCAATAGGATCCTAGAATTCATTTTTGCCAATGATGGGAACGTTAGGCTCCCCACAAACCTCCTCACAACTTCTGAGCCTTGGAGCATCAATGTTACTCCATTTTGAGTCTTTAAGAGTTTCTTTTGGCTTCTATAAATAAGGATGCAAGTTAAAAGTTTTAGCATTGCTATGTCCATGCAATTTATAATAAGTGCAAAATATAGGCAAATTTTCAAATTCCACTTTCTATTGATATCCATTAAGCTCAAAACCTATCAATATTTCCTTGGGATGTTTCTTAGAGATATCCAATTCAACCAGAATATGAGCTACACACAGACAGGAAGTGAACACTGTGGCTTGGTCCGTCTATAGAGGCCTTCAAAAAATAGAAGCTAAAGCAAATAAAATCTGGGTTTTAAAGAAAATGTAGTCTTAAATTAAGAAAAGAAATCCACGAGGGAGCTATGGGAGATTCCTCTTTAACATCAGAATCTGGCATCCATTTTAGCAAACACATTTGATAACCTTGTATATAGTAAGCTCTTCTTGAAAAAATTTGGCTGTAATCCAAGTCATTTGAAAGCTGAATTGCAATATGTTGTTGGTCCATTAAGCCAACAGTAAATGAACCATAAAGCTTAAGGTTCAGAAAAAACTTTCGAATAACATCAAGGTTTGGATGCCCCAAGAGAAACTTACCCACAAGCGTAATAGCAAAAGGGGCAGTAAGATGAGAAATGATATTATCGTCAAGCATCAAAGAAGATAAATCTTTAAATGATATATGGACAAAATCTAGCTTAGTATTAGAAGAAGAAGATACATCTGAAAGCACATCCTTAAATGACCGAGATTAATGATTAACCTTCAACGACGGGATCGAAGATGATGGAGTAGTCATCTCCCAGAAATAAATAAAAGAATGATAAAGGACCAAAGATAAAACACGAAAATAAATGAACAATCAAAAGAAGAAGTGAAACTAGAGGAAAAATTTAGCAGAAAATGTCTCTAGCAAGAGAACCCTAAAATTGCCTTTGAGTCGCCAGAGCAGAGAGACCTATAAAATTAAAAATCCTAGGTCAATTGATCCAATGAAATTGGTTCAGTAACCTAAGTGGAGGATAGTGAAAGTTTGCTAGGGATGTTAAGCCCTTATAAACTAGTCCCAAGGCTAACCAAGAGGGGGGTGAATTGGATATTTTAAAAATTTGTGAGCAAAAATGTTTTGGAAAAATCTTTTTGAATGCTTTAAAATAATTACAGTTTCACGATAATGTGCAGATGTTCAATAGTAATAGAATAATAATCACAATCATACGATCATCAACAAAAAAATAAATATGGAAGATAATCAGAAAGAACACATCAGATTTTATAATGGTTTGGTCAACTTGACCTACGTCCACTCCCTGGAGCCTCCCATCCGAGTATTTCACTAACACTAAGTGACTCTCTTTATGCTCCCACAGCAAGGTAGAGAAGCCTGTACAAAACTCCTTTCCACCAACCTGGTGAGGTAAAGAACTTGAACTCCTTTCGCTTCCTCCTGAAGCTGGTAGAGAACCTGGACTCCTTTCGCTTCCTCCAGAAGCAGGCAGAGAACTTGGACTCCTTTCACTTCCTCCTGAAGCAGGCAGAGAACTTGGATCTTCTTACGAATGATCCTACCATAGAGACACCAATAAGATAAGAGACAATGACCGGAGAAGATGACTTAGATTCTTGCTTTGAGCAACCTTTATGAACACCTCACAAATTCGCCCTCACAAGATCCTCTCTCTCTCTCTCTCCCTCTCTCTCTCTCTCTTTCTTAAGGTTTTCTCAGGTAAGTAAGGTGGCAAAAGATTTTCCAATAACAAACAAAAAGGTTTAAATAGAAAGGCACAAAAATTGCCCTAAAATTCAACTTGCCATCAACGATCATCCAGGATGATCTAAGAATCATCCTTTATGATCAGTATAAATCTTCTCTAATTGGCCTAGACGATCTGGCTTCTTTGGTCTATTAGAAGACATGTTTTGTTTAGATCATCCAGAATGATCCTATGATCGTTCATGATGATCAGTTCAACTTAGGAAAATTGTCTTGAGGATTGTTCAGGTCATCCAGGAGAAAATGCTAGACGATCTAAAGAAAAAGACTTGATCGTCTGGGACGATATGCCTATCATCCCACATGATTAGTTCAAAAATAACCAAAATTGCCCTATATATTATTCGGGTCATCCTGCACAAATATGTTGTACTACTCAAAATGACTTGATTGTCCGAGATGATATTTTTATCATCCTAGATGATTAGTATAAATTGGCTTATATCATTCAACACACTGTATGGGTCATCCAGGTGAAGTCATTTGGATAATGAGGATTTTGCACATATCGTCCCGGATGATATTGAGATCTTCCAGGACAATATGATTGTATCAATCAAATATTAATTATTTTCCTTAATCACCATACTAATTTAGGCATGATTATAAAGAATCGTCAATGATGATACAAGTATCATCCAGGACGATCAGACCAAAATTCTAAAAATAAAAACTTGCCTAACTCAGTCTAGTGGCTGAGAATTTCTGATTTGAGAATATCATCCTGTACGATGGGTCTATCATCAAGGATGATCTATTTAATCAAACTGACTTAATATTGTCACCCTAATTAGGGTTAGGATGATATGAATATCATCAAGGATGATTTGAATAAAAAATGAATAGAAACTCTAACTCACTAAAACTCTCCCCCTCTGTGTGTTCAAGGTTACTTAGCTTGGGGATCTGTTACATTACATTTTACTCAAGAAAAATGAAAAGGTACATTAACCCTGAACCATAAATAGGCTGACTCGATCTTGGGCTGGCTTGAATTGTAATTGATCTTTTGTACCTGAAATTTAGCCAATAAAAAAAAGACCACAAAAATGTTTGTTATCATAAAAATTATAATCCTTAAATCCAGATTTGCAACAGATAGTGCCTCTTTTTAGGGATATATGATGCACATTATATCATAGGATTTAGCTTTAGTAGAAGTGTAGGCCCAAGAATGTTCTTTTATTATGCTCTTATTTATTTTTGAAAATAATCATTAGAACTTCTATAACTAGTAATTTCAAAATTTAATGCATGCTCAATATTTTCTAGCTCTATTAGAAGTGACTCTAGTTCCTTGAATACTTCCTCTAACTCAAGATTCTCACTTTTCAAGGAATCATGTGACTCAAATAACTCACTATACTTGTTATGTAAATCATCAAATTCATCTAATAATGTTGCATACTCTTTATCAAATAAAACATATTTAATCTTAGGACTAGAATGTCCTTTAAATGCTATGTCATTCTAATTTTTCAAATTAGAAAGCTCCTTTTTTAAACAAGCATGCAATTTTTGAGCTTCCTATATGAGTCATGCATTTGTTCATAAATTAAAAAGAAATCATCAAAAGATAACTCACATACCTCCTCTTGATTGAAGTTAACAATTACATAATTGGCCATTAAACATAGATTTGTGATCTCCTCTTTGGGTTCTTATTTAGATGAGTCTAAGGCTAAGATTGGAAAGAAAGCCTTTTGCATTATTTATTTTCCCCTTTTTTCATTTGGCGTATCATCACCCTTCTCCTTTGTGTAGTGGTTCTTAAGATCTGGGTAATCAAACCTCATATATCTAGGCTTCTTGTATTTAAAATAATTAGTGTTAAAAGAAACTTTATTGATTTTACTTATTTTACCTTTACTTCTATCGTGGTATCACATTTTCTTTCTCTTCAAGAAGCTTTTAAAGTGTTAGTCATCAAATTAATATTATTTTTCTCATCAACTCTAGAGCTATCGCTATTGGTATCATTAGCCTTTAGAGTCATAGAATTCACGTTTCGCTTGCCACCTGCATTAAAAAGTCCTTAGCTCACATTTTTCTTTTAGGCAATGATAGATCCCAATAAGTTGTCAAAAGAGTAAACACTCAAATATTTTGATTCACAAATTATAGTAACAGAAAAGTTTGTGGTCACATAATCATAAATTTAGATGGGATTGCTTCACTTAATTTGTACCTTCATAAGTAATATAAAGGCTAACCATTATCTTCTTGTTAGTAATGCAAGTAGAAATACACATGAAATTTTCAAATTTTAAAGCACAAAAATATTTTAAGTATTTTGCATTTAATTGTGCATAATTGCATTCTGCCATAATCCATTTAGTAAAAGAAATGTAAGTTTTAACACCCATAATTATATGATAGAATAGAAAAATCTACTGTACAATTTGCCGCATATGATAGTAAATTGATTTCAAGAAAGAAGATATTCAAATTTTTTAGATATCAAATGGGATATTATCAAATGATGGTGGATGTGTTATTGAATAACCCTCCACAGCACTTCTATTTTTAAAGTGTGCCTTGGATCATTCCTCTAGTTTTTAAGCCACAACTTCAAGGAACTCGCTATGATTCCAATTTAAAGTTCAATTCATGGTTATTAAACCACTTGAACTACAATTACAAACTAAGGGGAGGAGTCGTGGGGCGGGCGATGGTGTTTTAAAAATTTTCTTTTCCAAAATTTCCTTTTCAAAAGTTTTAAAAAACTTGCAACTTAGAATCAAAGTTAGATTTTCTTAATGTGAAACAAGTAGTGAAACAAAAGTTTTTTTTTCTTTTAAAATTTTGTAGAAAATAAATATATATTTTTGTTCTTCTTTCTTTTTTGATTTCTATTTCTTTTTCAACTAACAAATAACCTCAATTAATCATAAGTACTACATCTCACTAATCATAATGCAAGCAAGATTATATGAAATTAAATACATAAGGTAATATATCACAAAAAATAAAATATGAAAAATTAAATAATGAACACACCAAAAGTTTATAGTGGTTCGGTCAACTTGACCTATGTCCTCTCCCTGAAGTCTTCCTCTTCTAGTATTACACTAAACTCTTTAGTATGTTTCCTTTTTCTTTAACATGGTGGAGAAGCCCTTACAAGAATCTCTTTCACACTCTATGTAAGAGAGTGGCTGAATCCCTTTCACTAATGGTGCAGCGGAGTAGTCAATGCCCTTTCAACAACATTATGGGGAAGAAGCCGAATCCCTTTCACTAAAGACACGCTGAAGTAGCTAGTGGACCTTTGACTCTAAGTGGATCTTCATAGAGTTTCCCTTAAGTAAAGCCTTAACACATAGAGGAAGAAGATGGATGTTCGCTGGAGTAGTCATGTGTAGAATCTCTCTCTCACACTCACTTGATCCCATAAGATTTTACTCCTTCTCTCTTAACTGCACCATTCCCTCCCTTGCTGAAAGCTGTCTTTTTAAACTCTCTCTCACAAAAGACTCAAGGCCCTTGATTTCCAAATGATTCTTTCAAATGAAATAAGAGATGTTTAAATAAAAGGCCCTAAGAAAACCCTAATTTTTTATTTAGCTATCTCTATTAATATATTATGATTTGTAGATTGTACAATATGATTAGTTCAATTCTCACTTTTAGTACTATATGATGAATGTTGGTCTAAATGATTAGTTGAAAATTCTCCATAGATCTTCAGGTATAATCTCTTGGTTATACAACACGAGTAGTTTAATCGAATCATAGTTCATCTAGGATGACCAAAAAGCATCTCTATCAATCATCCAGTACAATCTAAATTGTAAAGTATCATCTTAGGTATTAATTAAGCCTAATATAACGGATTGATTCTTGGGATTAATTATAGTAAGATTTCATATATCAAACAGTATGAATATATTCATAAAGTATGAAGAGAACAATTTATAAAATTCAAAATGTTGCCTAAATTTCATTGGCGGTAGCATTTCCCATCCTGTTCAATTCAATTTGTATAGTATGATTAGTTTAAAATTTAATTCAATTTATTTAAATATTTTAATTAATTTTTTATTCTTTAATTGTGCTTAGTATATGCTAAACATAAAATGTTAGTTACACTAAAAAATACAAACAATTATAATAAAAAGGAGAAACTAGCTAAAATCCAATAATATTTATTATCATTAAAATATAAGCTTGGGTTGTTAGAATGCAATGACTATATTGCTCAAAAATTAAGGAATTACATGGTCTCTAAAAAAAATCTTATTTCAAAAATAAATCCTTTATAAATATCTCATGGCCTATCAAACATTTTGAGGTTATTTGGTATGATATTCCATTATTGAGCTACATTTTTATATATATTTTATACCATTATTTGTTGTTAACCGTCAACCTATGTTAAAAAGTTTATTATCATACTAGATCGTTGTTTAGTCCTATTTAAAAGATATGCTTTCCAATCAATAAATTAAGAGATTAAAGGGTTAGCAGAGCTCCTCTAAGAAGTTACATTTTAAAAGTGTTACTTCTACTAAGAAGACAAACAAGCCTTAATAAATAATTTCATGAAAAGCTAATATTGGGTTGGTTTTCATCACATCTGAAAATAATTTATTGCACTATTCTTAAAATATATTAGTTCCCTTTTCTAAAAAAGAAGATTCATATGAATCCTTTATTAATCTTTTTTTTTTTTGAATGAGGTCTAAATCTCTTCCCTTTGCAAACCTTAGTGTTTAGGTACTCCTAACCTAATGTAGACAAAGCCAATTAGAACTATAGGAGGAAACATAAGGAATTAGTTTTCACCAAACAAAGGTTTCCTATATATACATTAGAGCACTTCCTAATAGTCATAGGGAGTCTCTAAGCACATTTTAAATCTTATTCTAAAGATAATTTTAGGTTAGAACTTAACCTAGTCATAATTACAACCCATCCTACTCAAGTGGCATTTCAAGGTTAACTTGAGCCCAAACCCTTGGATTAACCCAAGTTAACCCAAACCTATTTTTTAATTTGGTTTAACCCAAATTGACCCTTTGCCATACATTTGTTGATCAAGTTTGACCATGATTCAAATAAACCTTAAAAATCCTTAAGTGGCTTTCTTAGGTTATATCTAACTCTAGACACTAGGATTTTAACCTAAGATCTCTAAAACATTAAATAAACTCACATAAAGAAATTCAAACCCATGGTCAGGATGGTCTAACAATGGTTGACAAAGTCAACCATAATAGACCAATATTACTTGTGGACTAAATTTCAAGTCATCATGCACAATATTTGCTTTCAACTATATTTTTTTGTTTCTTTAATCAAATATGCATAGTTGACATTATGTTGTCCCGAAGGATAGATTATTGTCTCACTATTTATTTGAGAAAGAAACCTTCTATTTATTTTCATTGTCAAACACAGTATAAGGAAATTTTAATTCACCCCAAGGGATAAAATGAATATTGACCTATCATTTTAATCATTAAATTAAATCAATGAATATATTTTCATAATAAAAAATGCATAAGGATTATTCAATTCATCCCTAAGGATAAATAGAATATTCGGTTATCATTTTAATCATGAAAGTAATATTAATGAATTTATTTTCATAACAAAACAACATTAAAAATATTCAATTCGTCCATAAAGATAACATGAATATTCACTTATTGTATAATCATGAAATTAAACTCATTTATTTATTTTCATAATATAGTATATAAAGAATATTCAAATTACCCTTAAGGATAATAAGAATATTCACTTATCTTTTGAATATAAATTTAAACTAATGTTTAAAGCTTAGATCTGAGTTAACAAAATTTTCCCCTAATTTAAAAGGAAATTAAGATAAGGTTTATGTTATTATATGTTCTAGACTCCCATTATGGGCAATCACATATAGTTATTTACATCTCCTGATAGAATACTCTTGATTAAAGTGAAGACTAAAAATTTTTAAATGTATATAGATTTTATGAAATGATTAAGCTAATAAGATTTTAATGTATAGACTTTAGATTATAAATTCTAGAGTTATATTTGAAATTTAGATTCAGATTTTGGATTTTAAAAGAATAGAATAGAACAGGAATGTGCAGACTGAGGGGTGTATACAATCTAGGCTTACACCTTCTTAGAGTGAGCAGCGAGCTAATAATCTATGCACAATCAATCGCCACACTAAAGCAAGATTGGATAGGCTATATTTTAGTAATAAAGGAATTATAATATATATATATATATATATGATCATGCAATGAAATGATGTATGATTTATAATGTAAATAAAAGAAATTTTATTTATTTATAATTTTGGAGTACAACCCAATGTCTTCTATAAAGAAAAAGGTGAACAAGCTCCACCAACATTAAACTTGGATTTCTACCCTTATATAAACTAGATTTCAATAAGAATTTTTATTTTTAGTCTTTAATCTTTTGAATGCTAGATTTTATATAGTATTCCAAAAGATAACGCTCTTTAAAAGAAGAAGAGTAATTTCCTTTTGGAACCTATATATCAATATAAACAATCATTTCAATCTAACTATACAAAGATTTAGAATAATTATATTTGCATCATTATTTTTATGTTTTCCATTATATCATTTCCTATATACATTCTATTTTATAAGAAGTTAAATGAGTAGTTATAAAAATGCACATATGAAATGGTGTAGCGTGAGCAATTATATATGTACAAAAAATTAAATTTAAATAAAATTACACAGCTCTAAATTTTAACTCTGATCTACAGTGCACTGACAGAAAATAAATATGATATCCACAATATAGAAAGTAAAAACACGAACATGAGTTCACTCTTGGCAAGGTACACCAAACAAACTAAATTACATCACCGGCTTAGCCTAGGCTAGAGTTGGTTGTCCTAAAAAACAATCTAACTATGTGTAGAGGGCCGTGTGGATTGGAGAGATCCTAGGTTTTATTAGTTTAAAGTTGTCTATAATTGATTTAATTTTTTTAAGGACTTTAAGGTATGGTTTGAATTTAAGAATTTAATTATTTAGATATTTTAAATTTTATTTTTTAAAGAGGATTTTAATTGTTGTAATTGTTAATTTTAAATTTTATTGAGCATACTTCTCAACAACTTCTTAGTATTAGATGCTATTGATTAGCAAGTCCTTGGCTCATATTTATAATGAAATTGATTAGCAAGTCCTAGGCTCATATTTAGAATACTATTAGTACTCTAAAACTGGGGAAGATGGATAGTATAGAGTCCTTCATTTTAATTAAGTGTTTTGGTCCTTAAAGCTTCTCAATCCAATACACCTTCTCCCTCCTAAAAGGAATAAAACACAACAATATAGATGCAATAACATTTAAATATTTTATTAATTTAGTTTGATTAATTCTTTATTTATTAAACTTATAATTTTAATATTTAAATTCTATCAAATTTATTGATGTTGTTGTCATAATTGGCACTAGGACTAAGGCCTCCTTAAAATACGTAGCCTCGTGGCCCACGGTAGTCCAGCCTAAAATCTTTATTGAGAGAGTGTTCGTTATTTATTTTACTAATTTTTTTTAGCTTAGTTCAGTGGGTTAACAATTTATGAAATTTTGATGATTTATTGATTTTTAATTTTTTAATGAATATTTTGATGCATTTAATGTCGGGACAATTTCTTGACTTCCTAATCTATAACGATTTCTAGAATTTTTATTTTTTTCATAAATATAAGTGTTAAAGCCTTTGTGTTTACTTAATTTTGATTTTCTTGAAATTAGTTATGAATTTTAGATATTTAATTCTTCTTTTTATTAAGTTTGAGAAAATGGTTGACTTTTTGATTTACAAAACTTTCTACAATTTTTATATTCTTCATAAATACTAGGCCCAAAGTTTTGTCATATTATTTTGACTTTATTAAATTTAGTTTTTTGTAGAATTAGTTATAGATTTTTGAAATTTGGTGATTTTTGTATTTATTTGATTGATTAGATTCAAAGTGTTCAAAATTATTTAGGTAATTTTTAAATTTTTTTACTATTTTTTTAATTAAATAATAATATATTTATATATTTAAATTAATTTTTATTTTGAATAAATTTTATAGGGCTTTTATTTTTCTCTATTAAGCTCTTAATTCGAGCATTTTTATTCATTATACGTAATTTTTGGATTTATTATCAATTTTTTATAAATTTTCAATTTTTTAAGTTAATTTTGTATAAGATTCTTGGGTTTACTAAATGACAGACCAAATGGCATCCAAGTGCAATAAAATTTGAAACATAAGGACATGAAAACAATTGTTTTAAAGCCACTGAATTTGTGCTTATCAAAACCTTCCTAGGTTAAAAAATGAATCATGAAACCTAAATGCATCTATAGATTTGGTGATTTCTTTTTGAAGCTATACTCGTTAGATTTG
This sequence comes from Dendrobium chrysotoxum, assembly GCA_019925795.1. Taxonomy (NCBI): domain Eukaryota; kingdom Viridiplantae; phylum Streptophyta; class Magnoliopsida; order Asparagales; family Orchidaceae; genus Dendrobium; species Dendrobium chrysotoxum. Next base: position 42,107,805 of record CM034312.1, read on the forward strand.
GGTGAAATTAGTGGATAACTAACCCTTTAACATAACATTAATAGAACTCCAAAACTAAACACCAAATTCCTTTGGAAGACTTAGTTATGAATTTTCAAATTTATAGGGAAAATGACGACCTATGGACTTGGAAAATCCAATTAAGCTTCTTAAACAATTCAATTTGAAATTGATATTTTTATGAATATGCGAGTCACACCCAAGAAATATTATCTTCAATTAAATCTCATGGTGACCTATATTTTGTAAACAATTCAAGAAATACCCTAGAGGGTATTTCTAAAATTATGATTAATGTGTTAATAAACATGACCTAAAACTATTGCGGCTTTATGGTTCTCATAAAGCTGATTCTATAGAGCTTCAGAACATGTAATTAAAACAAGTGGATAAAGAGAAATGAATTTTGAAATTTCTACCTTTTTTCTATGAAATCTAAATCCCTTAATGACATAGTCAACACCCTTTCAACGCGATGCTGTCTGATTTGTCACCCAATCAATTATGCACTAACGATATAAACATATGATTACTTTGAGCTATTAGATTAAAACTGAGTAGTTATGATTTAAAGGTTCAAAACTACATGGTTGAAGTATGAAGTGAGATATGACATAATCAGGAACATCATTTGAAATGAACAATCCACATTTCATCTTCAACCTACTATTCATTTTACTAAACATAGGCATATTTTGGCAATATCTCAATGATTGGTTGGATGGATTTGGATAGAATTTCATATAGAGCATCAGCAGAATAAGAACATTAAATCTAACAGTCTAATCTATGTGGATTGAATATTTCTTTCACACTTGCTGGGACAAACCGAAGGTGAGGATAAAAATTGGAAGGTTACCTAAAGGAATGCTCCAATTGCCTAGGGCCTAGCTTTAGGCTTGATCGTTTGAGTTCCTAGAACATTTCTTCTCAAAAAGTATTAGCTTGAAAAAGATTAGAATGAATACTTCACTTTCATGATGGAAAGATCATTGGAGCTCACTTATAATTATTGGAGGACATCAAACAGACACCTGGGAAGCAAGGTGAAGGAAGCTCTCACACTTAGAAAGCTAAATGAAATGAGATAGCTAACCCTTATTCATAGAAAACTCAAGCTTTTTATAGAGTTTGAAAATGCATTTAGATAAGATTTAGGCTCGATTCAGATGCTCTCCATCCAATGAGTTGGGTCAGGGATGTCTCAGAGGGCAAAGGGACCGGTTCTTGAAGTTCTATGAGCTTGGGTTCACCTGAGTTACAAAATATAGCTCAATGTATTAGGTATGATGGTCAATTTTTTAGATTATGGCTGAGCCCGATAACCACCTAAGTGTGGCTGATGTGATAAAGCTTCTTTAGAGTTCTTGAACTCAATTTAGGAACAACCTTTGTTTAGGCAAGTTACATGTGCAAGTTATATTATTTTTAACACTTTGGGTGACATTGGGCTAGCCTAATAAGTTGACTTAGGTCACCCCAAGGGTTAGGATGACCAAGATAAATGTAATGAGCTATAAGAAATGTAATGGAAGTGCAATTTTGGGTCAAATTCGTCTATGTTTAAAGTTGATTTACTGAATGGTGATTTTCACCACTTGGGTCAAGCCAAGTGTAATACATAAGCTGGCTGAATGCATGGGTCACCTAAAGTAAGTTCCTAGGGATGCTATGAAAAGCCCTATAGATTCAAATAGGTTTCGTTATGCATTAGCCATTGGATTAGGAAGGGGTTTCATTGTATGCATGCTTGGTCAACCAAGTTGACTCATCGATTGGCATTTTGTTCATTACATTTCAAGTGATGTATTAAACACTTTGGAGTTGGTTTCAAGGATTAGGAAAGAATATATGCATAAGATGCACATTAAAACTTTTAAGGATGCATTCGATCAACCTAGGTTGACTTGGTCAGCTAAGTCAACCCATTGATTAAGATTGAGCTTAACCCATTCCACATGAAATGTTGAACATAGTGGAAAAGGTTATATAAAATGTTAAGGTTCATATGAATATGATGTAGCTATAGAGTTTAATGGTTCAATATGATCAATGTAGGTTGACTTGGTCAACTAAATATGCTTATAGCTTGGTTTTTGGTTTGCTATGTGTCAAATAATATTCTAAACATGTTAGAATAGGTTTTAATTTTTAAGATATAAGTTTTTTGGGTTTTGTGGTTAACCATGGTCAAACATGGTCAACCAACATTAAATATTTATTTAATGCATCTTACTAGTGATGATGATTATGATCAATGAGTTTGGAGAGGCCTCCAAGGTCAAAATCTCAACATGCTAAGTTCAGTGGCAAAGGCAATAAATATTTGATGGTTTTGCAGCCAATGGAAAAGCTTTTCTTTATTAGTTTTAGGGATCTTTAAATACATTTAAATTGATGTGGTTAACTATAGAGGCATACAAAATAAATATGCAAGTTATAGATCAGGAATCCAAAGTCATTTGCTTGTGTTTAAAGGCAATAGGAATTTCTTAAAAAATAGGTTATGCACCAAGGGGTTTTAGGCTTGGTTTTAACATTGGATCGTTATAGTTTTGAATTATCAATAAGTTTAGACATTGAAATGGATTTATATTTGGTTTATTTAATGATTTAAGGGGATTTATATTTTAAAAAGCTCATATTTTTTATTATCATTGATGATCATCAGTGATTGAATATGTGATCAGCTGATTATCACTAGGTATGGTCAACTCATGGTTTTAAGAATTGATTATGATTTTAGTTTTGAATATATCATTGTAGTTCAATGATTGAGGGAATTTTAGGATTTGTAATGATCATATCACAGAAAAACATTTGGAGATTATCTTGTAGTAGATTAGATGATCGGATCACAATGAATGATGATTATCAACCGACGGTTTAAAGGATTAATGATGAAATAGCCATATTAAAATATAATGATGAGTTTGATTTAGATTTTGAAATGTAATTTAATGATTTAGGTCTAGATATTAGTGTTTTATATAGGGGGAATTAACCTCATTAGAAAATGGGGTCAATCAATGGACCCCCAATAGATGTGATAAACTTGAAAAGTAAATCACATGTGTTGGCATTAACCTAAGTAATAAGCTCAATCCAAGAGATTATTTGATATTTTGATTTAATTATAGATGGATGTATACTTCACTATGATAATATTTCCTAGATAAGGAAATTATAAACCTAAAAGACATAGCGGCTCTCAAGCAGATGGCATTTATATTTGATTAAGATAATGTCTCTTAGATAAGCAAGATTTAAATCTAAATGAGATAGCAGCTATCAAGCATATGAGATTTATACTTCCCTAGGATAGAATCTCCTAGAAAAGATGGATTTAAATTTGAATGAAATAGAATCCCTCAAGCAATAGTGATTTGCACTTGATTAGGATAACATCTCTTAGACAAAAAAGATTAAAATCTAAATGAGATAGAGACTCTCAAGCAGATGAGGTTCATACTTGATTAGGATAGCATCTCCAAGAAATGAATTATTGAAATTGAATAAAATAGTAGCTCCCATGTAGAAGGGATTTATACTTGATTAACATAACATCTCCCAGATAAGAAAGATTGAAATCAAAATTGGATAGCTACTCTAAGGAAGATAGGATTAATACTAGACTAGGATAGCATCTCCAACATATGAAAGATTGAAATCTAAATGATATAATAGTTCTCAAGAAGATGTGATTTATAATTAACTAGGATAGCATCTACTAGATGAGAAAGATTGAAATCTAAATGAGATAGAGGCTCTCAAGCAGATGGGATTTATACTTGACTATGATAGAATCTCCTCGACAAGAATGATTAAAATATGAATGACATAGCAACTCCCAAATAGATAAAATGCCTTCTGAGCTAGGATCAAACTTAGATTTAGTAGTTTAAAGAAGTCTGGGGAATTTAAAACTTATAAACTTTAGTATAAACTTGAGATACAACATTATCATTTGGACCTGGTTTCTATTATAAATTTCCATACATTCAAGCAATATATAAAAGCAATGGCAGGAAAATTTTATTTATTATAAAATTTCTCTTTTAACACTATCCACCATAATAGTGTTTGAGATACCATCCATTTATAGGTAGCATTGGATGATCTCCTTTAAAATTAAGAAACTAATAAGATCCACTTTGATATGCTTTCTATATCACAAAAGGAATTTACCAAGTCAACTAAAACTTACTACCTATCTTCTGATGGGAAAAATCGGTCTTCAAAGAACTAAAACTAAATTCCCATCTTTAAACATTCTTGGACGAATCAGCTTGTAGTGTGCTTGAAACATCTTAGCTTTCTATTAATCGAGGTTCTATCAAGCTTGCAGGTGCTTCACTTCAAAATTATCATGTTCTTCTAGTCTGAGTTTTATATTCGACTCTATAAAGATCTTATAACTGACAGCTATACATAGTGACAAAAGTTTTTCCAAAAAAGAAGAATAACCTCTACTCCAAATATCAGGGCAAATGGAATAAATTGTGTAGGAGTTCTATATGTGATTCTACATGCCCACAGAGCCTCTCTTTACTTTCATGCAATTTGAATTTGTTATCATCCAATATTTTCTCTAAAATTTTAGCAAATACTTTATTGAAGGCCACAACTAATCCATTTACCTAAGGGTAGTTGATTATTAAGTATCTCCAATACATATTATGAAATTTAGCAAACTTAATTATCTTTATTTTTTTTGAATGAAGGATAATTATTAGATTTTATTTTATGAGGAATATGAAATTTGTATATGACTTGGTCTTTAAAAAAGTTTAGAATGTAATGAGCTTTAACTTCTCTCAAAGGAACTATCTCTACCCATTTTGAGAAGTAAACTGTAGCTTTTAAGTTTAACCTACGACCTCTAGAAGATGGCAGATCAATTGGACCAATAATATCCATACTAGAACTTTCAAAAGGCCATGAAGTAATAGTTAGGTATAGTACATTGGGTGGTTGATGTAGAACCACACCCTATACTTGGCCAAAAGTTATAAGATATTGAAATATATTTCCCCTAGATACTAGATTAACTTTATGAGATACTATATAATGCCTTATTTTTTGAGCAGTGAAGATTAAAGCTAAGTAATGTTTCTCTATCTGAGGAATATTTTGTTCTGTTGGAATTAAACATCTACTCAAGCAAAATGCATTCTCTTTCCCTTCTTCATTAACCTGAGCTAATAATGTGCCAAAAGTTTCACATCAATGACTTCCCTAAAATGTGAGAAGTTAATACTGGAGGATTTACAAAATACTATTTTATACTATCAAATGAACTCTAACAATTTTCATCTCACTTGTAATGGGCATCTTTCATGTATGAAGATGTAAATGGTTAACATATTCCTGAAAGATTTGGTATAAATCTTCTAAAGTACACCAACCGACCTTGGAAAAACCTTAAATGAGTAAGAATTTCAGAGGGTGACATTTCTATTATAGTTTTGATTTTATTTGGATCTATCTTGATCCATCTATGTTGGATGACAAAACCTTAAAACCTTCCTTATGTGACACCAAAAGCACACATTAATGGATTCATTTTCAAGTTCTACTGACATACTCTTTGGAAAATGATTCTTAGATCATATAAATATTCATCGCTTTCAAAACTTTTAATGATTGAATCATTGACATAACACTCCAATTGATGGCGGATTAGTTCATAAAAAATTCTTTTTATTTCCCACTCGTTCATTGCCCCAGTATTCTAGATATTTTGATATTATAATTTTTATTTTATTTTGATCTATCATGATCACTCTGTGTCAAACTAAAAAACATAACAACTTACCTAATGTGACACCAAAAGCACACTTTAAGGAATTCATTTTTAGGTTTTACTAACATAATCTTTCAAAATTGATTTTTAGATCATATAAATGATCATCTCTTTTAAAACTTTTTATGACTATTGACAGAACATTCCACTTGATGGTGGATTAGTTTGTCATTAATCCATATCACTTGCCCATGAATTAGTACTAGTTTATGAACTGCTAATTGAAGGTTATCGAGTCATTTCTTCATAACTCTAAGTGAAATAGTCTTTGTTTTTTTTTTTCAAAATGTCTATCATTTTCTTTGCCTCTTCTTCATTCAATAAAGAGTTTTTGATAATTGGTTGAGGGTTTTCTTCAGTTCCCAATTTTATTTCATTTCAATTGTCAATTATAGATTTCATCTTCTCTTGAAGTTTTGAAGGTGCATCCCTCACTTGAGAGTTATAAAATCATCTGAAGTTTCTAAATAGAGTTTAATAAGGGTTTAAATGCTAGTTGAAAATAGACTATCATACTCTAGATTATTTGATATGACTAAGAAATATTCATCATCATCGATTAAACATAGAGTTGTGATGTTGATACCTGCTCTTAACATATTAATATATATATTTGCATTCAATATATAATCAAATTTTTGACTTTTATCTCTAGTCAAACTTGATGATGTTAAACCTTCCTTAACTTATTAACATATATATTTGGAGTACTAGTCAAAAGGGAGTTCCAAATATTTTATCCAAAAATAGATCATTGAAAGGCATGTCAATTTCAGTCATTTTATTGGTAGAAGGAACAGAGAAGTTGGCCTTATTGTCTGGGTTTAAAGGATAAGAGGCCTTCACCTCTTACCTTTTTACATAACTTTGGGAGAGTGGAATAAGGGTAATATTTTGCACATACTTCTTTAATCTCTCCATAATAGATAGATTTAAATTAGCTTCCCTAGAGACTTGGACCCTATCCTTATCACTATTAGCTTCTATAAAAATCTCAATCTTTTGCTATTTTACATTATTCTTATATTCTATAGACTGTGGCTTTTTAGAAATAACATATGATTCCTCCTTTGACTCGATTCAAAATTGATATATATTACGGGCTCCTTTTTTCATATTTTTCTTTCCATTTTATTTTGTCACTCGATTTCGCCATCCTCAACCTCTTCCTATAGATTGTCGAGCCATTTTACCAGCCCTTTGTGAGGGAGGAGTACCAGAACAATTAACATCATGTTTTAGATCAGAGTGCTTTACCTTTTACTTTTCTTTTTTATTTTCTCTTTCTTTTCTTTCTTTTTTATCTTCTTCAGCTAGTTCAAGATTTTTAGAGAAGACAATCTACTTTTTAAGTGGATAATATGATGCATCTTTATATATACTGATTAAATAAATTGTAAGTGATTTCAAATCACCCTTAATACAATGCAATACTCCCTCACGAGAGTTATGGATATATAGATGAAGGGTGGAAGACACCATTATATAATCATATTGCCAGGGTCTACCCAAAAGAGCATTAAAAGAAGTTTTAGAATCTAGTATATGAATTTTTCTTCAATTTTTATGTTTCCTATGTCCAAACGAAAGCTAATTGAACCTAGCGCCCTCCCATATTTTTCATTAAACCTTCGCAATATCATTTTATCAAAACTGAGTTTGTGAGTATCCACCGTTATGTATGCGAGAGTTCTAAGAGTCAAAATATTGACATGTGTGTGTGTGTGTCTATATATATATATATATATATATATATATATATATATATATATATATATATATATATATATATATATATAAAATAGAACAATATAATATGGAGTTCCCAACTGTAAATCATCAAATTAAAATTTTACTTATGGGACTTCTTTTTCACTCAGTGTTTATTTGGATAGCGTTGATGATAACTGAGCTATACAAATCTATGGATCGAGTAAAACTTTGGTTCAAGCTTCCTTCTAAATCAAGGTAGAAATTCAATTTTGTAGGGAACTTTTTGAGTTGTGCGTTCTAATTATAATCCACTTTAGCAATATCTGGATCAGCTACACCAGAATCTAGTTGAACTAGCGTTGAAATGTTTGGATTATCAGCCACTTGCTTTACTTTCCTAGTTGTAGATACTGATTGTGGTAAAATTTTACCACTGCACATAATTATTTGTACTATCCCTTCTGAAGAAGAGATAGTGGATTTTTGATTATGTATGTTCTTTTATCTTTAGGGCTTAGTCTGATGAATTATCAGAATTTGACATCTAAATTTTATACAAATAGGATAACCATGAATACTGAAGGCAAGGGAATCAATATCAGAGAAATATTGAAGAGACTTTTTTAACTCATTTAATCTTATTTTAGGTTCTGTAGAATAATTTTATGTTGCATCATTTGTTGAAGCATCAGTTGATATAGACAATATATACACTAAATCGTTCTTCATTGGTCTCTTAGCCCCTCGTAGGGAAATCATACAGGGTAAGAGGTACAAGATTCTTTTCTTTTATATTTGAAGATACTACAACTTTATTATTTGTGTTGATATTTTTAATCTTGAGTTCCCCTTTCTAAACTATTGAAGATTTGCTAACTGATATATCTAAGGATCTTTAATAGGAACTTTATTCTAGATTTTTTTTTCCAAGAGCTACTCGATCATCTCGGATGGGACTATGCAGTCCGTGACATACCAGAGAAAATGAATAATAAAGTTTATATAATATTTTCTTAGTTGATTGGGATAAAGTTATATTCCAATTATCATCAAATTTTTTATTTTAAATATATATGGAAGGCTCACCAATCATCCATTCAATAGATCCTTGACTAGAATCTGCTAAATGCTCAGTATCATAACCAATTCATCATTGATATTTCTTTCAAGCCATTCCTTAAAAGATATACAATCATTTAACTCATGATTGATCATCCAATGACATGGGCAATATCATGGTTGTCCTGATTTACCCACATCTTATGGCTTTTTTATTTAGGAAGTTCAAATTCTAATTTCATTAGAAGGCTTTTAAAGATCATTTTAATAGTTTTTCTTTTAAATGAATAGGTTGTATCATCTACAGATTCGAATCTCTCCCTCTCTTCTTAAGGAGTAAGATTGGAATGAGATTTAAATAGTGTGATATGTGGTTTATTTTATTTTCGATATTGTGATGGATGACATGAATTTTATGTTTGAATCTGCATCAACTAATTCACTTTATCTAATATAGATACTGACCTAGACTTCTTTTTTAACACCATTTAAGGTTTTACTTTTTGATCACTAGTAGAGATTGATCTTTCTGAAAAGTAAATTGAGACATTTCCTCTTGAAGATTAGAGGCTTTACCCAATAACATCTTAAAAGTTATGATTGTGAACACTTTCAATAAGAGGGCAATTGGCTCAAGAATATTCTTCAAAAGAATTTCTACAGCAAGTTGCTCATAGAATTGAGGTTCACATTTTATACTGATGTTCCTCACCTCATGATATAATAAACCAGATTTTTAGTGGGTTTTTGTTTTTCTATAACCAAATCTCCACCATGACAAGGTGACACATTCCAGCAAACCTTTTCCTTAACATATATTCTAATTCTGCAAATGTATGTACATCCCATTAGGTATCTCATCATACCATTCAAGTGTAATACTTAATAAATTGCTTAAACACTGTCTAAATAATAAAGCATCTTCATCTCTTGTATTTTAACAAGTAGCCCTAAAATGTTGTTGATGTTCCATCAAATTACCTATTTTATAAAAACTATTAAAAGATGGTGACACAAACCATTTAGGATAAGGAACTAAGTAATATTCATTCGGATAAGGTCTACCCTTTAGAGCAGACGAGGTACCCTAAAATAGTGAAAAATCCTTCTTAACTTATTATTCTACCATTTATTTGATGTCTATTGCTTGTGCCATTCCCTTTTTTTTATTTTACAGAGTAAAATTTATTTTATTTTACAACCTCTTTAGGTTTATCGAAATGCTAGATAGATTAAATTGGAATAGGATCTATTTATCCTTAGCTCAAGGGACCTCTTTGCTTTGGAGGGCCACCATAGAAGATGTAAGCTCTTCAATCATCTTTTACATTCGAGCTATCTATTCATCTTCCAAACTTAATAGATCTAAAAGACTAGTAGTCAAATTAGGAGTATACTATTCATTATTATCTTGTTCTTCTTCATTTTCAACCTCTACCAGATACATTTTTATTTTCATTTCCTCATTTTATATAGATGATTATGTATCAAGCATAAGTACACTCCTTTTTCATCTTGCAGATTTATTTCTACATTCTTTGTAGCCTCTTGCTCATCAATTTCTTGAATGTTGTCCTTTAGATGATCCATCATCTCTTCCATGAATTTCCCAACTAAATTGTATGGATCTACAGGTGTTTATTCTCTAACAACTGATGATTCCTCAAAAGACTTTCCATTTCTTCCTTTCTCGTCTACTAATTGATTCTTTTGAATGACTAGTGTGGTTGATGTGGCAACAATTTTAGGATACCAAACTATTTCTCCATTAGTTTAAAGAGCTAGTTGACTTATCAATTTCAACCTTCCTCTATCATGATGATGAGATGAATCTCAACCTTACATTTGATGTTGATCAACTTTAAAAGAATGCTAATTAGAAGAATAATTAGATATTATAATTAGAATTTTTCTAAGTTGGCTTGTGGATGGAGAGGAAATGGAATTATACCCTCAACATGCTAATGCTCCATATCCCAAAGATTTGCTAGGAGTTCGCTAACCTTGATCCTTTGCTGAAACTATTTGCAGATTGATAAGAGAAAATCTTTTAGAATCTTTCTGATGATTTATTTTAGCAGCAGGTTAACTAGGATGCACTTATTAAAATTTTACTCTTCTCTTGATAGGGGAGAGATGTCTCACCCTCTTGCGGTGTGTGTTTACACTCTAGTGGATATGACATTCCTTGCACTTTTTAGAAATTCATTTTTTGACTACCCATAACCAGTGGCATAGTCATGGATAAAATATTTAGTAAAGATTTGAACTTCTTTTTCCTTTCAGATAAGGAAGGTAAAATAGAATTTTAATGGAATGGAGTAGGTGATGAATTTTCTATCCTAACTATATTCTCTTCTCCAGAAGTAGCAAATTGTGGATGAAAGTGATTCAGACTTGCCATGGGAGACTTATACAAAATTTTATATTATTAAACTACCATTTCTTCTTATTTCATTTAGCTACTTCAGTTGTAGCATTCATCATATTGTTCTCTTCAATCATCTTAGCTTTCATAGCCCTTTGCCTAAAATGGCAATTATTATTCCTTCTCTGAGATTTAGTCTTTTTTTGGAATAGAAAAAAATGACCCATCATGAACTTTCTTAGATATAGGAATCTGGAAAAGATGGTAGATTTAACGTTCTGGCTAGTGGACAACCTTGGAAAATAAATAAACAAATTCAAATGGAAATGCCAGACTATAAATTTGTATCACCCTACCAAATAAAGGATCAAATCAATATTTTAGTTGGACTAGTCCAGTTAGTTTTTAGGAAAAAACTAATTAACCATGGGATATGCTTACTCACATAAGCATAAACTCAATGCTTGAAATTTAAATAAACTTACAAATGTAAATGCAAATGTAAGACTATAAACAGTTAGCACCCCAACCAAACTTAGGACTAAATCTTTTTTTTTTTTTTGGACTAGTCCACTTAGTGTTTAGGATGAAACCAAAAAACCATAGGATACACTTACTCATGTAAGATTAGACTCAATGCTTGAAATTTAAATGAACATAGTTCCTTCATTCTAGAGAGAGTGAGTCCCCATATCTAGAGAGAGAGTAGTCATTCTAGTTTCCATCGTTTGAATTTCCACAATTTAAGTAGGAGCTTGTTCATGGTGACAAATGGACTCCATCCTTCTATTATGAAGGATTTGGTATCTCATTCTCATGTGTATTCAAAATGTTTGATCGGACCAAAAAATGTTTGTTCGAATATTCTCAACGGCACTTTGATTAATCATTTTTCAAATACAACAGTGAAAGGAGTGAAAGATCGATAGGGATGTTAAGCCCTGATGAACTAGTCCCGATGCTAACCAAGAGGGTGGTGAATTGATTATTTAAAAATTTGAGAGTAATAGGAACAATCTTTTCAATGATTTGCAGCAGAAATAAGTAAACACATAAATGAAAAGATCAACCACAGATTTCACCCAAGCAGATAATAATAGAAAACTAAAGTGCAAGAAATAATAAGAAAGAACACACCAGATTTTATAGTGGTTCGGTAAACTTGACCTACGTCCACTCCCCTAAGCCTCCCCTCTGGGTATTGCACTAACACAATGTGACTCTCCTTCTGCTTCCACAACAAGGCGGAGAAGCCTGTACAAAAACTCTTTTCCAACGACACGGTGAGACAGAGAACCTAACCTCCTTTCGCTTCCTCCTGAAGTAGGTAGAGAACCTCAGACACTTTTCGCTTCCTCCTGAAGCAGGCAGAGAACCTGAACTCCTTTCGCTTCCTCCTAAAGCGGGCAGAGAACCCAGATCTTCTTGCAAATGATCCTCCGATAAAGAACACCGACAAGATGAGAGACGAATGGAGAAGACCACTCTGATCCTTGCTTGGAGAAACCTTTATGAATCCCTCACAAACTCCCCCTCATAAGATCCTCTCTCTCTCTCCCGAACTCTCTCTCTCTAGTGTTTCTCTATAAAGGAAAGTGGCAAAAGATTTTTTTTGTTGGAAGAAAAAGATCTTTTATAGGAGGGCTCAATATTTGCCCTAAATCTTAACTGGTCGGCCTATATAATCCAGGATGATCGAAATATCATCCTATACGATTAGTTTAAAATCACCTGTTTCAGCCTGGATGATTTGGCTCTTCTGGACGATCAGTAGAAAAAGTTGATCAGATCATCCCGTATGATTCTGTGATCATCCGGGATGATTTGTATAAATTCAGGAATTTCATCCAAAACACTGCTCTGGTCATCCAGAGGAAGTTATGCTGGATGATTCAAAAATGACTTGATTATTCGGGACGATACTGATATTGTCCTGTACGATTAGAATAAAAAGTGCCAAAATCATCCTGAGCATCACTCTGGACGTACAATTGAAACACACTAGATGATCATGATCATCCTGGATGATCTTGTGATCATTATGGATGATGTGATCGTATCAATTAATTATTAATTACTTTCCTTTATCACCAGACTAATTTAGGCATGGTCATGTTGGATCGTCCGGGACGATCAGATCAAATCTCTAAAAATAAAACTTACCTAACTTGATCTGGCGGCTAAGAATTTTGGATTTGATCCTATCGTCACGTATGATGTATGGATCATCCAGGATGATCGGCTTAATCAGACACACTTAACTTGGTCACCCTAATTAGGGTTTCTGTTTTCACTTGATCGTCTAGGACGATGTGAATATCATCCAGGACGATCTGAACCAAAATTAAATAGAAACTCTAATTCACTCAAGCTCTCCCCCTGAGTGTATGTGTGCAAGGTTACTTAGCTAGGAGATCAGTTACATTATAATTAACTCAAGAAAAGGAAAACAGTACATTTAGACACACTTGGACCAAATCTTGAGTTGGCTTGATTTGCTTTTGATCTTTTATTCTTGAAATGGGTTAGACAAATAAAACTGAGTATAAATATGTTTGTCATCATCAAAACTATACTTTTTGAAACCAGATTTGCAATAATCTCCCCCTTTTTAATGATGGCAAACATTAGAGCAGTAGTTTAAAATAAAAGAACTAGGAGTTGACCAATACACATCGAAAAACAAATTTCTTTCCAAATTTCATTCAATAACTAGAACATTACAAGAAAATAACTACAAATGAAAGAAATAATACAAAACAAGATTAATACATAAAATAAAAAATACTACAATCAACTCCCCCTTTTGACATCACAAAAAGGAGGAGGAACAGACATAACAGTACAGACAGAAAATAGCACAAGACACAAAACTAAAATGGAGGCAGATCCTGATCAGAAGGAGGAGGTTGTGGTGGCATAAAGTAACCATTATTGGTGGTGCAGTGTGCTCCAAACTAGGCATTATCCTAGTCATGCTGTTGTTGCTGCTGAGCAACATAGTCATTAAAGCATTGCAGAACCTGAGTGTGCTACTGCTCCTGGGCAGCAACATAAGAATCAAATCGTACCTCCCACTAGTCGAACTGCTGCACCAAATGATCAAAAGGGAAGAAATACGAAGGGGAGCAGGTGCATCAGGTGCAACAGGAATAGGAACAGCTTCTTCCTCCTCAACATCCAGGGCAGGCTCCGAAGTAGTTGGGTACTGTGGAGTACATGGAATGAATTATTTGTGAAGTAGGAAGGAGGGACATTGGGAGGGGCTGGATACTGCAGGTCATATTTTGCCTCTAAAGCATATGCAATGATATGTCCTAAAGCTAGATTTGGACGAAATCTATGGCCCAGATCCCTAATGGTGGTGAGATGCTCGATATATATGAAAAGAAGGTCAGTGGTATTAAAGTCCCGATGGGCCATGATGTAATAGGTTGTCAGAGATAGTAAAGGGGTGATGTGAAAGTGATCCCCAGCCTTTGGGATGATAGAGGAGCGAAGGATATGTTGAATGGTCCGGGTATCCTTAAGGAGGGAAGTGCAAGCGTTGTCATGGTAAGGTGCATTTGTATTTCTAAGGAAGTGATTGGCGGCACTCTAATCATAGTCAGGATCAAAAATAAGGGTGTGGATTTTGTCACCAATCACAAAGAGTTGAAGTATATTATGAAAGTCCTGGGCTGTGAGTTCTACTGGATGTTGATTGAAATAGGAGCGAAGGGTGGAGTAGTCGGCGGAGATGAGAAGATTAGTGAACAAGACTTGGAGAAGTTCAAGGCTAAATGGAAAGGCGAGGGTAAGGATGAAAGTGAGGGAGGTATGCGCAAAAAGATCAAGGATAGGGTAGGTAAGGGTGCGGGGGTTTTCGATTTTGGACTGTTTGATTCCCACCTCAAGATATCTTTCGAAGGCAGCCTGATCGGCTACATTTGGAAAGCGAGGATTGACATTTCCCCGTGAGATGCTCGTACCCTTTTGCCTAGATTGCTTCCCACCAGCCATTAGAAAACACAAGTGAGGGAGTATAGAAGGAGAAGTGTTGAAAAAATTGAAGAAATCGGCTATTTAAATAGAAATCGGCCTGATCATCCTGTACGATTGCAGGATCATCTAGGATGATTTGAGCAATTATGATGGCCAGGACGATTGGTCGAAAAGCTGGTCGGAATGTTCAGGATGATCAGAGATCGTTCAGGATTATTAAAGACAGGAGATCGTCCCGAGGGGCCAAGCCGAATGACCGTTGATGAAAAGTATCTTCCATGTTGATTAGGTGGATCGTCTAGGACGATTAGGTGGATTGTCCAGGATGATATGCAATAAATATATCGGACAAGCTGAATTTGAATCATCCAACTGCTGACACATGGATCGTCCAAGACGAAGAGGCGGATCATCCAGGATGATGAAAAATAATTTGTGCATTCTCAACCATTTGATTAGGATCAGGAAATATGGATCATATAATCCAGGATGATGTAAGGATCGTCCAAGATGATCACCAATAATTGATGCATCTCAGCAGTATGATTAGAGTGGGGATGATTTGAAGGGATCATCTAGGATGATATATGGATCGTTCAGGATGAAGAAAATCATCCAGGACGATGTGTGGATCATTCAGGATGATGTGAAGAAAAATGAAAAAGATGGAGGATGGAGATGAAAGATCAGGGATCCCAAAAACACAAACTGTAAAATGAAAAATAGAATCAAAGTAAATAAAACTCGAAATGAGAACAAAAAAAATAACGATTTTTTCTTTAATCGATCTGCTCCAGCAAAGCAAAATTTCCCCTTAATTTTGAATCTGAAAACCAATAAGAAGATGATCGACAGTGTTGAAATCCTAAAAAAGTTAGAAAATTGACTTTCATAACTCCCACCTCGGACACCTTATGGATGCAAATCCCTTTCAAAACAAAAATTCAATTCAGAAGAAAGAAATTAGATTCAAAAAGAGATCCTTTCAATCCTCGTTCTAGAAAAATATCTGATATAATAGTATTACAAAGTAATAAATCTGAAATTAGGATTTTCAAACTTATGCTTTTGAAAATATTAAGTGGTGCACAGATTTTTCTAAGACATTTAACGATCTGAAAGGGAAGAAAGCTTGGTTGGGCTCATTTTGTGCCTCATTTTCAATTAGTTTGGCGCTTTGCGTATCTTTTTATTTATGATACACTTTGTGTATCTTTCGATTTGGCAACATTTCACATCTTTTTAGCTTTGGGCTCATTTTATGCCTCTTTTTCAATTTGTTTGGCGCACTGTACATCTTTTATAAGCTTTCTTCTTTTCATAATCGTTAAAGAGTCTCAGCTGTGAAATTATCATCCAGACATTGGAGACAACAAAACTCACTTTCCATAATAAGGAAGAGTAATTCACAAAATAAAAGCCATACATCGTATGATAAATGCAATCACTTGGTTCAAAAAATTATAACAATGACTCAAGACTTTAAAAACACTATTCATATGAGGTAGATTACTGTAGGAAGATAAAATAAATCTCTATTTCAAAAACAAATTTTTTTTAAATTTTGAAGAAGATTTTTATCCAAAAGAAATAATACACCAGTAAAGGAGTTAGAGGAAGAGAAATAATTATCAATGTTTCTTCCCATTAACAGATCCAGTGGAATCAATCACTGCTTACCAGCTTCCAAATAAAAATAAGGCAAAACTCTCAGTCACAAATCTAGTTTATTAGCAGTAGTGAGTAGTGATCTAATTTTGGAAGAGATAAAATAATAAACAAAAGAGATGAAATAGTAAAAAAAAAGGTAAAAAATTACATCATAATAAATACTCAAGTCAAACTGACACCTAGGCTAAAACAGAAATTAGCAGAAAAACAAAAACAATAGAAAGCAGATAATCAAATAAAATAGCTAACTAACAGAAACAAAATAAAAAATAGATAAATTAGAAATCAATAGTCATCAGAATCAAGCATTTATGTCAATCATACCTAGTCTGGTCCTCAAAATGCTGAATGAGTCAAAGGCCAGTGGTTTAGTAGATATATCAGCCAACTAATTTTCAGTTGCTATATGATCTAGCTCAATGTCCCCTTTTATAACATGGTCCCTACTAAAGTGATGCCTTATATCAATGTGTTTGGTTCTAGAATATTAGATTGGATTCTTAGAAATGCAGATGGCACTAGTATTATCACACAGAACATAAATAGTGCCCACAGGTAATCCTAGATCCAAGACTTGTTACTTCAACCAAAGAACATAGGCCACACAACTTCCTAGGGCAATGTACTCAGCTTGAGCAATGGAAAGTGCAACTGAGTTCTATTTTCTACTAGACCTGTAGACTAAAGATTGTCCTATGAATTGATAAGTTCCAGAAGTACTCTTTCTATCCACCCTACACCCTGCAAAGTCAGAATCAGAATATCCAATAATCTCAAAAGAGGTGTTGTGCCTAGCGTACCGGATTTCAAGGTTTGCGGTCCCTAAAAGAATCTAAGAATTCTCTTAACAGTAAATAGGTGGGACTCTTTAGGATCAGCTTGAAACCTAGTACAAAGACAAACACTAAACATAATATCAGGTCGGCTGGCAGTCAGGTAAAGTAGTGATCCATTTATTCCTCTATACTTCTTCTGATCAACAGATTTTCCACTTGAATCCTTATCTAACTGAACAGAGGAGCTCATGAGAGTGTTGATTGGTTTGGCTTTATTCATTTCATATTTCTTCAAAATGTTCTTAGTGTATTTAGATTGATTTAGAAAGGTTCGATCATCCATTTGCCTTATGCTAAACCCTAAAAAGTAGGATAACTCTCCCATCATACTTATCTCAAACTCTTTACTCAATATTTTAGAAAACTCATCATATAAATGTTTATCAGAAGTTCCAAAAATTATATCATCAACATAGATCTGGATAATGAGTAAATCATCCCCTACTCTCCTCAGAAAATGGGTGGTGTCTACGCTCCCCTTACCAAACTCTCTTTCAGACAGGAATGTGCTAAGCCTCTCATACCAAGCTCTGGGTGCCTTTTTCAATCCATATAAGGCCTTTTTAAATTTATAAACATGATTTGGATGTTCGGAACTCTCAAAACCTGGGGGTTATTCTACAAAAACATCCTCTTTTATTACCCCATTTAAAAAGGCACACTTGACATCCATTTGAAACAGCTTAAATCCCTTATAATAGGTAAAGGCTAGTAGCACACTAATGGCTTTCAATCTAGCTACAGGGGAAAAGGTCTCCTCAAAATCAATTCCTTTAATCTGATTATACCCCTTAGCCACCAATCTTGCCTTATTCCTAACCACCACACCAGAATCATTCATCTTATTCTTAAGGACCCACTTGGTTCCCACTATACTTTAATTTCTAGGTCTTTCTACTACCTCCCAAACATAGTTCCTTACAAATTGATTCAATCCCTCTTGCATAGCTAAGATCTAAAACTCATCAGAAAGGTCTTAAATGATGTTGGTGGGTTCAGTCATTGAGATAAAGGCAGAGTGGTTTACTTCCTTCCTAAGTCCATGCCTAGTCCTAACACCTTTAGAAGGGCCTCCTAAGATTAGTTATTTAGGATGACTCGAAGAATATCTCCAATCTCTATGCAAGGTGATTTGAGGTTCTACCCTTTCCTCCAGATTTGCATTTTTAACCCCTTGGGTAATCTCCCCTACCTCTTCTTCTTCCTCAACTCTAGTCACCTTAGGATCATATTCATCAAACACCACATGAGTTGTCTCTTCCACCACCAAAATCCTCTTATTAAACACCCTAAAGGGTTTCCCCACACTAGAATAGCCTAGGAACACTCCTTTATCAGATTTGGGGTCAAACTTTCTGAAGGATGATTTCCCATTATTCAGAATGAAAACCTTACAGTCAAAGACATAGAGGTGGGATAGATTTGGAGTTCTACCCTAAATGATCTCATAAGATGTCTTGTTCAGATTGGATCTAACCCTATTCAGCACATAATAGGCAATGTTCTCCGCTTTATCCCAAAAGTATTTTGGAAGTGAATACTCAGCAAGCATGGCTCTAGCGGCTTCCACTAAGGTCATGTTCTTCCTTTCAGCTACCCTTTTCTACTGAGGGATCTTAGGAGCTGAAAAATGTGACTCATCCCTTGCTCCTCATAGAAACTTCCAAACTTCACATTTTTAAACTGTCCATCATGATCACTATGAATTGTCAAGATCTCACAACCTAACTTCCTCTGAATCCAAGTGGAGAAGGACTTAAACTCATCAAAAGACTCAAATTTATGTGACAGAAATTTAATCCAAGTAAACCTCGAGTAATCATCAACAATCACAAAACCATATCCTTTTCCCTCTAAGCTGGTAGTGCTAATGGGTCCAAAGAGATCCATGTGAAGGACTTTTAAAGGTCTAGAGGTGCTAATGTCCTTAACAGAGTGAAAGGAGGACTGGACTTACTTCCCTAATTGACAGGCATCACACAGGTGGTCCATAGTGAACTTAAGCTTGGGGTCACCTCTAACTAAGTCCTTTTGGGTGACTCTCCTAAGGGTTTTTATACTTGCATGACATAATCTCTTATGCCACAACCAAGACTCATCAGCAGCAGTTCTTAAGCAAATTGAAACATTTGCTTTAAAGAAACTTACATCCAGCATGTAGACATTATTGATCCTTTATCCCTGTAAAATAATTTGATCATTTAAGCTTATAATGCAGCAAGTGTGTAGGAATTTGATGTTGTATCCTTTGTCACAGAGCTGACTGATGCTCAGTAGGTTGTGTTTCAATCCATCTACAAGTAAAATATTGTCAATCTTAAAATTCTTTGAATCACCAATTATACCTAAGCCTACCACCCTCCTGGTGGTGTTATCTCCAAGTATAACCTTGCCTCCAGCCCTGGCCTCCAGTGAAATGAATTAATTTACATCTCCAATCATGTCTCTTAAACATCCACTATCCAGGTACCACATGCTCTCACGAGGTCTTGTGTGAGAGCACACCTACAAAATCATCAAACGTCAGATTTAGGAACCCAAATAGGTTTGGATTCCTTCTTATGAAAAGAAGAATGCAATGCATATGTGCTGTGCTATGGAACAGGCAATTTGGGCCTCCATACCCAATGTGTACTACCATAAATAGTACAGGTGTGAGAGATGTGTCTTAACGTGCCACAAGAAAAATATCTAACACCAGGAAAATGGTTAACTAATCTATGTGGATGATAGTGCCTCTTCCTAGGTTTGTATGAAACATGTTATGATGATTTTGAAATAGATTCTTCAAAGGATGGAGGTGCATAAAACTGTGTAAAAGTAGGAGGTGTTTCATTTTTCTCAAAAGTACTGATTTTAATTTTTAGAAATTCATTCTCCTTGTTAAGACCTGCAATTTCAAATTTCAAAGCTCCATTACTACTCTCCACTTCACATGCCAGATTGTCTAATTCTTTGAAAGCTTTCTCTAAATCAACATGTGAGATTTTCAGCAAATCATGCTCAATGATTAAATTAGAATGCTTTTTGTTCAGCTCATCAAATTCATCAAGTAAATATGATTGCTATTAAGTATGGAATGATCTTTAACTACAGAATCATACTCTTTTTGTAAATTCAGAAATGCTAGTTTCAGGTTAGCATGTGTTTTCTTAAGCTTCCTATATGATGCATGAATTCTTTCAGACACTTCAAGTAATTATTCGTAAGTAAACTCACATACATCTTCTTGATTAGATTGTTCAGGATGATCATTAGCCATCAGAAACATATTTATAGTCTCCTCCTCAGCTTCAGTCTCAGAGGAGTCCGATGTAGAATCTGCCCAGAATGCCTTTTGAATCTGCTTCTTATCCTTCCTAAACTTATGTTTCTCCTCACCCTTCTCCTTTCTTGGGTGAGCTTTAAGTGTAGGACAATCAGCCTTAATGTGTCCAGGTTTCTTTCATTCAAAATAAATAGTGTCAGATGAACATTTAAAATTTTTGCTGGACTTACCCTTGTTCCACTTCTAAAAGTTCTTGTGTTTCTTCCTTAGAAAGCTTTTGAATTACCTAGTGATTATGATAACATCATCGCTATCAGACCCGAAAGTACTAGTATCACTATCGTTGGCCTTCAGTGCCACTATTTTCTCCTTCTTCTTCTTACCTATATCATGCTGTCTTTGGTTCACCCCTTGCTTGTAAGCAATGAGTGACCCAAGTAAGCTATCAATAGAGTAAGTATTCAAATCTTTAGATTCAGTGATTGTAGTTATCTTAGCATCATATGAAGAAGGCAGACATCTAAGAATTTTGTTCACTCTTTTCTAGTTTGTAAGTTCTCTTCCTAAGGCATGCAGAGAAGTGACAATTTGAGTGAACCTCGTATACATTTTAGAAATGGATTCAGTAGGTTTCATGTGAAAAAGTTCATAGTCAGCAAGAAAAAGGTTTAACCTAGACAGTTTGACTTCAGTTGTACCTTCATAAGTGATGCACAATTTATCCCAAATTTCTTTGCCAGTTGTATACATAAAAACACGCATGTAATCCTCAAATTTTAAGGCACAGAAAAAATAGTTTAAACATTTGGTATTCCGTTGGGCTAAGTCATGGTCATCAAAGTTCAAACAGTGAAAGGCAGTTTAGTTTTAACATTGTTAATCATTCTAAAAGGTGGCTCATAGCCATCCTTAACAAGCATCCACATGTGATAATCAAGTGATTAAAGAAAAGTGAACATGCAAGTTTTCCAAAAATTATAAGGTATGTTATCAAACAATGGTGGTCGTGTAATTGAATAACCTTCAGCAGTATTACGATTACCAAAGTTAGCCATGGATTAAATTCAAAAGTTTTTAAACTTAAATTTTTGAATCCCGCTCTGATACCACTTGAAAGATCAATAGGGATGTTATGCCCTGATGAACTAGTCCTTAGGCTAACCAAGAGGGGGGGTGAATTGGTTATTTAAAAATTTGAGAGTAACAGGGATAATCTTTTCGATGATTTACAGCAAAAATAAGTAAAGACATAAACGAAAAGATCAACCACATATTTCACCCAAGAAGATAATAATAGAAAACTAAAGTGTAGAAAATAATCAAAAAGAATACACCAGATTTTATAGTTGTTCAGTCAACCTAACCTACGTCCCCTCCCCGGAGCCTCCCCTCCGGGTATTGCACTAACTCAATGTGACTCTCCTTCTGCTCCCACAGCAAGGCGGAGAAGCCTGTACAAAAATGCCTTTCCACCGACACTGTGAGGCAGAGAACCTAACCTCCTGTCACTTCTCCTGAAGCACGCAGAGAACCTGAACTCCATTCGCTTCCTCCTGAAGCGAGAAGTAACCCGGATCTTCTTGCGAATGATTCTCCCACAAAGAACACCGATAAGATGAGAGATTACGAACAGAGAAGACAACTATGATCCTTGCTTGGAGCAACCCTTGTGTATCCCTCACAAACTCCCCCTCACAAGATCTTCTCTCTCTCTCCCAAACTCTCTCTCTAGGGTTTCTTGGTAAAGGAAAGTGGCAAAAGATTTTTCTTGTTGGAAGAAAAAGATCTTTTATAGGAGGGCTCAAATTTGCCCTAAATCTCAACTGGTCGACTTATATCATCCAGGATGATCGAAATATCATCCTGTACAATTAGTTCAAAATCACCTGTTTAAGCCTGGATGATCAGGCTCTTCTTGACGGTCAATAGAAAAAGTTGATCAGATCATCCTGTATAATTCTGTGATCATCCAGGACGATTAGTATAAATTTAGGAATTTTATCTAGAAGACCGCTTTGGTCGTCAAGAGGAACTTGTGCTGGATGATTCAAAAATGACTTGGTCATCCGGGATGATACTGATATCGTCCTGTACGATTAGAATAAAAAGTGCCAAAATCATCATGAGCACCGCTCTGGACATACAACTGAAACACACTGGACGATCATGATCATCCTGGATGATCTTCTGATCATCCTAGATGATCTTGCGATCGTCCCGGATGATGTGATTGTATCAATTAAATATTAATTACTTTCCTTAATCACCAGAATTATTTAGGCATGATCATGTTGGATCGTCCAGGATGATACACGTATCATTCGGGATGATCAGATCAAATCTATAAAAATAAAACTTGCCTAACTTGATCTGGCGGCTGAGAATTTCTGATTTGAGCCTATCGTCCCGTACGATCTATGAATGGTCCAGGACGATCAGCTTAATCAGACACACTTAACTTGGTCGCCCTAATTAGGGTTTCTATTTTCACTTGATCATCTAGGACGATGTGAATATCGTCCAGGATGATCTGAACAAAAATTGAACGGAAACTCTAATTCACTCAAGCTCTCCCCCTGAGTTTGTGTGTGCAAGGTTACTTAGCTAGGAGATCAGTTACATTACAATTGACTCAAAAAGAGAAAAATAATACATTTAGACACACTTGGACCCGATCTTGAGTTGGCTTGAGTTACTTTTGATCTTTTGTTCCTCAAATGGGTTAGCCAAGCAAAATAGAGTACAAATATGTTTGTCATCATCAAAACTGTACTTTTTGAAACCAGATTTGCAACAAGGAGCTCCTTTGGTTATTAAGGAGAACTCGGTTTGCATTGTGGAGGATCATTTTCCAGTGGTTGGTAAAGGAAAGTTTATTCTCAATGAGAAGGTTTTGTTAGCACCTTGATCCTCTAATGATTTTAGGCTGAAGGCGGATGTCCTAAAGAAGTCCAATGATAATGATGCTTCTTCTTCATCAGGCATGAAGATTTATACTAAAAGGTTTTTGAATTTGTAATTCAAATTTTGGCCTTTAATCTAGAAGTGAGGCTAATAAAATATAATCTGCCAATGATTTGTCTATTTTGGATAAGAATTTTGATACCAAGGAGGCACCGTATATTTGTTTGAATGCCATTGAAGGTACTAATATCTCTACTAATGGTATAGAACCGGATGTTGGAAAAAATTTGAATAATGAATCTGTTTAACATTGGCCCAATCATCCCTATATAAAAGTAAATTTCTCCAAAACTAAATCATTTCTAACTAAGGTTGGAAAAGCTTTCAAATTATATGCACCTAATGAAGTTACTAATACGCAGAAGATACAATTTGCTTTGGTAGCAAAAGTTTTTGCTAAAGATATAACTTTCCATTTTATTGTTGTTGAATTAAAGCATCAATGGTCTCCATTTGGTCAATTTCATATTATAATTCTTTGAATATGCTAGATTTTGAGTTCCTTCCAAACAGCGGAAGCAATGGAAGCTGTTATAATAGGAGGTCCTTGGTTTGTAAATGGGCACATTATAGGCCTTGATAAATGGACTCCTAATTTTACACCATCATTTATAAAAGGTTTTTTATCCTCAGTTTGGTTAAGAATGCCATATTTATCGTTGTATTGTTGGGATGAGGTAAATGTAACAAGAATTGCTTCTAAAGTGGGAACCCCATTACTGATTGATGGTAATATATTTTAATGGGGGAGACGAGAATATGTAAGGGTTTGTGTTCAATTCATGCTTGATAACCAACATCCATTAGGAGTGTGTATTGAAGGATTGTCAGGTCGTTTCTTCCAAAGGATCAAATATGAAAAGATTTTGACATTTTTCTTTGAAACTGGAAAATTTGGTCATGTAATCACTGATTGTTCATTAAAATCTCCAAATGAAAAAGAATTTTATTATGATGCTAGTAAACCAAATCAAGTTGAGGTTAATTCTTGTGACTATATTTGTACTGAAGCTGACATGAATTCTCCTTATGGGCCTTGGGTTCAGGTCAAATATAGCAATAAAAATAATGCTTTTTTCTACAAGGCTCAATTTCCATAATAGTTTTATGAGGAATAAACCAGGCATATCTAATATTGTTAGTACTATTAGATACAAAAAGGTGCAGTTGATAGAAATGCCTAGTGCTAGTTCTTTGGATCAGGTGGAGAAAATTAATGGAGAATCTGTAGTCTTGAAGCCATCCAGTGTCTTTTTAGTGATATGTCGGTTATTACTTAATCTATTAAAAATATTGTTAACGAGGATCAGCATATTGAGTTTAAGTCTCAGAATTTCTACAATGGAGATTCTGGTAAAGTCCTTGCTGTCAATACTGAAGCTGTAACTGTTGAAGGTGTTGATATACTTGCTAAAGATTTACTGGATAAATCTTCTATCCTTTCAAAATTCAGTAGTAATTTGATTACAATTTCATCTAAAGTCCGTATTTTTGTTAATAAGTTTAATGCTCTAAATGAACTTCTGGATGATCCTCCTAATGTTAGATCAGTTATGTAAAGTGATGTTGTGGTTCTTTTAATGCTAATGTATGTGATGGTTTGGGAGGGAGCAGTTCAGGTGCTAAAAAAGTCAAACTTCAAAAGGAACTCTGGTCCCTTAGCCTAGAGAATAATTTTTCTCGCAATAGGAAACTGGATGTTAGGAATAAGGAAAGGAGTGGGGGTCCTTGCCCCTTGATTGGTTAATGAGTTCATTAGCTTTTTGGAACTATAGGGGGTTTAGTAAAAGAGAAGCCTCATTTTTTTTTGAAAGTGTTTTTAAAAGATTTTGAAGTGTTTCTTTGTTAGTATTGTGAAAACTAAAATTTCTTTAATTGGTATATTGGAATTTAATAAATTTGTGGGTAAAGATTGGGATTTTTTTCTCTAACCTTCTGATGGTTTGTCTAGTGGGATTATGGTTTTTTGGAGGTCAGATGTTGCTTTCTATGTTGGAGGCTTTTTTCTCAATGTGTTATTTGAGTACTTAATATCATTAATAAAGGGATATGGTTGATTTTTACTGTTTATGGTAGAAAGGATTTGTATAAAAAAAGGAGGCTTTGGGACAGTCTGGAGTTTTTTTCTTCCAGAGATCTTCCTTAAGTTGTGGGTTGTGATTTCAATTGTATTTTGACACAAGAGGGTAAAAGGGGTGGGATGAAATTTATTTTTTCTCAAGGGCCTAAGGAGGTGAAGTTGTTTATGAATAACAATGATTATCATGAAGTTGGGTGATTGCGATCGATATTTACTTGGTGCAATAATGAAAGTGGAAGTACTCGTATTTTGGAAAGACTGGATAGGAGTTTTTTAAATTCTATTGCTTTAAATTCTGTTCATCAGGCTGTAGTTAGGCATCTTGCTAGAGTTGCTTCTCATCACTGTCCAATTATTTTGAAAATTTTCAATTTAAGTTTTTAGAAAAATAGTATTATTAGATTTGAAGATTTTTGGGCATCTTATCTAGCTTATACAGCAATTATTTTCAAGTCTTGGAATAAATTTGTTGAAGGTGATGCAATTCATATCCTCAATAAAAAATTTAAATGAACATCGAGAGCTTTATTCTTTCAGAGTAAATCTAAACTCCCAATTTTCTTTGTTTTGAAGGATGTTTTAAAAAGGCAGAGTTAGAGCTTCAAGTGGAGAAGGAAAAATGTAGAGAATTATTGGTAGATAAACTATTGTTGCTAAGATCTAAGATTAACAAGTTGAACATCACTCTTGCTCAATTGAATAGTTAGTGGAGGCAGAGGGTGAAAGTAAAGTGGTTTGAAGAGGGGAATAACAACACTAAGTTCATTCATACTTTTGGTAATGGTAAAAGGAATGGGAATTGTATTAACCAAGCTAAAGATGGTAATGGTGCTCTTGTTGAATATCAGGTTGAAATTAAAGATATCTTTTTTAATTTCTTAAGTAACAAGTGGAGGGATAGAAGGTGTGTTTTGAGTGGATGGCCTTTCGCATTGAATACTCTGGATCAGGATGATTGTAGGCTCTTGGAAGCTAATTTTTCTAAAGCTGAAGTTGTTGATGTTATTAAGTGTCTTGGTAGTAGTATATTGCCTAGTGCAGATGGAATTTCTTATTCTTTTCTTAAAGCTTATTGGAATATAATTAGTGAGGAAGTTTGGAGGGATATTTTTTAATTTCTATCTTCTGGTAAGATGTGCTCAGAGTCGAAGGAGATCCTTGTTGTTCTTATTTCCAAAATAAATAATCTTATGGTTCCTTCCAACTTCTGTCCTATTAGCCTTTGCATATCGATTTAGAAGATTATTGCTAAAGTGTTGTTGAATAGGATGCTAAAGATGATTCACAAAATTATTTCTGTTGAATAAGTTTACTTTACCAAAGGTCAATCTCTATAAGGCCATATTCTTCTTGCTTAAGACTTGTTTAATAAATTCATATTCTCCAAAGCTTAAAAAAGGTCTCTCGGCAATCAAAATTGATATATAACTAGCCCATGATAGTATGGCTAGGGCTACATTAAGGAAAGTATTGATGTAGTTCGGTTTTCCTATGAAATTCTCTAATCTGTTGATGGAATGTGTGTTGGATCCTAAGTTTTCTATTATGATTAATGGGAATTCTAAGTGTTTTAAAGCTAAAAGAAGCTTTTGGCAAGGGCGTCCTTTATCACCCTACTTATTTAATATGTGTTCTTAACTCTTGTCAAATGTTTTTCATCATAGAGGTAGGAATCTATGATCAAAATTGCTCCAACTGCGTAGAAGATTTCCCATTTATTATATGCAGATGACATCCTTATGATCTTGGAAGCCAAAGTTACGAATGTCAGGCAGGTGAAAAGAATTTTCATGGACTATTACAAGTGGATAGGGCAAAAGGTCAATATCCAGAAATCTTTGATTTTGTTTGGTAAAGCTGTCAAATGTAAGAAGAGGAGAATTATTTCAAACTTGTTGTATTACAAAGTGGTGAATGAGATAAACTATATCGGGATCAATATTGCGTTAAGGAGACTTGTGTCTTCTGATTTTCAAAATTTGATGAAGAAGTCATCCCTGAGATTGAATGCTTGGGGGAATAGATTCATTTAATTACCAGGGAGAACTATCCTTGTTAAATTGGTTGTGCTTTCAATCCCTATTTTGTTTTACTCACACTCTAGTTCCTATGGGCATTCTGAATGAGTTTGATAAAATGTGTAGAAATTTTATTTTGCATAAATAAAATGGCAACCATGGTCCTTATTATGTTGCATAGGAGGTATTATGTAAGTCAAAGGGTGCGAGTGGACGTGGTTTTCATTCAGGTGCTTCCATTATTGGGCCATTGCGTGTGATGTTTGCTTTGAATTTCATCAATAAACTTGGCACTCTTCTAAATAAGGCCTTGATTGATAAATGTGGGAGTGAAATTGGAATTCAAAAACAAGACGAATAGCTTGATAACATAGAGAATTATTATTAATGGTGCAAAATTTTTATCGGCCAATTGTGAGATGGAAAATTTCATTAGGAGTTCCTATTAATATCTTTAAGGATGCATGGATTCTTGATAGGAACATTGTAGGCAGCCAATGTACGTTGTGGATTTGAATGAGGATGTTCCGTCTCTTGACAAATTTATTAGTAATGGGAATTGGAATGTAGCTGAGTTGCAGAAGTTTTTTGGCATACACTTAATTGACATTATTCAGTAAAATCAAATTGCTCCAAATTCTTTGCATGATCAAGTGGAGTTGAAGAAAGGTTTTCTAGCGAATTTATTTCCACTTTGGCTTTAGAGGTGGCAGTTGATGATTTTGTACATGAAGATTATTGGAAGTGGATGAAGAAATTAAAACTTATACCTTTAGTGGAGTTTTTTTGGTGGCACTTATTTATTAATGCAATTCCTACTAATGAGTTTTTAATGTATAGAAGGTTATTGAACAATAATGCATGCCTAAGAAGATGTATTTGTGTGGAAACTCCTGATCATATTGTAGCCAACTGTTGCAAGCTCATTCAAGTCTTTAAATTGCTGAATAATTGGGGCATCCACTACATATATTCTCTTCGCATGTAGATTATAAGATCAATTTGGAAAAGTTAGCTAATGTTAATCATTTCATTGCAAAGTTGTATTATTCTTTGGTTTTCTTTTCATTGAAGAGTAGAAACAAAGTTAAGCATGGTGGAATTGAAGATAGTTTGAGTTTCATTGCGGTAATTGCTATTAGTTTTGTACTATTTCATCTCATATTAATGTTATTTCAGATTACTATGTTGTTAACTAGCTTCCTCAACTAATTTCCAATTCTAGACACCCTCCTCCTCTTGAATGGAATAAAGTCAATATTTATGCTTTGTTATTGAGATTTAATAAAGTAGGAATTGGTGGAGCTTTTAGGGATCATAAAGGAAGGTTCTTTCTTGCATTCAATTTAAGTTGTATTCATTGGGATTGTGGTCAATTGAAATTATTGGCCAATCATTCTTTGAAGAGTATGGTACAACATGGGATGTTTGAAGCTAAAGGCATTATCATTAAAGGAGATAATTATAATGTTATTAAGTTTCTTCAAAGCTCGATTAGTAAAATCTGTCCGAAGGAAGATTTTTTTGAGTTGGAGGATCTTTCCTTTTTAAATGATTTTAATCAAGTCTTATTTCATTTTTTGAATAGGAATTGTAATAAGTTAGCTGATTTATGTGCTAACTTTGCCATTTTTGCTGATTTTATTTGGGATGTTGTTAGGTCTAATAAGATTCCTCCTACTTTCTTTTCTTTGTTAAAGGAGGAATGTGATAGATTGTTTATCACACTATAGTTTGTATTAGGTCTCCTTTATTAATATTATTTGCATATTTAAAAAAAAAGAAATCTAAATAAATATAAATATGCAAATGCAAATGCAAGACTATAAACGGGCATCACCCAGCCTGACATAGGACCAAGCAATATTTTGATTAGACTAATATGCTTGGTTTTAGGATGAAAAAAAGTAACCATGGGATATGCTTACTTGTGTAAGCATAGAACCAATGTTTGAAATTAAAATAAATGAACAAATATAAATGCAAATACAAGACTATAAACGGGCATAACACCTACCAGACCTAGGACCGTCTTAGGATTTCTTACCAAACCAAGTAACCATGTGATATGCTTACTCGTATAAGCATAGACTTAGATACAAAAAAACTTGGAAGTATGAAATAGTGGAATAAATATGGATATATAGGGCTGAGCAGGGAAGAAAAAATAGAGATATATGAGGCTACACAAGACTACACAAAGCATGAACACATAAGACAGAACCGTACATGCATGTACAATACTAAAATTTAAATAAACATGCATTTACATGAAATTGAATGTCCAAAATATTTAAATAAATCTATATGTATTTTAAAATATTAGTCTTCAATAAAGATGGAGAGAGAAGTCTATCCCTAACAAAGTCATTAGAAAAATATGTGGGCAAATTTTCATGTCGTCATGCCACAAGATTTTCTTTAAACTATATTTTAAGGTTTCTTTAATCAAATCTACATAGTTGACATTATGCTATCCTAAAGGGTAGAATAATGTCTCACTATTGATTTGAGAGGAGAAAAACCTTCAATTTTTTTTTATGGCCAAACATAACATAGGGAATATTTAATTCACCCCGAGGGATAAAAGGAATATTCACCTATTAGTTTAATCATGAAACTGAATCAATTAATATATTTTCATAATAAAAACTACATAAAGAATATTAAATTAATGCCTAAGGATAAAAGGAACATTCACTTATCATTTCAATCATGAATTTATATTAATAAATTTATTTTTCATAATCAAACTATTTACAGAATATTTAATTCATCACTAAAGATAAAAGGAATATTCACTTATTATTTTATTATAAAATAAAACTCATCTATTTATTTAAATTATCAAATTTAAAAAGAGTATTCAAAATGCTCCTATGAATAAAAGGAATATTTAGTTATCTTTTAATTATGAAATTAAACTAACATTTAAAGCTTAGATCTGCATCAACAAATTTCCCCCGTACCATAGAAAGAAACAAAGATAGGGTTTATCTTATTATGGGTTCTTGACTCCTAATAGGGAAAAACCCTATAGTTAATTACATCTTCTGAGAGAATACTCTCGATTAAAATGAAGATTAAGGACTTTCAATTATATATAGATTTAAAGAAATGATTGGGCTAACAAGATTTTAATTTATAGGCTTTAAATTATAAATTCTAAAAATGCATTTTGAATTGAGATTTAGATTTTTGATTTTGAAAGAATAAAATAGAATAGAAATGTGGAGAGATAGAGAGGTGTATACAATCTGGGCTTATACTTGCCTGCAGTGAGCTGCCAACTAAAAATCCTAAGCACAATCAATCACCACATGAATTTATGATCAGATAGGCTCTATCATAGGAATCAAGGAATTATATTTTGGATAACTTTGTAATCATGAATTTATAATATGTATATGATTGAGCAATAAAATTTTGCATGAAAAATAATATAAATAAAAAACTTTATTTATTTATAATTTCTATATTCAACCTAAGATCTGTTATAAAGAAAAAGTTGGACAAGCTCCATCAACAATAAGCTTGGATTTCTACTCCTATTTTGAATGTGTTTTTTTATTTTTGTTCTTTAATCTTTTGATGCTAGATCTTCTATAGCATTCGAAAAGATAATCATCTTCAAAAGAAGAAGAATTATTTCCTTTTGGAACCTATATACATAAATAAATAATCATTTTCAATCTTTTACAGCTCTTGACTCTATACAACTCATTCTAGCTATACAAAGATGTAGATTATTTATATTTATGTCATTACTTTACATTTTCCTTTACATCATTTCCTAGGTTTCATTCTACTTTGCAATAATATAAAAAAGTTGTTATAAAAATGAACATATGAAATTGTGAAGTGTGAAGAGTTAGATATATATATATATATATATTGAAATTTAAATTAAAATAAAATTTCATTTCACCAAATTTTTACTATGATTTCTGCTACACCAACTGAAAGTAAATAAGATATCCAAAGTATAATAAGTAAACAAACAAACATGAGTACCCCTAGGCAAGGAACTCCAAGAAAATAAAATCAAATCACTGGCCTATCCTATGTTAGAGCTTATTGTCCTAACAAACATTCTATGTGTGCGCAGAAGGCTATATGGTATGGATAGATCATAGGTTTTATTAGTTTAAAGTTTTCTATAATCGATTTAACTAGTTTAAGGTCTTTGAGGGATGGTTTGAATTTAAGTATTTAATGATTTGGATAATTTAAATTTTATTTTTTAAAAAAGGAATTTAATTGTTATAATTATTAATTTAAAATTTTATAGAAAAATGTTCTCAACAACTTATTAGTGCTAGAAGCTGTTGATTAGCAAGTCTTGGGCTCAAATTTGTAATGCTACTACACCTCCAAAACTAGGGTAGATGGATATCATGTAGTCCTTCATTTTGATTTGGGGTTTTGTTCCTTAAAGCTTCTCCATCCAATACACATTTACCATCCAGAAAAGAATCAAGCAGAAGGGAATCGAGGCTATAACATCTAATGTTTTATTATTAAATTTTAATTTTTTTTTGTTTTATTGATGGTTAATTATTAAATTTATAATTTTAATTTGTGTTTTATCAAATTCATTCGTGCAATTATCACAATGGGCATGAGGACCAACGCCTCCTTGGGACATTACCCCATAGCCCCAGGTAGTCTAACCTATAAACTTCATTGATAGAGTGTTGGTTAAATATTTTATTATTTTTATCTTATTTAATTCATTAGGTAGATGATTTATTGAAACTTTCATGATTTATTGATTTTTTATATTTTAATGAATATTTTGATGCATTTAATATGGGGTCAATTTCTTGACTTTTAAATTTGTAATGATTTCTAGAATTTTTATGTTTTTCATAAATTCTAGATTCAATTAGGAGTTCATTGCTTTGAGTTTACTAGATTGGAATTTTTCTGGAATTCATTATGAATTTTATAAGTTTAATGAATTTTTTTATATTGAGTTTCACAAAAGGGTTGACTTTTTTATTTATAATAATTTTTGAAATCTGTATGTTTTTCATAAATACTAGAG
This sequence comes from Dendrobium chrysotoxum, assembly GCA_019925795.1. NCBI lineage: Eukaryota > Viridiplantae > Streptophyta > Magnoliopsida > Asparagales > Orchidaceae > Dendrobium > Dendrobium chrysotoxum. The sequence continues at coordinate 42,140,622 of CM034312.1, forward strand.
CTAGAGATGAGTCTCATGCCTTTTAGTTTATTGAATTAGGATTTTTATAGAATTAGTTATAGGTTATTGAAGTTTGGTAAATTTATTTATTTATTTAGATACTTAATTAAAGGTCGTTCCTAGCTTTTGTTCCAAATCAACTCCAAACCTCTTAAAATCTTCCCCAAATGTCAGAGATCACATCAAGGAATGATTTCAAGTGTTTGAAATTATTTTGGTAATTTTTATATATTTCAAATTATTTAATAAAATAAGTATTTTTTTATTTTTTATTTTAAAATTAATTTTTATGTTTAAAAAGTTTTATAAGGCTTTTATTTTTCCTCTATTAAGCTTTTAATTTTTAGAATTTTAATATATTATATATTTTTTTTGGATTTTTTATTGATTTATTATTAACTTTCAAAGTTTCTAAGTTAGTAATATAGATGAATCTTGGGTTTGCTAAATGATTGACCAAATGACCTTCAAATGCAATGAATTTTGAAACATAAGTATATGCATTCGTTTGCTTCAAACCCACTAATTTTTGGATGATCAAAAGCTTCCAAGGTTGAAATATCAATCAACAAACATAAATGCGTCTATAGCTATGGTGATTTATTTTAGAATTTAAACTCATTGGATTTGGGTGAAATTAGTGGCTAGCTAACCCTTTAAAATAACATCACAAGCACACAAAAACTAAACACCTATTTTCTATAGATTCTTGGTTATAAATTTTTAAATTTATATGCTAAATTATGACTTATGGACTTGCAAAAATCTATTTGTACTTCCTGAACAATTCAAATTGAATTGAAATTTTTGGGAGTGTGCTATACACATCCAAGAAATATTGTCATCAATTAAATCCTATATTGGCCTATGTTTTGGGAATAATTCAAGAAATACCCTAGTGGATATTTTTGGAAGGATGATTAACATGTTATCCAACATGACATAAAATTATAGGTGCTTGATAGTCATCCTTAAGCTAAATCTATAGAGCCTAAAATCATGTAATTTAGATAGGTGGATGAGGAGAAATATATTTTTAAGGTTTTTTGTGAAATTTAAATGCCTCATGTACATCGCCAAAAAATTATATCACTAATAGTATAAACATGATATTGCATTGAGCCATCAGATTAAGATTGAGTGGTTCTGATTTAAAGGATCAAAACCGTATGATCAAAGTATGAAATGAGAAATGATGGAATAAGGACCATCATTTAAAATGGTTATTTCATCTTTAACCTCCCATTCATTTTACTAAATGTATGAAAATTTGGGTATGATCCTAAGGATCAGTTAGATGCAATTAGATAAGAATTTGTATAGAGCATCAATAGAAGAAGAACATTCTATCCAACAGTCTAAACTATGTGGATTGAATATTTCTTTCACGCTTACTTGGCCTTCCTATGATTAGGATAAAAAATGGATGATTACCCAAAGGAATGCTCAAATTTCTCATCTTAACTTTAGACTTGATCGACTGACCCCAAGAACCTTTCTTCTTTACAAGTCTTGACTCAAAGAAGACTAGAAGGGAAGCTTCACTTTCATAGTGGAAAGATCATTTGAGCTCACCAAAAACTACTAGAGGACCTCACCTAGATGAATAAGAAGTAGGGGCAAGGAAGCATCATACTCAGAAAGTCAAACAAATTGAGTTAGCTAAACCTTATTTTGAGAAAACTCTAGCTATTTATAGAGTTTAAAAAAGCACTTCGATGGGAATTAAGCTCAATTCAAACCCTCTTTGTCCACTAGGTTGGGTCAGGTAAGTCTTAGAGGGTTTAGGGAAGCATCTTGAACTTCCATAGGCTTGGGTTCACCTGAGTTATAAGAGTTTGCTCAACCCATCACGTCACATTGTCAGTTTTCAAGATAATGGCTAAGCCTGACCACCACCAAAGGGAAATTAAGGTGGCAGAGCTTCTAAAGAGTTCACAAACTAAACTCATGTGCTATGTGGGCCTAGGCAAGTCAGGTGTTCAATATATGTTGGTTTAAACACTTTGGTTTATGTTGGGCTAGCCCAATGTGTTGACTCAGGTCTGCTCAAGGGTTGGCCTGACCAACATAGATTTAATAAGATTTAGAAAATGTAATGGAAGTGCTAGCATGGTTTAGCTGGGTCTAGGTTTAAAGTTGATTTAATGCATGGTGATTCTGACAGCTTGGGGTCAAGCCAAGTGGCTAACCATAGTTGGCTCAATGCATGGGTCTGATATTGTTAGTTCCTTGGGATCAGATGAATACTCGTATAGGTTCAAATAAAATTAATTAAAACATTGTCAATGGATTTCCAAAGGGTTTAATGTATGCATGCTTGATCAACCTTGGTTGACCAATGGTTGACTTGGTCAACCAAGTTGATTGATGGGATGGGGTTTAGTTCATTACATTCCAAATGATGTAGTGACCACTTTGGTAGTGGTTTTAAAGATTGAGAAAGCTTATATGCATGATAAATATGTTAAAACCCTTAAGGCTGCATTTGATCAACCTTGGTTGACTTGGTTAACTAGGTCAACCCATGTGCTTAGGTTGAGCTCAACCCATTCTAAATTATGTGTTGAACGCATTGGAAAAGGTTTCTTGCTATTGTAAGATTCATGAGTATGAGATGTAGCTTTAGAGTTCAATATTTCTATATGGTCAACTTAGGTTGATTTGGTCAACCAAAGATGATTGTAGCATGGGTTTTGGTTTAATATGTGTCTAACAATGTCCTAAAAATATTAGAATAGGCTTCATGATATAATTTGATGGAGCCATATTGAAGTTTATGGACAATTCAATTTTAAAGGTATATGTTTTTTAAGGTTTTGGGGTCAACTATGGTCAACCAAGGTTTCTTTAACAAAAACTTTATTCTTGCTTTAGATTTGGATGTTTCTTTTATTTCATTGCTTGTATTTGAAGAGGATAACATTATTCTCATATAATTCCGTCTGATAATAAGATTGAGTTGGTTATTAAAGAGATGAATACCGATTTTATGGCCGGGCCTGATGGTTTTATAATAGTTTTTTATTAAAAAACATGGCTTATCATTAAAGAGGATTTAATTAATACTGTTGTTGATTTTTTAAAGGTAATCCTTACCCTAAATGTTTTTCTTCTACTACTATTATTTTGATCCCTATGAGTGTTGTTACTAACTTTTGGAGCGATTTTCATCCCATTAGTTTGTGCTCTCTTTTTAATAAGCTTATTGCCAAATTAATTATGTCTAGATTAGCTTTCATTCTTCCTAATATCATTTCTCTTGAACAAACTGGTTTTGTTAAAGGTCGATCTATCTTTGATAATATTTTATTAGCTCAAGAGCATGTGCATGACTTAGAAGATAAAAATGCGGGTGGAAATGTCATTTTTAAGATTGATATTACCAAAGCTTATGATAATCTGAATTAGGAATTTCTTTACACCATGCTTCAAGCCTTTGTCTCAACAAAGATTTCATAAGAATCATCAAGAACAATATTGAGCATTGCTTTTTCTCTGTGATAATCAATGGTAGGAATCAAGGTTTTTTCAACTCTACTCATGGCCTTAGGTAAGGGGATCCTTTATCTCCGACTTTGTTTACTATAGCTGCTGAATTCCTTTCTAGAGGACTTAATGATCGTTTTAGAAGCCACCCTAACTTACAATATCATACAATTGGTGTTTTTTTTGTGTCTCATTTAATTTTTGCTGATGATTTTATTATTTTTATGAATGGTTCTAGGAAGATGCTTAAAATCCTTTTTAGATTTCTTAGTCTTTTTCAAAAGGGTTGTGGTTTAATTTTTAATCCTATGAAAAGTTACTTTATTATAACTAAATCCATTACCCAACCCTAAATCTCTTCTATTCAGGATAATTTGGTTTTTACATAAGTAATTACCCCTTAAGTACTTAGGCACTCCTCTTTATAGAGGTTGGAAGAGATCTCATTTATTTGGGAATATTTTCTTTAATGTTAAAAAAGCACTCCACTTGGGCTTTTAATTTTCTATGTTTTGGGGGAAGGTTAGTTTTAATTAAAAGCGTTCTTTGTTCCATTCCTATATATTTATTTCATACTTTATCGCCGACTAAGAATACTTGCACTAGACTTGATATGATTTTTAACAAATTCCTTTGGGGGGGCCAAAGAAAGTAAATATGCTATTTTATGGGCCTCTTGCGATAGATGCTCTGGTGTCCAGGATGAGGGCAAGTTGGATTTTAAGAATTTAATAAACATGGCCCTTGGTTTTTCTTTTAAACTCTGGTTCAATCTGAGGTCTAAAAATAGTCGTTGGTCAAAATTTATGATTGCTAAATATTGTGTTGGTAAACATCCTCTTAATTGCTTTTTCAGAAATGGGGATTCCTTCAATCGGAAAAGGCTTTATTCTATTAAATGGGATGCTGAAAATTTGATTCAATGGGGTTTGGGTTGCAATGATATCTTTTTTTGGCAAGATAATTGGATTGGTTTCTCTTCTTCTGATAATTTACTCAATGCTCATACCAATAGTGCTCATAAAGTGGCTAATTTTATTAAAGATGGTTCTTAGAATTTAACTTATCTTGCTGATATGGTTCCTAATTTTGTCACTAATCTCATTTTGATAGTGTCACTTCAGTTTGATCAAAAATATTGTATTTTATTTAATATGTCTAATGATGGCAGCTTCGCGTTCGAAGAGATGTGGCATTCTATTAGGTCTGTTCAACCTAAGTCTAAGATTTTCTCTTTCTATTGGTAAAAAGGTATCCCTACCTCTTACTCAATACTTATATGGAGAATCTACAACAATTATATTCTTATTGGCACTATTTTAATGAAAAAAAGGTTTTTATATTGTGTATAAATGTTAATATTGTTACCATATTGAGAATCTAAATCATGTTTTTGCTAATGGCCCTATCGCTCTTAAAGTTTGGCTTTATTTTGACAATTTATTTACCACTCAATTTTTTAGGAATTATAACAACATCATTAATATCTTGCATGACTGGGTGGTTCCAATTACGAGACATATTAGAAATGTGTTACCCATCATTATTTGTTGGTTTCTTTAGAAAAGTAGAAATTAGGCTAAGCATAAGAATATTGTTGAAATCCAGGATCCCAAGAACTTGATTTTGATGGTGACAACTAATGCTTACTGAATTTATATGGACTTCCTTAAAGATTATAAATGTTTATCTTTGTCTGTGAGCACTAACAATTTAGGTTAGATACACACCGCTCAATATTGCTAGAGGCTCAAACTAGGTAGAATAGGATATTCAAAAACTTATATTTTTATTTTCTTTATTTTTATTTTCTTGAGTCTACCACAAAAGCATGTATGTAAAAGGAGCAACCTTGGACACACATAGAGGGAGATTTCTTTTATGTCAAAATTTGATTTAAAAAAAAACTAATCGTATTGTATGATTTTTAATCGTACTGTACGATGAGTCATTAATACTAAGGCTAACAGCTAATCCTGGATGATTAGTTCTACAGCCTAATCGTACTATATGATATTAATCGTACTATACGATGAGGTTCAATTCAAAAACCCTAGCCACCATAATAAGTTTGGTAAGTATTTAATTTTGATATTCTAAACTATTGGTACTATACAATATATATCATACTGTACGATTATTTGAAAACTTACCAAAATTATCTCCCGTAATCAGGAAATAAAATCTTGGTTTCTTAATTATATTTGATCATACTGTATGATGTATATCATATTGTACGATGGTCAGAGATGATTTTATTCATCCCATTGATCATACCAGATGAAACCAAGGTTTTTATTTTATTTATCCCAGACGATGTCTTAAAAATGAACAAATTGTACTATATGAATAGTACAGTGCTGGATGATGGTCAGAGACAAATTTGCTCATCCCAGAGATCATCCCATAAATCATCCTATATGAACAGTTGAAAATAACATGATCATCCTGTACGATCTCCGGATCGTACAGTACGATGTTCGTAAATTTCATGAACTATTCATCTGTGCGCGTACTGGATGAAGCTTTCTTTGAACTGATCGTATTGTACAATGTTATATCGTACTGTACAAACATAGATAAAAAAGTTGAAATTTTTAGGGTTTTATGAAGCCTAATTTAAAAGGACTTTGATTTTTCAATTGAAGAAGTTGTTGGTCTGCCTTGCTGCTATGAGAAGCATTGAGAGAGGAAGGAACTCTTGACAGAGAAGCTTTCTTTGGAGAGATCCAGGGTTTATGAGAGGAAGGAGAAGGTGAGCTTGAGCGTGAGGGAGAATGAGTATGAGGGGATCACACGGTAGCTCCAAGCTAGCTGCATGCTTTGCTCCTCTTGTGGCTTTGGAGAGTCATGGGAAAGTTCTCTAGGGAAGAGAGGCTTCAAGATCAACATCATTTGGGTACTCTACCTTCTCCAGGAGGGAGAAAATGGAGAAGGTCCACTGCCGACACCGGGAGGGTGACATAGCATCTGGTATTCCGCCACACCGGGGGAGGTGAAAGGAAGTCTTGTAAAGGCTTCTCCACCTTACTGTGGGAGCAAAAGGAGAGTCAACTTTTAGTAGCGTAATTCTCAGAGTAGAGGACTCCGGGGAGTGGACGTAGGTCAAGTGACCGAACCACTATAAAAATTTATGGTGTTCTTTTTCCTTTCTTTATCGCATTTTATTTTTCACATACTTTCTTACTACTATATCTGCGTGGTGAAAAATCTGATTGTGTTTTCTTTGTATTGTGAGATCTGTAATTGTCTTACCAATATCATCATTGTGATCGTATCATTAGCTTCCGCATTCTACTCATTGTGTTGTTATTTTAAAAATCCAGAAAAAAAATTAGAACTCCTGTTTAGGAATAATTTTTAAAATACTAATTCACCCCCCCCCCCCCCCCCCCCCCCTCTTGGCGCATCTCATACTTTCAAGTGGTATCAGAGCGGGGTTTCAAAATAGTGTCTTAGAAAACCTAGAAACATAAGATCCATGGCATATTTTGGCAACCGTAACATTGCAGAGGGTTATTCTATAACTCGCCCGCTTTTATTTGATAATATACCATTTGATTTTTGGAAAATACACATGTCTACATTTTTCCAGTCTCTAGACTATCACATGTGGATGTTGGTTCAAGAAGGTTACACTGTACCATTTTGTATATTGAATGGAGTCAAAATTGAATTATCTTTTAATGAATGGAACAATGAGGATAGAAAATTCACACAGTTAAATGATAAATGCTTAAATTATTTCTTTTACACATTAAAATCAGAAGACTATATGTGAGTGTCTACTTGTAGTACTGGTAACCAAATTTGGGACAAACTATGTATCACATACGAAGGAACTAGTGAGGTCAAACAATCTAGGCTAAACATGCTGCTACATAATTACAAACTATTCTGCATGAAACCTAGTGAAACTATCTCTAAAATGTACACTAGATTCACCCAGATTATTACATCCTTGCATGCTTTAGGGAGAAAGTTGTCTAACTCTAAAAAAGTGAATAAAATACTGCGATCTCATATAATGCAAAAATTACTACAATAATTGAGTCAAAAAATCTAAACGTTTATTCAATTGGCAATTTGCTTGGGTCACACATTGCCTACGAGCAAAGAGTGAGTCAATGACAAAGTGATGCAGGTAAAAAGAAGAACGAGAAAATGGTGGATTTAAAAGTGAACAATTCTGAAAGTGATAGTTCTGCAGTGGAGGAAGATGACAACATAGCCTTGATGACTCATCAGTTCAAGAATTTTCTAGATAGAAAGCAACGCCGTCATCAAAGTAATTGGAATAAAGGTAAAAGCTCAAAGAATACTAAAGTTACATCCGACACAATTTGCTTTGAGTGCAGGAAAGCTGATCATCTCTGAGTTGATTGCCCCAATGTTAAAACTCATCAAACCAATGAAAAGGGTGAGGAAAGGTCAAAGTTCAAGAAGGGAAAATTTAAGACACAAAAAGTGTTTTGGGCCGACTTTGTCTCAGAATCATCAGAAGAAGAAGTAGAGGAGGAGGTAATAAATTTATGTCTTATGGCTAACGATAATCTTGATCAATTAGATCAAGATGAGGTATGTCAACTTTCTTATGATGAGCTATTAATTATTTCTAAAAAGATTCATGACTCGTATAAGAAGTTAAAGAAAAAGCATGTTAGCCTTAACACTGAATTTAGTACTTTACAAAAGGTGCATGCTAGTGTAGTTAAAGATTTTTTTTCTGACTTGGATAAAGATCACATGTTCCTGCTTGATGAATATGATGCATTAAATAAGAAGCATATTGAATTAATTACTGCACACGACACCTTGAAAACATCACGTGTTGAAAAAGAGAATGCATTTAAGGAATTAGAAAAACTTGCTGGTGAACTAGATAAAGTGAACATACATTGAAATTCAAAATTGCAAGTCTTAACAAAGAGAATGAATTTCTAAATGAAAAACTTCATGTATTTGAAAATAATAAAACACCTCCCATGTTTGCTGAGTTTTATAAACCTCCACCATGTGAACCATCTCATTTAAAACCATCACAGCATGCATCATCCAAATCAAGAAATAGGCACTATCACCCTCGTAGATTAGTGAACCAATTTCTCGGTGTTAGGTGTTATTCTTGTGGCATGCTAGGTCACATAGCCCGCATGTGCACAATTCACCATAGGACACATCTAGTGTGGAGACCTAAGCTGTATTCATCACAGGATAACATGCATACATTTCATTCATACAAGCATAAGGTGAAACCCGAACTAACTTGGGTTCCCAAAACTAATCCTTGATTGATGTTATAGGGATGCTCTCATAAAAGACCTAGTGAGAGCATGTGGTACCTGGACAGTGGCTATTCACGACACATGATTGGCGACATGAATCGGTTCGTGACACTGGAGGCCAGGTCAGGAGGCATGGTAACTTTGGGAGACAACACCACCAGGAAAGTGGTGGGCTCAGGTATCATTGGAAATTCTAAAAATTTGGTAATTAAAAATGTTCTTTTAGTTGATGGTTTAAAACATAATTTGTTAAGTATCAGTAAACTATGTGATAAGGGCTTTGACATAAAGTTTCTTTCTAATAAATGCATGATTAGCCTAAATGATAAACTTATGTTAGAAGGAAAATGTATCAATAATATTTACATGTTAGATTTAAACTACATGGAAAACTCAAATGTTTTATCTTTAAAAATAATAGCTGATGACTCCTAGCTATGGCATAGGAGACTATGCCATTATAGTATAAAAACACTTAGGAATATCACTCAGAAAGACCTAGTTTGAGGCATACCTAAGCTAGACTTCACTAAAGACCATTTATGTGATGCCTGCCAATTAGGAAAATAAGTGAAATCATCATTTCATTTAATTAAGGATATCAAGACCACTAGGCCACTAGAAATTCTACACATGGACCTATTTTGACCTGTTAGTACAGTTAGCCTAGGAGAAAAATCTTATGGATTTGTAATAGTGGATGACTACTCTAGGTTTACTTGGGTAAAATTCTTAGCACATAAGAGTGAGTCATTTAAAGAGTTTATAACTTTCTCCACTTAGATTCAAAGAAAATTAGGATGTGAAATTACAACAATCCATAGTGATCACAGTGGAGAATTTGAGAATGATAAGTTTGAATCATTTTGTCAAGAGATAGGAGTAGAACATAATTTCTCTTCCCCTATGACTCAGCAAAATGGAATAGAAGAAAGAAAGAATAGAACTTTAGTTAAAGCTACTAGGGCAATGTTAGTTGAGTACACTCTTTCTAGATATTTTTGGGCAGAAGCAGTGAATACTGCTTGCTATGTTCTAAATAGGGTAAATGTTAGATCCAAACTTAAGAAGACACCCTGTGAATTGCTTAAGGGTAGGACACCCAATCTTTCCCACTTACATGTTTTTGGATGTAAATATTTCATCTTAATCAATGGTAAGTCACCCTTAGGAAAGTTTGATCCTAAATCTGATGAAGGTGTCTTCTTAGGCTACTCATCTATAGGTAAAGCCTATAGAATCTTTAATAAGAGGATCCTAGTAGTAGAAGAGTCTACCCATGTGGTATTTGATAAATTCAATAAGATCTCTGAATAAAATTATGAAGAAGAAGTTGAGATTATTTAGGGAGTAGAAACCATTGCAATAGAAAATAGAGCAGAGCCTGAGGAGCAAATGTCTAGAGATTGGAAATATTCTTCTAGTCATCCTAAAGAACTAATCTTAGAAGACCCATCAAAGGTCTAAAAATTTGGCATGGACTTAGGGAAGAGGTTAGCCATTCTACATTTATCTCTATGATTGAACCCACAAATATAGATCAAACCTTAGGAGATGAATTATGGATCCTAGAAATGCAATAAGAGTTAAACCAATTTGTTAGGAATGATGTATAGGAATTAGTCAAGAGACCTAAAGAATAAAGTGTGGTTGGAACAAAGTGGGTCTTTAAAAATATTATGAATGACTCTGGCATAGTAGTGAAAAATAAGGCTACATTAGTAGCAAAGGGGTACAACTAAATTGTGGAAATAGATTTTGAGGAAACCTTTGCACCTGTGGCCAGACTAGAAGCCATTAGAGTACTCTTAGCTTTTTCTTGCTTCAAGGGTTTCAAATTATATCAAATGGATGTTAAGAGTACTTTCCTAAATGAGATAATAAAAAAAGATGTCTATGTTGAACAACCCCTACGATTTGAAAACCCACAATTTCCAAATCATGTGTTTAAGTTGAAAAAGGAAATATATGGATTAAAGTAAGCACCAAGAGCCTGGTATGAAAGACTTAGAACATTCCTACTAGATAGAGGCTTTGTTAAGAGTAGTGTGGACACCACCTTAATCTTGAAAAAGTAGGAGATGAGATATTTATTGTTCAGATTTATGTAGATAACATCTTGTTCTGATCTTCAGAGAAAACCTTATGTGATGAATTTTCAAAAATAATGAGTGATGAGTTTGAAATGAGTATGATGGGAGAACTTAATTACTTCCTTGGGTTTAGTGTAAGATAGATGGAAGGTTGAACATTTCTTAGCCAATCTAAGTACATCAAGGATATTCTTAAAAACTATGAAATGGAAAATGTTAAGGCCATGAATACTCCCATGAGCTTTAATATTCAATTAGATAAAGATTCAAATGGAAAGTCAGTAGATCAGAAGAAGTATAGGGGAATAATTAGATCACTTCTCTACTTAACTGCCAGCAGACAGGATATAATGTTTAGTGTTTGTCTCTGTGCTTGATTTCAGGTGGATCCAAAAGAATGTCACATAACTACTATCAAAAGAATTCTTAGATATCTAATAGGCACCCCAAACTTAGGAATTTGGTATCCTATACACAACACTACTTTTGAAATCTTAGGTACTCAGATTTAGACTTTGCAGGATATAGGGTAGATAAAAAAGGAAGCTCTGGTACCTGTCAATTCATTAGACAATCATTAGTTTTGTGGTCCAGTAGAAAATAGAATTTGGTAGCCCCCTCAACAGCTAAAGAAGAGTATATAGTGGAAGGAAGATGTGTTGCACAAGTCCTTTTGTTAAAACAACAACTTTTAGATCTTGGAGTACCTATAAGAACCATCCCAATAATGTGTGACAACACTAGTGCAATTTGCATATCCAAAAGTCCAATTTAGCACTCATGAACAAAGCTTATAGACATTAGACATCACTTCATAAGAGATCATGTAGCCAAAGGAGATATTGAACAGCACCACATTACTACTGGAGATCAATTGGCTAACATTTTCACAAAAGCATTAGCTTATGACACCTTTAGTACCTTGAGAATAAAATTAGGTGTCATAGACATTAAAGCTTAAAATAAAACAAAAAAAAACAAAAAAAATTTCGTGTTTATTATTTTATATTTTTTTAGATAAAAAAGAGCTTTCCTGATCCTCTCACATTCACCATGTTGATGCCCAAATCTTGAATTTCTCTGCACATCAAATTATACGATTCAGTATCATACTGTATGATTATCCCAAATACATAAATCACAACCTTCCACTCCATCCATGGTCTAGATTTATCCTATCTTATATATATCGTACTGTATAAAGAAACACTCGTACTATATGATACACATTATTGGTCATCATATGGTACGAACCACCAATCATACTGTACGATCCATGTGTCAATCTGGATTGGGATGATTTTAAACTCGGCCGATACAAAAATAATTACAATTCGTACTGTACAAACACCTGTTCATACTGTATGATCTATTTCATCAAAAGTCATTCAGATGACTCCTCAGGACGAATGACCTCTCACTCACATTCATCGAGTATGATTCTGATCGTACTGTATGATTTGACTTTTTCTGATAAGTCATCCAGATGAATTAAATACTCTGATTATACTATACGATACCATATCGTACTGTATGATTATCAAAAATTCTATAAAAAGGAGGGATTCTATGGCTGATTTCACTCACCCCTTTGCAATCCTTACTCCCTTGAACATATTCTTCTCTATGGCTGGTGAAAGAAAGCGAGGCTAATTGATCGAGGGGAGCTCTTCCTCCTCTCAGTGTTTCAACGATCACTTTCTCTCTGCTACTGACAAGAAAGAGTACAACAAATTCAAAGAAGCCAAAATCACCCCATCTCGTATGTTAAATCAATCGGCTCTAAACTTTGAGGTGATGAATCTTTTTGCCTCCACCACTCTTTAATTTCTTTTGACACTCACTTTTCCCTTCCACTCCGAACTTCTCCTTGAATTTCTAGCAAATCTTAAAATCAACCTAAAATGTACCACCCTTACCACCTTTGTCTGCAAACAACTTGTTATCATCACTATAACAAATATAGCTGAACATATTGGCCTATCCACTGAAGGCCCTCATATCCAATCTCTACTCACTAATGATTATGATTGGACCTCAGTCAAAATGCTACATAAAAATGTAACCTCCAATCAACACCTACCACTTGTCCAAACTTTTAATCAAAATACATGTGTTATCCAGCATATTCTTCGCATGTCTATAATACCAAAAGCTAGAGAGCATATACATATTACCCCACTTCTATCTGTGGTCACTTACCTAATCTTGTCAGGCACCAAATTCAATGAAGCTTAAATGATCTTTGACTATATTCGTACCTTGGCTGCTTTTCGATATCCCAGTGCCCGAAGAAAACTAAATCTTGCCTTAGGACATGTCATAGGCTACATCTTAGCTGCGAAATATCAACTTCATTATCCTCTCCCTCTAGACAATAATTATATCTTCTATTCAGAAGCCTCTTTTCATATTCTAATCCATTGGGGGGCCGATCACGCTAATCATGCTTTTGATAAAGAAGTGGCTGCTGATCCTGCCGACGCACCTCCACCACCACCAATACACCCGTTTGGACCTGCCTATCCTGCCTACCCTCATGATGACATTATTCAACGCCTTGATCATTTGGAAACTAGATTAGATTTCCACATTAATCAATAACATCAACAGCATGAAAATGACATGAAATGGTTTGGGGAACACTTCACCTCAATCGATCACCAGTTTGCATCCCTCCAACAATACTTTCAAGTGGTTCCACCAGCTCCACCACCACCTCTGGATCAGGATCCTAATTATTGAATGCTTTTATACTTACTTCTATTAGTTTCTTGTATTTGTGTTTGCTTTTGTAGTTCTTATTTTTGATCTGTACTCTTTTATTCTTGTTTGTATTTGTTGTTCTTCCCTTTTTATTGTTGTCAAAAGGGGGAGAAGTTTATGTGTTTTTATGTCCTTAATATTAATGTTATCTGTTGTTTATCTGTTATTCTAGTTATATTCATTCTATTATTTTTATAAATAACAAAAAAACAAAAAAATCTCTTTCCACCTATTTTACAATCAATTATCCTACTGAGGGGGAGCTAAGGAAGACATAATAATTTTGTCCATCAGAAAGTATTATTTGACGCCATCAAAAAGGGGGAGATTATTGAAATCTAGGATCCCGAGCACTTGATTTTAATGGTGACAACTAATACTTACTGAATTTTTATGGACTTCCTTAAAGATTATAAATGTTTATCTGTGTGTGTGAGCACTAATATTTCATGTCAGATACACACCGCTCAAGATTACTGGAGACTCAAACTGGGAAGAATAGGATATTCAAAAACTTGTATTTTTATTTTCTTGAGTCTGTCATAAAAGTATGTATGTAAAAGGAGCAACCATACACACACACAGAGGGAGATTTTTTTTATGTCAAAATTAAATAAAAAAAACTGATCGTATTGTATAATTTTTAATCGTACTATACGATGAGTCATTAATAATCAGGCTAACAGCTAATCTTGATGATTAGTTTTGTAACCTAATCGTACTGTATGATGTTAATCATACTATACGATGAGGTTCAATTCAAAAACCCTAGATGCCAGAATAAGTTTGGTAAGTTTTTAATTTTGATATTTTGAACTATTCGTACTGTATGATATATATCATACTGTACGATTATTTGAAAACTTACCAAAATTATCTCCCATAATCAGGAAATAAAATCTTAGTTTGTTAATTACATTTGATCGTACTGTATGATGTATATCATATTGTATAATGGTTAGAGATGATTTTATTCATCCCATTGATCGTACCAGACAAACCAAGGTTTTTGTTCTATTCATCCCGAATGATATTAATATCGTTTCGGATGATGTCTTAAAAATAAACTAATTGTACTGTATGAATAGTACAGTGCTGGACGATGGTCAAAGATGAATTTGCTCATCCCAGAGATCATCCCTCATATCATGCTGTATGAACAGTTGAAAATAACATGATCATCCTGTATAATCTCTAGATCGTATAGAAATTTGTGAACTGTTCATCTATACTCGTACTGGATGAAGCTGTCTTTGAACTGATTGTATGGTACGATGTTATATCGTACTGTATGAATACAGACGAAAAAGTTGAAAGTTTTAGGATTTTCTGAAGCCTGATTTAAAAGGATTTTGATTTTTTAATTTAAGAAGTTATTGGTCTGTCTTGCTGTTGTAAGAAGCATTGCGAGAGGAAGCAACTCTTGAGAGAGAAGCTTTCTTTGGAGAGATCCAGGGCTTGTGAGAGGAAGGAGAAGGTGAGCTTGAGCGTGAGGGAGAAGGAGTGTGAGGGGATCACACGGTGGCTCCAAGCAAGCTTCATGCATTACTCCTCTTGTGGCTTTGGGGAGCCTTGGGAAAGTTCTCTAGGGAAGAGAGGCTTCAAGATCAACATAATCTAGGTACTCTGCATTCTCCAGGAGGGAGAAAAAGGAGAAGGTCTGCTATCATCATCGGGAGGGTGATATACCATCTGATATTCTACCACACCGGGGGAGGTAAAAGGGAGTCTTGTAAAGGCTTCTCCGCCTTGCTGTGGGAGCAAAAGGAGAGTCAACTTTTAGTAGTGCAATTCTCAGAGTAGAGGACTCCGGGGAGTGGACGTAGGCCAAGTGACTGAATCACTATAAAAAATTTTTGTTGTGCTTTTTCCATTTTTTTACCACATTTTATTTTTCACATACTTGCTTACTGCTATAACTGCGTGGTAAAAAATCTGATTATATTTTCTTTGTATTGTGAGATCTGTAATTATTTTACCAATATCATCATTATGATCGTATCATTAGCTTCCGCATTCTACTCGTTGTGTTGTTATTTTAAAAATCTAAAAAAAAATTTAAAACTCCTGTTTAGGAATAATTTTTAAAATACCAATTCACCCCCCCCCCCCCCCCTCTTGGTGCATCTCATACTTTCAAATGTTATTATGAATGCCTTGTCCATTTTCATCAAGATTAAGGATAAAGTTAGATCTTTATTTTTGGCTAAGTTGATTAATTTTAGATTTTTTACCAATTGCCCTCAAATTGTAGAGCACTTTTGCATTTTGGGTGATAGCTCTAATAGAGAATTTTCTAAAGACATTTTAGTTAGATGGATTAAACCTCATATAGGATGCTATAAACTTAACACTAATGGTTCTTTCATTAGGTTGAAAGTTTGTTGTGGTGGTATCATCCGGGATTTCCATGGCAATATTATTGCTGCTTTTGTGGGTCCCTCTGATATTTCCACTGTGATTATGGATGAAATTCTGGCTTTAAAGTATGGGTTACAATTTTGCATTTCTCTTGGGATCACAACTATTTAGATTAAAATGGATGCTAAACTTGTCAATTATTTTTTTTATGGAAACAACATCACTAATCCTTCTTATTTCTATGTTTTTATGGAGATTAAACAGTGGTTATCTCTCATTAACTTCTCTATAACTCATATTTATAGGGAAGGTAATGTTGCCGCTGACTTTTTAGCTGATTTGGGTTGTAATCTGCCAGATTTTATGGTGTTTGTGGGATCATCTATTCCACTCAAACTGATGGGCTTAGCTAGGCTGGATCGTATGGGCATACCTTATGTTTGAACTACTTAGCCTTGGTTTTTTCGGTTATTGAATATTTAATTTTAGTGGAGCCCTTGTTTTTATGTTTTTTTTGGTCCATTATATCTTGAGTATTGCTCTTTTACTATTAATTTTAACATTATTTTCAAGTGTTGTTTATCCTTTGCTTCTCTTTATATTGACGGGATTGAGTCTAGTAGTCTTCTGACTCCTTCATTTATGGTATTTTTGATTGACCAGGTCCCAATTTGTAGTCTTAGTAGGTTTGGTAATAATGTTTTTTGGTTGATTTATTTTCAGCATTGGTGTGGATATTAGTTCAACATGTTCTAAGCAATGATTGGCAAAAAAATTATGTTGTTCAATACTTATTGTGTTGCTCGTCTACTCTCTGGGTTGACTCGAATTGGATTTGTGTCTTCTGGGTTAATTTGTCTGTTTATCTGTGGCACCTTTATTTATGTGTTTGTTATCAATATTCTGATGGATTTTATGGCTTCCACTCGGCATACCTGGACTCTGTGTTGGAGTAATAAGGTGAATGCATATGATAGTGTGCTTTTCCCTTCTTCGCTTAACTACATTCCACTATATTACTGTGGTTGTGTCTCCTTCCTATGCATGATCCTTATGAGCCTGGGTGGATTTGGGAGTAGGCTGGAGTGGCATGTGAGTGTTGTATTTGGTAGCATCATGCATACTACGAGCATGAACTTAAATGGAAATCCTTTTTAATTTTGCATTGTGTGTTCTCTTGATTTTATTTTTCTATTGGAATTAAAAGCGGAATATTGTTATGTGATTAATTCGAGGTTTGCTATTCGATCCGTCCTTTATGCTGCTGGTTATTTATGTAGTTGGAAGGTCCTGCTGATTATCATTTGTACTATTATATTGTTGATGGTTGTGTTCTGCCTGGTTACTACAAATTCTGTATCCCTTTGCTTTTTAATGTTGATTAGTTATAAGCCTGCATATTTCCTGTTATATATGTGCTATTTTTGTAGTCTGATTCTCGTACAGATTGAAGGGATTGAGATTTCTGGGGATAAGCTGGATAATTTTGGTAGGAAGACGGTACCAAAAGTGTTAACTTTTTCCTCCTTTTTTGGGTTCTAACCTCTAGCAAACCTAGAATGTTATTCGATTATTTTGTAAATTGTAGAACAGGGAACCATTGGCTCTTTGTTTTTCTTTTGATTTATTTTGTAGCTCTTTTGAGTAGCAGCAAGCTAAAGGTTTCCTTTAAGGATCTTGTAATCTGTATTTTAATTAACACGTAGGCCCCATAGTTGGTTTCCCCTAAAAAAAGGATTTTACTAACAAACATAAGGTTCTTGGGCTAATTGCCCGAGGGTTATTGAAGAGTGGAGATTAGGTTTTAAAACTTTCAAGGATATTATCACTACCTTTTCTCATAAATTGTAGTTTGCCTAAGAGCTAAGAAGCGTTTGTGGGAAAAGTTCATGGTCTCTATTTATTGTGTTGGGAATCATCCTCTGGTTTGTGCTTTCAAATGGGGTGACTATTTTACCTAGAAAAGATTATGTGATATTAAGTGGGAAGCCAAACGGTTCATTCAATTCAGTATGGGAGCTGGTAATATTTTTTTGCAAGATAATTGGTTGGGTAATTTTTCTATAGATAATCTTTTACACACTCACTCCACATCTGCTTGCAAAGTTAAAGATTTCATTACCAATGGTAATTGGAATATTGTTTTACTTATTAATAATGTGCTTGATTTTATTATACCTTTAATTCATAATATCTTTATTAATTTAGAGAATGAGGATTTAATTTTTTTTAATCATTCTAATGATGGTAAATTTGCTATTAAACAGGTTTGGAACACCATTAGGCAAAGGTTTACTAAAGATTCTCTTTATTCTTCTTTTTGGAATGCTAATATCTCTCCTTCTTACTCTTTTCTCTTATGGAGGATTTTGCACAACTATTTTCCTTTGGACTCTATTTTAATTCGTAAAGGAGTTTAAAATTTTTCTAAATGTCAATGTTGTTACCATAATGAGAATATGAATCATGTGTTTATTATGGGTCTGATTGCCATGAAATTTTGGTTACACTTTGACAACTTATTTAATGTGTTTTCTTCTACTACGTATAGCTCAGTTGCCAACCTTCTTAGGTAATGGTTCATTCCTGATAAAGGTCATATTTGGAATATTCTCCCTATCATCATTTATTTGTTTTTATGGAGCAGTAGAAATGATTCTAAACATGAAGAAATTAGGATGAATGCCTCAAGTGCTATTTCAAAAATCAAGAACAAAATTTATCATTTGTATTTTGCTAATTTACTTAAGGCTGATTCATTTAATAGTTGTCACCATGTTGCTTGTGGGTTTGGTTTAAACTTTCGGTCTCACTCCTTTGGAATAAAAGATAGAGTGATTTACTGGAAGAAACATTTGGAGGGTTGTTTTAAGCCTAACACTGATGGCTCCTGGAATAATTTTGAAGCTGGTTGTGGTGGCACTATTAGGGATTCTAATGGTTTTGTGATTGTTGCTTTTGTGGGTCCTTCCTCTGCGAACAATGCTATTAAAGCTGAAATTCAGAGTCTCCTGTATGGTATATAACTTTGCATTTCCTAAGGCCACTAATATTTGCATTGAAGTGGATGCTATTCTCTTGATTCAATAACTTAATGGTAATAATTATGTCAAATCAGAAAATTTTTATATGTTAAGAGATATTAAACATTGGTTTTCCTTTATTACCTATTTGATTACTCATATTTTGTGTGAACGTAACGCTGTTGTCGATGCCCTTGCTAAAATGGGTCATTCTTTATCTGGTTTTATTGAATTCTCTCAATTGTCTTTACCTAGGGATGTTAGAGGTTTGGCAGGATTAGATCGTTGTGGCCTCCCTTATTTTCACTTTAATTAGTCTACTTTTTTTGTGAGTGATGTTGTTTTGTTTCATTGACTCCTTTGGTTTGCTGGTGGGTTTGATGATTTTCTTCTTTAACCTTTCTTTGTGGCTTCTAGTGAGTGGCTTCCACTTAATTTTCTTGCTTATTCTTTGGCATATTCCCTCCCATGCTGTTGGGTGTGGCTAAAAGGATCTTTGTTTAATTAAGTTCAATCTTGTCTTCGTTATGTTTCATTGGGCGGGCTTTATTTTCCTTGCTAAGCAAGGACTTAATTATGCCTTATATCTTTCCACAATGACTGGTCAGTTGTGGTCAGGTGTGAATTATGTATTTGTTTTAACTCAAGTGGTGCACAGTTTTTTCCTTATTTTAATATTTAGATTTCAGAGGTATCGAAAATAATGGATTAGGTTTGAGCTATGATTGGATTCTTTGGTATTTAGATTTGAAACTTATGAGCTTCTCTTCTCCTCCCTAGGCCTACTTTATTGGGATGTTTTGTTATAGTAATTTCTTGATTTTATTTTTTGTTGGCCATATAGATGGTAACAATGGTTGGGATTGTATGTGGTCTTTTTGGAAAGGCTAGTTTGGCTTGAATTTCCTATTGATTATCAACCTCAAGATTTTGATTACTAGGTCTTCCTTATTTCTGGGTGTGTGGCTTGGGATTCTGTTAATTACTGTTGCGATCAGAGAACATCACGTCTATTACCGGTATGGTGTTACTATTTCTAACATCTTTTTCATATTTTAGTTGTGCAAGCATGCATTTGGGGGGAGAATGTAGTGGAAATTGGGTTCTACTCATGGCAACAATATAGTTACTACATTTCTAAGCCCTACCGACCCAAATATTTGCTTTTCCAATTTTCTTGTTTGGTTTTCTCACCTCTGTTGGTGTATATTTTCTTTTTGGGATGTTAATATTATTAAGAATTTTGGTTTGTGTGTTGATTTGTGTGTTGATTGCTCTTGGTATGAGGTTTGTTTCATTACTTACTTAACTACTATCAATAAAACCTTTGCTGAGTGGAACTGGAATCTGTCGCCTATTCTATTTTGGTTCTATATTAGCTGCTTGTTGTGGTGTAGGTTATCTAGATGGAATCTGTGTTCTGATTCTAGTCTTTTTTGGAAATTGTGGTATTCTAACTACTTATTTTTGAAAGAAAATTTTTAGATGGATGTTAAAAGGTTATTCTACATTATTGATGAAAGCGTATCGTACACCTATATTTTGTATATGTTTAATTGGATCCATATGTTAGTTTTGCTGTGTATGTTTTGTCTTTGTAGTTTTTATATCTTACGGGACTGGTGGATGAAATATTTTGTGGCCAAGCTGATTTATTTTTGCAGGAAGCGCATGCTGAAAGACTACTCTCTTGCCTTCCTTTTTTGGGTGCTATCTACTTGCAACCCTAGAATGTTATAAGGGAATTGTGTATTTCTTAGAGTAGGGGACCTTTAGCTTTTAGGTTTTTCTTTGACTTTTTCTGTACCTTGGTCAAGCAGTAGTCAGCTAAAGGTCCCCTTTAGGATCTTGTACCCTTTTTTGATTATTAATGCATAGGCTCCCTTGCGGGTTTTCCCCTTAAAAAAAAGGATTTTACCAACAAACTGTAGAATTTGAAAATTTGCCTATATTTTGTGGTTATTATAAAATGTATGGTCATTGTAATTCTGAATGCTTTATATTAAATCCAATTTACGTAAGCATAAGAAAACATCTAAAGATCTAGAAGGGAAAAATATTGTGAGGAATCATGTAGATGATCAGATTTCAAACCCTATGTAGGAAATGGTTGAGGAGCATATCTCTCAACGGGATAACCCTGATCATGATCTTATGGCCCCGTCGTTGGATAATGTTGGAGACAATCCTCAAGTCAATCCCTCAAGGTTTGAGGGATTGAGGATCCTCTTTCTGGTATTGTTGGAACTAATTATCTTGTCTCTAATAGCATTGGTAATGCAGATGAGCAAAGGATGGCTACCAATATAGAAAAACAAATTGATGTTATGGTTGCTGAGCATAACAATATGCTTACCAATTTGTAACTACCTTGTTCTGCCAACAAGAGCTTAGTCGAAATTTGTTCTGATATTAACAGCAAGGAGTCCAATCAACATGCTAATTTTGCTTCTATTTCTCATGTGTAGGAAATTGGAGAGCATAATTTGGAAGAAGGAGAACTTGTACAAGGGGATATTACAGAGGGTACTATTAAGTCTGGTTCTATTATGCAAAAGGGTTGTAACGATTCTCAAACTCTACCTCAAAATTTGGTTTCTATTAATGTTCATGAAAATTCGGTAGATATCAATAAAGAAGATGGTGAGGAGGATAGTGAATTCCATTCAGTTCAATATGGAAAGAACAAGAAATATCAAAATATTATGCTTAAATCTCTAGAACCACCTGATCACAATCTTCTCATTTAAACTCTCATGATTAAGTATATTATTTGGAACGTTAGGGGTATTGGTTGCCCTTCTAGTAGGGTTAGGGTGAATAACTTATATCGTATTCATAATGTTCCCATGCTTATTTTAATTCAGCCTTTTATTTCTAATGTTAAATTGGATGGTAGAGCTAGGTTTTTGGGTATTAATCATGTTGTGGCTAATAGTTCCAATAAGATTTGGGCACCTTGGAAGGATCCTTTGGTTATTGAGACTGTGGGGGATTTTACTCAAGTGCTACATTATAGTATTTGTTTTGTGCACTACCATTGTTTTGCTTCATTTGTTTACGCGTCTTCCTCTTGTAGTAGTATAAAGACTTTCTAGGACCAACTTATTATTTTTTATAATAGTATTAATTCTCCCTAGTTGGTGGGTGGAGACTTTAACACTATTTCCTCCCTTGCTGAAAGACTTGGGGGGTCAAATCTTTTTTACTAATCTATGGATAACTTTAACAAAATGATTTTGGATTCCAACCTCATTGATATTGGATATACTAGTAGATCTCTTAATTGGAATCGTGGGAATCTTTGGTAAAAGGTTGGATGGTGTTCTTTTTAATGATAGTTGAATTAATAATTTAACTTGTACGCATGTTGAACATCTTTGTAGAACTTCGTCTGACCATTGCCCTACACTTATTACAATTTGGCTTAGAAATGACATCTCCACCTTTAACTTTAGATTTCATAACAAGTGGCTTCTTGATCACTCTTTCATTAATATGGTGCAGGAGAATTAGCTAGCTCCCCTTTACCTCAAGAACTCTATGTTTGGTATGAATAGATTGTGGGTCAAGTTGAAAAGACTTAAGCAAAAAATTAATTGGTGGAATTAGAATGTCTTTAAAAATGTTTTTACTAACAATGTTTCTATTGAAGAGAAAGTTACCTCTTTCGAGCAGATTTTACAAAACCATTCTTCCCATGATAATTTTACTACACTTCAACATGTTAAAAGTGATCCGTGTAACTTACATGACCAGGTGCAAGCTTTTTTGAAGCTAAAAGTAGCCTCCAAGCACCTTATTTATGGGGATCATAACACTATGTATTTTCATGCTTTAGTTAAAAGGAATAGAGCTAGAAACTGGATTAATAAAACTGCTCATATTGATGGTTCGTTTACTAAATATGCTGGGGAGATTGCTAATTCTGGTGTGCAATTTATTAAAAATTTGTTTAATAATAATTTTACTTATGTTCCTATTGAAAATCCTAGTATAATTCTACATATTATTAACTAAGATGATAACATGGCGCTTACTGTTCCGCCAACTTTGGAGGAAATTAAGAATATGATTTTTGAATTAAATTTTGATTATGTTGTTGGACCTGATGGTTATGTGACTAAGTTTTCCCAAAAAGTTTGGGACATTATGAGCTTTGATCTTATTAATGATATTTAAGATTTCTTTGTTGGTAACCCTATTCCTATGTTTTTTTCTTCCTCCTCCATTATGCTTATTCCTAAAAATAATGGGGCTACTTGTTGGAATGATTTTAGACCGATTAGTCTTTGTACTTTTTTTAGTGAAGTTATTTTTAAAATTCTTATGAATCACCTTGCTCCTTTGCTTCTGGGAATCATTGATCCTAATCAAACTGGCTTTGTTAAAGGGAGATCTATTTTGGATAACATTTTATTAGCTCAAGAAATTTTGCATGATTTGGATGTTAGGGTGCTTGGTGGTAACATTATTTTTAAATTGGATATTGCCAAAGCTTTTGATAATATTAGCTGGGATTTTCTTTACCACATCTTGCATTTGTTTGGTTTCAAACCTTATTAAACATTCTCTTGAAAATTCTTTTTTCTCTGTTATTATTAATGGTAAAAGTCATGGTTTTTTTAAGCCCTCTCATGGGTTGAGACAAGGTGGTCCTGCCCTCTTTATCATTACCATAGTATTTGTCTAAAGGCCTTATTAATCTTTATGAAAATTTTCCAAACAAATATTATAGAACTATGGGTGGCTTTCCAGTTCTCATTTATGTTTTGGTGATGATGTTATTACTTTTTGTAATGTGTCGAATAATCGGGTTAAAAGACACATAAGGTTTTTAAATATGTTTGAAAAGTGTAATGGTCTTCTTGTCAAAAAAAATAAGAGCTACTTAATTATTTCCTAGAAGGTTCCTCATAATCACATTATACCTATTAAAAATACTACCAGTTATGCTTAAGGGTCTTTACCTATTAAGTATTTAGGGGTCCCTCTCAACAAGGGTAAAAAGAAAACTTTTCTTTTTGATGATCTTATTACTTCTGTGCAAAAGAGGCTTTGGGATTCTAATTTCCCTAGTTTTTGGGGTACATTAATTCTTATCAAAACTATTTTATGTTCTTTACTTATTTATACCTTTCTGACCTTGCAACATATGCTTGATGTTTGTAATAGAATTGAGAAATGAATCAATAAGTTCTTTTGGTGTGGCTCTAATGTGAACTTTAAAGTTATTTGGTCCTCTTGGACCAATTATTGTGGGTTACTTAATAAAGGGGCTTTGGGTTGCAAAAACATGATTGATTTATCTTATGCATATTCCTTTAAAGTGTGGTATAATTTCCACTCTAGACTTTCTCTTTCACATAAGTTTATGATTGATAAGTATTGTGTTGGAAAGCACCCTTCTATGTGTTGTTATAAGAATGGTGATTCCAGAGTGTGGAAAAGACTTTATAGTATCAAGTGGGGTGATGAACCTCATGTTAAATGGGGGCTTGGTAGAGCAAACATCCTCTTTTGACAATATCAGTGGCTTGTAGGTAAGTCCATTGATTCCATTATTGTGGGGTACTTAATGAAGGGGTTTTGGGTTGCAAAAACATGATTGATTTATCTTATGCATATTCCATTAAAGTGTGGTATAATTTCCACTCTAGACTTTCTCTTTCGCCTAAGTTTATGATTGATAAGTATTGTCTTGGAAAGCACCCATCTATGTGTTGTTATTAGAATGGTGATTCCTGAGTGTGGAAAAGACTTTATAGTATCAAGTGGAGTGCTGAACCTCATCTTAAATGGGGGCTTGGTAGAGCAAACATCCTCTATTGGCAAGATCAGTGGCTTGTAGGTATGTCCATTGATTCCATTTTTCAAACCACTCTCTATGATTATACTACAATAAACTTGCCAAAACTCATCCTAGGGATGTTATCATCAAAGTCTTTAAGCTGCCCATAAACATATACTCTGATGATTTGTTATTATGTGATTTGTCTCACAATGGCATGTTTAGTTTAATGGATGCTTGGCATGAGTTTAGGGATATAAAATGTGTAAATAAAGTTTTGTTTATGATTTGGCATAAAAGTATCCCTAAGATCATTTCTATTTTTATTTGGAGAATCATGCACAAACATATCCCTACTGACGAGATTTGGGGAAAAAAGCTTTATTATTACTTCAAACTGCCAATGCTACTTTCATGTAGAAAACATGCATCATGTGTTTATTTTTTGTTAATATTTTCAATTTAAATCTTTTTAAAGCTAACATGTCTATCAACACTTTGCTTGATTCTTCGTTCATCAATTCTAAAGGACATATCAGGAATGTAATTCCTTCCTTTATTATGTGGTACTTGTGGATTTCTAGAAATAATTCTATATTTGATAATATTAACATGGATTTCTCTCATATTATTCAAAATATTAAGGACAATGTTTTTAAACTTTTCGTGGCTAATCTTGGGACCTCAAAAAATTTTAGGAATTATTCTTTTATTGCCCATAATTTTGGCATATTTCTACATACTAGCTTTTTTTGGAGGATCCAAATTTGGTGTATTGGATCAAACTTCCTCTTAATACATTTAAGCTTAATGTGGATGGTTCTATTAAAAATGATGGTTTTGGGTGTTGTGGTATAAACAGGGATGATAATGGTAACATGATCATGGCTTTTGCTAGCCTTTTAGGTAAGTGCTCTATGGTGATGGCTGAGCTCTCTACTATTCCTTTTGGTTTGAAATTATGTCTTTTTCTTGTTATTACTAATATTTGGATTGAGGTGAATTCCACCTCTATTATTCATTGCTTGATGAATCTGACGAATAGAGTTTGCAGTACTTATCTTTTCTATCTTATTAGAGAAATCAATCAATTGCTAAATTTTGTTAACTTTTCTATTTCTCATGTTCATAAGGAAGGTAATGCTTACACTGATTGGTTAGCTAATCTGGGTTGTAAGTTAGACTGTCTTACTAATTTTACTAATATAAATTTACCTATTTTACTAAAAGACATGATTAGGTAGGATAAAATGGGCTTACTATATGTTAGAATTTAGCTACTCTCTGGTTTTGGCCTTTGGTCTGGTTCACTTTGGTTGGGTAATTATTTTAGCTGGTGTGGTTGGTTATTCTATTTTGTTCATTGTTGTTGGGTGGATTTTGGTTATGGTTATTACTTTTAACTTTCATTCATTAGTTTTTTCAGTGCTGCCCATTATTTATTTTAATTATTTGCCTCATTTCAATACTAACATGTGTGTTGTGGTGATGGGCTTAAGCTGTGATTGGAATATTTGGTATCCTGATGTTATCCCTAGTTGTTGCACTTCTACTCCTAGGGGGTGTAGTGTAACCTAGTACTATTTGATGGCTAGGTCTGCTGGCCTCTTTAGGAGGTCTATTGGGGGCTTTAACGATGTTTACCATTATGGTTTTATTATTGTGATGGGTTTGTCCTATCTTTGGAACTTTTTTATCTGAAGTTATTCCCTAATTTTTCCCCTTCTCTTGTGTTTGGGACTTTTGGTATCTAGCGGTTTTCTCTTGTTCTATACATCCTGGTGCTATTTGAAAGTAAGGTCTTCTCGTTTTATTGGGGGTCTGCTTTGGGCTTTGGATGCTATTGTGGGCTACGATTTCATCCTTTTATTAGGGTGGTGGTTGTGCCTAGTATTTTACTACTAGTGGCTATGCAGTTTTTTGGCTCTATTTTAAACATTACTTTTACTTTACTCAAGCACTTAACATTTTGATGTGTCTGATAGCTTCTGGGTGTAAGATTGAGCAGCATTGGGGTTATCAAATTTATGGCTGCTTGTATTTTTTTTCCTGAGCTCTACTAGCCTGTATCCTTTTTTTTTTAAGAAAATGCAATCAGCATATATTATTAAAAATAACTACTTACACCTACATTCCTCCTTTAAATGATAAAGAAAAGAAGGAGGAATATTATTAGAAATAATGTTATCCCAAAAAAATGAGAAGAAAGAGCTAAATTAGCAGATAAATGTGCTAACTTATTATATTCTATATTAGTAAAAAGAAATAAAACTTGTTTAAAATTGGAAAGAAATCATAAATCCTTCAGATCCAGGTAGTGTTCCCCTTCTTCAACTTTATTGAAAACTTGTTGGAAGAGAGCGATAACATTGTAGTTATCACCTTCAATAATGATACCCTCCGCATTAAATATCCAATCTGAAAGTTCGATCGGGATGTTAAGCCTTGATGAACTAGTCCCGAGGCTAACCAAGAGGGGGGGGGGGGGGTCAATTAGTTATTTAAAAATTTGAGAGCAACAGTAAAAACCTTTTCATTGATTTGCAGCAGAAACAAATAAAACAATCAAACGAAAAGATCAAACACAATTTCACCCAAGCAGTTAATCACAGAAAAACAAAAGTGCAGAAAGTAATCAGAATGAACACACCGGATTTTATAGTGGTTCGGTCAACCAGACCTACGTCCACTCCCCAGAGCCTCCTCTCCGGTATTGCACTAAACCAAAGTGTCTCTCCTTTTGCTCCCACAGCAAGGCGGAGAAGCCTGTACAAAAACCTCTTTTCCAACACACGGTGAGACAGAGAGCCCAACCTCCTTTTGCTTCCTCTTGAAGCAGGCATAGAACCTTAACTCCTTTTGGTTCCTCCTGAAGCGGGCAGAGAACCCGGATCTTCTTGCCGGCGATCCTCTCGTAAAGAACCCCAACACGTCGAAAGATGACGAGCGGAGAAGACGACTCTGATCCTTGCTTGGAGCAACCATTGTGAAGCCTCATGAACTCCCCCTCACAAGATCCTCTCTCTCTCTCCCAAACTCTCTCTCTCTCTCTCTTTAGGATTTCTCTGGAAAGGAAAGTGGCAAAAGATTTTTCTTGTTTAAAGAAAAATATCTTTTATAGGAGGGCTTAAAATTTGCCCTAAATCTCAACTCGTCGGCCTAGATCATCCAGGACGATCTATAGACTATCCTATATGATTAGTTCAATATCAGCTGTTTTAGCCTGGATGATCTGGCTCTTCTGGACGATCAGTAGAAAAAATTGATCATATCATCCCGTACGATCCTGCGATCGTCCGGGATGATTAGTGTAAATCGAGGAATATCGTCCAGAAGACAGTTCGGGTCTTCCAGAGAAACTTGTGCTGGACGACTCAAAAATGACTTGATCGTCCAGGATGATAAGGATATCGTCCCGGACGATTAGTTCAAAAAGTACCCAAATCATCCTGAACACAGTTCGGGTAGTACAACTGAGATAAACTAGACGATCAATATCATCCCGGACGATCTTGCGATCGTGCCGTACGATGTGATCGTATAAATTAACCATCGATTGCTTTCTTAATTACCAGATTAATTTAAGCATGATTACACTGGATCGTTCGGGACAATACATGTATCGTCCGGGACGATCAGACAAAATATCTTAAAATAAAAACTTGCCTAACTTGATCTGGCGGCTGAAAATTTTTGATTTGAGCATATCGTCCCGTACGATCCAGTGATCATCTAGAATGATCTGCTTAATCAGACACACTTAACTTGGTCACCCTAATTAGAGTTTCTGCTTTTACTGGATCGTCCAAGATGATGTGCATATCATCCAGGAGGATCTGAACAAAAACTTGAATAGAAACTCTAGTGCACTCAAGCTCTCCCTCTGAGTGTGTGTGTGCAAGGTTACTTAGCTAGGGGATAAGTTACATTACAATTGACTCAAGAAAAGGAAAATAGTACACTTAGACACACTTGGACCCGATCTTGAGTTGGCTTGAGTTGCTTGTGATCTTTTGTGCCTGAAATGGGTTAGCCAAGCAAAACAAAATACAAATGTGTTTGTCATCATCAAAACCAGATTTGCAACACAATCCTGAATTTATTTTGCAATAGATAGAATAGATAACATCTCTAGCCTGTACCCTTTTCTAATTTTCTTATTACATATTTATTCCTATATTCTCTGTGGGTTGGATGTGTTCTATCATTGGATTATCTGTGTTCTAGACTTGTGGTGGTGTGTGCATCAGTTGCTTTATGGTCGTCTCATTTGTATGGACACGTCCATTTACTTTACAGTTTGGCTCGATATTACTGTTACCCCTACTCTTTCTACCCATGTTTTGTTGTTATTGTTGGTTGTCTAGTATCATCTATTTAACAGCCATCTTGGTATTATCCCTAGAGAGTGGGAGTTGAGTTGGAATTGTCATCTATTATGTTCTGTTACTTATGGCATCAGCCTTTTATTTTGGAGAGGCTAGTTTTTTTGGCTACCCGTTACTTTAATGTACATTATAGGTTGCTAGTTTTTTAGGGTTGGCCATTATCCAAGTTTTAGTGGTTTCTCTACTGGGGTGGCTGTCATTACTTGTGTTGGGTTATTATGGTGTTATCCTTTTTGTTTCATTGTTTATAAGTACCTTAATCTTGGTTACTTTGATGGAATCTTTTTAAGCTATATTGGGGATGGTATTTGGTATAACAACATTTTATTAATGTGCAATTTTACTTACTTACCCCTAACTAATTATACTTTACTCTTCTGAGCTTTATCTTTTCATGTTAATTTTGGCAGGTGTATTCCTAAATCAGATCTGCTTATGCCTATGGTTTTGTACGAAAGGATGGTTATCCAAGCTCATTAGTTGTTCCTTTGTATTTTTTGGGTGCTGGCTTTTTGCACCCTAGATTGTACGTAGGTTTATGTGTACTTATTTTTAGTAGGGTCTTTCAGCTCTTATGTTTTATTTAACTTTTTTTGTGGATCATTTGAGCAATAGTGAGCTCGAGGGCCCTTTAAGGACCTTATATTTTCTTTTTTGTCAACACGTAGGTACCACCATGGGTTTTCCCAAAAATAAATTAAAAAAATGAAATAATAAAAAAATAAAATAAAAAAAGTATTTTTAATAAAACTAACCTTCATAGATTTTTTCTCGGCTCAGCTCTTCATTTAATCGTGGATTTTTTCTTGTTGCTTTTTCTGATTTTAATTTAATTGCTGCATATTTTTTGTTCTCATGGTTTTTCTTTGTTGCTCTCTCGATTTCCTATGGGGTTTGGGTGATGATGAATCTATCATCATCGAGCCCTTGGAAGTCGTCAAATATTGATGTTCTCACCCTTTTAAAGAGGTTATTGTGGTTACAAATGTTACTTCATCCTCCAAGTTGGATTTGGTTCATAATTCCTTTATAGGCTTGATGGCTTTGATGTTTGATGATAAAGTGATTTTGCATCTAGCTGCTGCCTTTTCTTTTACTTTAGTTGGGAAATTTGTTCTACGCTAACTAAACCTTGATGTTATTCATAATTTTTTTCTTAACCTAAAACTATTTGGATCATTTTCTGTTTTCTTGATGGACAAAAGACACATTGTGATACAACTCTCTACTGATTTAGACTATAGTCACATTTTTTCCAGAAGAGATTACTATATTCTTGGCTATCAAATTATTTGCTTAGGTGGACTCTTGATTTTAATTTGAGAAAGGTATCTGCAATAGCAACTGTTTAGATTTCTTTTCTGAATATAAGGCTCCATTTTTTAATTCTCAAATCTTTTTTGTTTAGCTTCCATCTTTGGTAAACCATTACATACGGATCAAGCTATAGTGTCAGTATCTCGTCCGTCTATGGCTCGAGTTATGGTGGAAACAAACATTTCAAAGAAACATCATAAGGAAATCTTGATAACATCTGAGGTTAATGGGTACCAACAAAACATTGAATTTGAAAGTTTGCCCCTTTTCTAGTCATTGTAAAATGCATGGTCATTACAATTTTGAATGTTTTATCTTACACCCTCACTTACATAATCGTAAGGAATCATCTAAAGTTAATAAGGGGAAAATATTTTAGTGAGTTAGTTATCTCATGAGGTTACTAACCTAGTACAGGAAATGCTTGCGGAGGATTATATAGTGAATGGTGAACCTGAGGTTCCTACAGAGGTCAGCTATGCTGGAGATGATAGTACGATTGCGGCTTATAATCCATCTTCGATTCAGGGAGGCATTAATGGTCCTCCACCTATTATGCTAGAAACTCATAATCATCTTAATACTGATTTTGAAAATGTGCATGAACAAATGGTGGTAATTACTTTTAATCAAAATTACATTTCAACTGCTTCTTATTTGCAGTGTGCTACTAATAAAAATTTATCATATTTGGATTTATTATTGAATAATGGTAAATATACTAATAACATTTCTCCTCAACCATTTCTGAATGGCCAGGATAATGTATCAGAAGCGAGTTTAGAAGAAAGAGAATTAATGCAGGAGGGATTGGCCGAGAAATGTATTAGTCTGGGAAATGGTAATGTAATGTAGAGCAATGGCAATAGTATGGACGTGGTTGCTATTATCCTGGAGAATGATAATGAAATACATCATAAGGGAAATGGCATAAGTAGTAAGGCTTTTCATCTATTATTTATGATGCTTCTATTATTGATCGTGAAGATTTTATTATTGTAAAGCTTGATTTCAATTCAATCAAAAGAAAAAAAATAAGAAATTGAAAAAACTATGTGCGCGGTCGCCTATAAGTACCCAATCTCAAACTTTTATAAAATTTCAAAATAATGATTAAGTCGATTATTTAGAATGTTAGGGGCGTTGGTTTACCTTCTTCTAGAATTAGGGTTAGAAATTTTTGCTGTATTCATAATATTTATTTCCTTGCTTTACTTAAACCTCTTATTTCTGCATCCGAACTGGATGAGACTGCTAGGTCCTTTGGATTCAATCATAGCATAGCTAATGATTCTAATAAAATATGAATTTTTTTTTAATGATCTGATTATCATTGATTTAATTGGTGATTTCACTCAAGTTTTGCATTGTAAAATTGAGTTTATACAATACTATTTCTATGCTTCCATTATCTATGCTTCTTCCTCTCATTTTATTAGAAGGGTTCTTTGGAATCAGCTTACTGATTTTAGTGGTTTAATTAACTCTCCTAGGTTAGTTGGTGGTTATTTTAATACCCTTTCTAACCCTTCTGAAAGACTTTGCCACTCTAACCCTGTTTATCAATCTATGGAAGATTTTAATAACATGATGATGGAATGTAATCTTGTTATTATTGGTTTCTCTGGCAATCGCTTTACATAGAATCATGGCAATATGTGGCAACAATTAGATCATGTGGTTTTCACGGAATTTTTGATTAACTTTAGTAATAATACCTTTATTGAGCACTTAGGTAAAACTTTCTCTGATCATTCACCCTCTCTTATTGGTCTTAATTCTAGGTAGTATGGCTCTTCTCCTACTTTCAAATTTTAAAGTATGTGGTTGTTAGATAATTCTTTCAGTGATTTGGCCAAAGAGAATTGGGAGGCTCCTCTACATCCTGATAATAATTTTGTTGGTATGACTGGGTTATGGCTCAAAATCAAAAGACTGAAATATAAAATTAGTTTGTGGAATATAAATGTTTTCAAAAATCTATTTACTAGTATTTTAGTTGCTGAGGAGAAATTTACTTCACGTGAGCTAGATTGCCAAATTAATCCCTATGATGTTAATTTTAGTATTTTAAAAGAAGCCCATAATTCCCTTTTTAAACTTCAAGAGCAAGAAGAGGTTTAGTGGAAACAATAATCTACATCTAAACATCTTATTGAATGGGATAATAATACTAAGTATTTTCATTCTTTGGTGAAGATGAATAGAGCTAAAAGTTTCATTCATAAAATTGATCTTCATGATGGGAACACTATTGAGGATGAGGAGGAAATTTCTAAGTATTTTGTTGATCATTTTACTAATATATTTTATAAAAATGTTCAACCTCACTGAGTTGACAATCTTGAGCACATTCCTTGCATCAACAATGAGGAGGATAATAAAACTCTTACTTCTTTTCCTTTTTGGAGGAAGTTAAGAAGATTGTGTTTTCTATGAATGTTGATTATGTGCCTGGCCCTGATGGTTTTACAACTAATTCTTTTCAAAAAGCATGATAATAAAACAACTAGTTTTTTTAATATTATTGCTAATATTGTCATCTTCACTAATAAACAAAACTTTAATTAAAGAATTCAAGTTTACTTCTGCTTTTTTTCTTGTGTTGTTCCTGTTATTTTGCAGGTTCCTATTAGTGTTTTTTACAGGTTCCTAGATTTTTTGGCGAAAAGATCGAGCTTAATGCCTATTAGCTTATCTTTCCTTTTTTTTGGTGTTTTCTACTTGCCACTCATATAGAATGTTCCTAGGTTATTTTGTAAATTTTCTTAGGAGGGAACTTGAGCTCTTAAGTTTTTCTTTTATTTTTCTTATAGCTCCTATGAGCAGTAGTGGGATCAAGGTCACTTTAAGGACCTTATAATCTTTTCTTTAATCAATGTGTAGGCCCCATTATGGGTTTCCCCTAAAGAAAAGCATTTTAAATAAAACTTATTCATAAAATTTATCCTCAAGATGGGACCTCTGTTGAGGATGAGGAGGAATTTGCTAGGTATGTTGTGGACAATTTTACCAATTTATTTAATAAAACTTTGAGCCTAACCTTGTTGGTAATCCTGACCTCATTCCTATTATCATTAATTAGGATGATAACACTACCCTTACCATGCTTCCTCCCTTGGAGGAAGTCAAGAATATTGGTTACGTTATGATTATTGATTCTGTGGCTAGCCTTGATGGGTTTACTACTAAATTTTTATAAAAGGCATGGAATATTATTTGTGATGATTTATCTGCTATTATTTTAGATATTTTTTATGGAATCCCTATTCCTAAATTTTTTGCTAGTACCTCTATTGTGCTTATTCCAAAGAAGGTTGCTATTTACAAGTGGGATGGTTTTCTTCCTATTAGTCATTTCCCTTTCTTTAGCAAGTTAATTTCTAAAATTTTTATGGATTGTCTATCACCCTTGCTTTCTAAAATAATTTCTCCTAAACAAATTGGTTTTGTGAAAGAGAGAGTTATTTCCGATAACATTTTACTGGCTCATGAGCTCATTCATGATCTTGATCTTAAAGTGAGTGGTGGGAACCTTATTTTATGGTTAGATATTGCTAAAGCATATTATAACGTCAACTAGAAGTTTCTGTATTCTATCTTACAGTTATTTGGTTTTAACTCATAATTTATTTGGTTGATCAAAAACCTGGTTGAAGGCTCTTTTTTCTCTATTATTATTAATTGTAAAAGCAAGGGTTTCTTTAAGTCATCTCATGGTATCAGAAAAGGGGATCCTATCTCACCTGCCCTTTTCATTATTATTATTGAGTACCTTTCTAGAGGACTTATTCACCTTTATGAAAGTCATCCCAACCATAAGTATAGAATTGTAGGTGATTTTACTATCTCTCACTAATGCTTTGTTGATTATGTTATTATTTTTTTCTAATGGTTCTATAATTATGGTTAATATACTGATCAGATTTTTGAATAATGTTGAGAAGCTTAGTGGTCTAAATCTTAATGAAAATAAGTGTTGTTTTATCACCCATAAGAATTTTCCTAGTGATCGTATTAATGTTATTAAGGCTATTAATGGTTTTATGCGAGATTCGTTACCTCTAAAATATTTGGGTGTCTATCTCTTTAAAAGTCGAAAGAAATCCTTTCTTTTATATGATCTTATCACTGGTGTGCAAAATAGGCTCAACTCTTAGGAATTTAATTTTTAAAGTTTTGGTCAGAGATTGGTCTTGATCAAAAGTGTGTTTTATTCTTCTTACATATTTATATCTTTCAAACTATAAAGCCTACTCTTGTTGTGTGTAATTGACTTGAAAAACTGTTCAATAAATTTTTTTGGAATGCTAATAGTGGAAATTCAAAAACTACATGGACTTCTAGGAGAAATTATTATGGTGTTTTGGAGGAAGGTGCTTTGGGGTTCTAGAATATGGTGGATTTAGCTCATGCATTTTCCCTTAACTTATGGTTCAATTTTAAGGCTAAATCTAGTATTTGGTCTAATCTCATGACTGCTAAGTATTGTATTGGCAAACATCTGACTATTTGTTCTTACAATAAGGGGGATCCTAGAGTTTTGAAAAGACTATGCAATATCAAATGGGAACCAAAGCCCCATATTATTTGGGTAATTTATTTTTTTGGCAAGAACATTGGTTGGGTCAAACCCCTATTGATCATATGCTTAATAATGTTACTACTTTTACTACAATGGTTAACTCATTTTTTGCTAACAATTATTGGACTATAATAAATTAGCTGAGGTTGTTCATGAATCTATTATTAGTCAAAATTTATAAATTCCTTTCAATACTGATGCTGTTGATTTCTTACTATGTAATATGGGTAGCAATGACATTTTTAGACTTAAGGATACTTGGACAAGTATTAGAACTAGGAATATTGTTACTAAAGTTTTGAACATCATATGGCATAAAAGCATTCCCACTACTATTACTACTTTTATTTGGAGAATTATGCATAGCCATGTGCCTACAAATGAGAATTTAATAAAAGAGGGGTTTTTTGCCTTTCAAGTGCCAATGTTGCTATCAGGTGGAAAATATGCATCATTGGTTTATTTCTAGTCACATTGCTGCTAAGATTTGGATTTATTTTGAGGATATTTCCAAACTTAATTATTTTTAGGGTAATATTTTTATTAAGGATATCCTCAATCTGCGGTTCACCAATTAAAGAGGCCATATTACTAACCTCATTCTTTCTCTTATTTTGTGGTACCTTTGGCTTGCTAGGAATAATTCTCTTTTGAACAATATTTCAATGAACACTCATCAGATTATTAAAAACATTAAAGACTAAGTTAGAAAATTATTTAATGTCAATCTTTTGACTTTTAAGAATTTTAAATGGTTTTCTTTTATTTCCATGGAGTTTGGTATTGTCCCTAAGCTGATCTACTGGTATAGATCTCCTCATAACATGTTTAAACTTAATAGTGATGATTTTCTTTTAAATACAACTCTTGTGGTTATGGTGGTATCATTCGAGATTCTCATGGAAATTTTATTATGCCTTATGCTATCCCTTTACAAAGACGC
This sequence comes from Dendrobium chrysotoxum, assembly GCA_019925795.1. Classification (NCBI taxonomy): domain Eukaryota; kingdom Viridiplantae; phylum Streptophyta; class Magnoliopsida; order Asparagales; family Orchidaceae; genus Dendrobium; species Dendrobium chrysotoxum. The sequence goes on from CM034312.1 coordinate 42,176,663, forward strand.
ACTATTATTTTTGTCGAACTATCTGCTATTTTATAATATTTGAATATGTGCCTTTCTCTAGGTATTATTAACATTTGGATTGAGGTTGATTATATACACATTCTCTTTTTCTTGAATGGTAATGTTGATAAGATTTCTAGTCTTGAGTTATTCTTTCTACTTAGGGAAATTAAGCAACTTTTGGCTCATTTTAATGTCAAGTTATCCCATGTTCATACGGGAGGTAATGGTTGTGCAGAACGGTTAGCTAATCATGGTTCTAAGTATTGTTTCTTTCTGATTTCTCTTATAACACCTTTCCTGCCTCTTTAATGGCCCTTTTAGATTCGACAAGCTTAGTATTCCTTATGTTAGAACATAATATCTGGTTCAGCTGGTCTTGGATTTGGAGTGCCTCTCTTGGTGGCTTTGATCATGTGGTGGCTTATAGTCTCCAAGTGGTAAATGTTAGTCATGTGTTCAGCTATATTTTTTTGTTCGGGATTGTGGAGTATGTTCTGATAATTACTAGGAATCAATGAACTATGGCCATTGTCTCAATTACTAGTCATCTTTTCTCGCCCTTATATTAGAGGAGGGGGTTGTTAATTTGTCCTTTTTTCGCTTGCTTCAGGATAGTTATCATCTTTTTTGGCAAAGTCATTGATTATTTATGCCTTATATGCAGTGCATTGACATGATTTTGATTTCTTTATCTCAGCATTGGATTTACATTATGTTTATTATCCTAATATGTGGATATATGGGTGCTAGAAATTTGAATTATGGCTAGTGCTGTTCTAACATGAGTATCCTCTATCATATAATTTGGTGTGAGAATTTGGCCTGCTTGAATTGGACTTGGATAATTTGAGCTGCAGCTGCATTATTGGCGTCATGATATCTTGGATACTTCCCACCTAAGTCACAATATATCTATTATATGGCCTTTTGATTTACTAGACTTTTTGTTATTGCAATCAAGGATCCCTAGTATCTGATTTTGTTGATGACAAATAATATTGACTGGATTACTATGATCTTCCTTAAAAAATATAAATGTTATTTTTTTGGTCTGTGAGCACTAACATTTCAGGTATGATACACACCGCTCAAGGCTGCTAGAAACATAAGACTAAGTAGAATAGGATGAAGCAGAATTTATATTTTGTATTTTTTTTATTTTTCATTTTTTGAGTCTGTCATAAAAGAGTGTATGCAAATTGGGTGACCATGCACACACACATAGGGGGAGAGTTTCTTTTTTGAAGATAATTTTTTTTAAAAAAAGAAAATCAAACTATATGATTTTTAATCGTACTATATGATAGGTCATCAACACTTAGGCTTAATGGCTAATTCTGAATGATTAGTTTGTTAACTACTCATAGTGTATGAGTGTGATCATACTATATAATTTGTTTCTACCTAAAACCCTAGCTACCAGCATAATTTAGGCAAGATTTTGAATTTAATTTTTGAACTAATTGTACTGTAAGATATTAATCATACTATACGGTCAATTAAAATCTTGCCAAAATTATCCCCAATAATCGGGCAATTAAATCATGGTTTATTAATGAGTGCCATTCGTACTGTATAATATGAATCATATTGTACAAACTACAGAGACAAAATTTGGTCATCCCAGAGATCATGCCAGACATAGCCATGATTTTTTAACTATTTATCCCAGACGATATTCATATCGTACAACATGATGTACCTAAATTGAACAATTCATACTGTACGAAGTGTGTAGTATGGGATGATTTACATAGATGTTTTTCGGTCGTCCCATAAGTCATCCCATATGAATAGTGGAAAATAAAATGATCGTCCAATACGATCTCTTGATCGTACTGTACAATGTTCTTAAATTTTTGAACTGTTCGTCTCCCATTGTACTGGATGAAAAATTTTTTGAACTGATCGTATTGTATGATCTTGGATCATACTATATGAACAGTGTCAGCTGAATTGAATCATTAGGGTTTTTCTAAAGCCTAATATAAAAACAAGTTTTTCTTATTTTTTTAGTGAGAAGGAAAAACTGTGTGTGAAGAAGAGGAATGTTATAACTGAAGAAACTCTTAAGAGAGAGCTTTTGAAGAAATCCAGTTTTTGTTAGAGGAAGGAGATGGTGAGCTTGAGCATGTGGGAGAAGGAGTATAAGGGGATCACACGGCTGCTCCGAACTTGCTGTACTCTTACTCGTCCTATGGCCTTGGTGATTCTTGTGGAAGCTCTCTAGGGAGAGAGGCTTCTTGGTCAACATCCTCGAGGTTATCTACCTTCTCCAGAAGGGAGAAAAAGAAGAAGGTTCACTGCCATCACCAGGAGAGTGACAAAACATCTGGCACTCCGCCACACAGGGAAAGGTGAAAGTGAGTTTTGTAAAGGCTCTCTGCTTTACTGTGGGAGTAGAAGGAGAGTCAACTTTTAGTAGTGCAACTCTCAGAGTGGACATAGGTCAAGTGATCGAACTACTATAAAAATTTCTAGTTTACTTTTTCTATTTTCCTTATTTTACTTTTCTTAAATTTATTTTATGTGGTAACTGCTTAGCCATTGTGAGATTTGGAATTTTATCATCATTATTTTAATTGTGAACAAATCATTAACTTTCACATTTCATTAGTTAAATCATTATTTTAAAAATCTAAAAATTGTTATAAAAAATTAGAACTCGTGGCTAGGATTTATTTTTAAAATACCATTTCACCCCCCCCCCCCCCCCTCTTGGTGCATCTCATACTTTTAAGTGGTATCAGAGTGGGGTTTTAAAATAGTATTTTAGAAAACCTAGAAACATATGCTCCATGGCACATTTTGGTAACCGTAACACTGCGGAGGGTTATTCAATAACTAGTCCACCCTTATTTGACAATATACCATTTGACTTTTAGAAAATTTGCATGTCTACTTTTTTAAAATTTATAAACTATCACATATCGATGTTGGTACAAGAAGGTTACTCTGCACCTTTTCATCTCGCGAATGGCGTTAAAACTATTTTATGATTTAATGAATGGAGTAATGAGGATAGAGAACTTGCGCAATTAAATACAAAATGCTTGAATTATTTCTTTTGTGCATTGAAATTAGAAGATTATAAGCGAGTGTCTACTTATAGTATTGGTAAGGAGATCTGGGATAGATTGTGTATCACGTATGAAGGAGCCAGTGAGTTTAAACAGTCTAGGATAAACATCTTACTACATGATTATGAACTTTTTTGCATGAAACCTAGCGAGACTGTATCTAAAATGTACACTTGATTCACATAGATTGTGACATCTTTGCATGCTCTAGGAAGAGAGTTACTGAATTCTGAAAAAGTTAATAAAAATTTTAGATGCTTACCTAGTTCTTATGATGTAAAAATAACTACAATAACTGAGTCCAAAGTTTTAAACATTTATTCAATTGACAATTTTCTTGGGTTGCTCATTGCCTACTAGCAAGGAGTAAGTCAAAGGCAAAGTGATGCAGGAGAAAAGAAGGAGCAAATTGTAGCTCTAAAAGTGAACAATTTAGAAAGTGATAGTTCTACAGCAGAGGAAGATGAAGACATAGCCTTGATGACTCATCAGTTCAAAAATTTTCTTAAAAGGAAGTAACAACATCATCAAAATAGCTAGAACAAAGGTAAAAGCTCAAAGAATATTAAAGTGACATCTTACACAATTTGCTTACAGTGCAGGAAATCAGGTCATCTTTGAGCTGATTACTCCAATGTGAAGACTCACCCTACTAAGGATAAGGGCAAGGAGAAGATAAAGTACAAATATGTATTTTTTTAGTTTATAATTAATTTTATTATTTACTTAAAAAAAAGATTTAAAATGATTTTAAATCAATTAAAATTAATTTTAAATGAATGGACCCCTAAGGGCTTGATTAAAGATGCATAAGGAGTTAGCCAAAAGTATAAGAATTTGACTAAGATTAAAATGGTGACTCAGTCAAACTAATTAAAGTTTGATTCATGGTGATTTTGGGAGCACTTAAATCATCGATTGAAAGTATTTGAGCATTTAATGATGTTCAAATAGGTAAGGTTAGCTAGATGGGTTGGATTTAGTCATGAAGGCTAGTTTTGACCAGTCATAGGCCCAGTTGACCAAGTAAACTATTGACTTAGTCAAAGGATCCTATCTTGTCCACATCACTAAAGGGGAATGACCAGAGGAGTTTGAAGGAGTTTTGAGTGCATTTGGGGTTTGATTGAGTGTTAAGGAGCTTAAGGGTTGATTTGGTCAACCTAGGTTAACTTGGTCAACTAGGTTAACCCAGGGTCAAGGTTTGGGCTCAATAGGTTTGAAATGATACTTTGAATCTATTGGAGGTGTTTCTAGGGTTTAAATGGGTCATTTGAGTCAAATGGGCCTATTGGGCCCTTAAAGGGTCATTTGAGTCAACCTTGGTTGACTTGGTCAACCAGGTTAACCCAGGGTCTAGAAATGGATTCAAAAGATTTAGTTGGACATTTAAAACTTGCTGGAAGTGGTTGTATTTAATTTGGAGCTCATTTGATCAAAGGTGACTATTCACACCCCCAAGGGGTATTTTAGTCATTTTGATCCCTGGTCAACTAGGGGTCAAAGTGAGTCCATCAAAAAGTAATTTACTGTTCATCATAGCATAATCAAGGATCAGGAAGTGATTGGAGGCTTTGGAGAAAGCTCCAAGGTCAAAATCCACTGGGTGGTAGGTCTAGTGGCATATGCCATAAATATTTGAAGGTTTTATAGCCTTTGAAAATCAATCCAATTTATGCGGTTAGAGACCTCAGAATGAGCTTAAATTTGGATGATTCCTCTAGAGACATGTCCTATAAATATGAAATTGATAGAGCCTAAATCAAATATAATTTATATGGGTTTGAAGTGTTTGAAAATTCACTGGAAAAGGTCTTTAGGATAGGGCTTTCAGACCTTGGATTTTATTTTGGATTTCTGTGTTTAAATTAGGTTTTGAGCTTTGATGATTGGATTTGAATTATTCAAATCATTTATGATCTTTTGGATGAACATAAGTGATAGCATAGGGTTAAATCTTGATTAGAGGCAGGATTAAGGTTTCAACTGGGCTTAAAGTCTAGATAGGCATGGAGTCTGGATAGGTTTGAAGTATGGGTTGTTCTTAAAGACTAGATAGGTTTAGGAACTACATAGATCCTAGGGTCTTGATTTAACTAGGGTACGAAGTTTAGGAGTATCCTATGGTTTGAAATATAAGAGAATCCAGGAGTCTAGAAGTGCTAGAGTTTGGAGTCTAGAAGAATCCTAGGGTCTGGATAGATCCTAAGTTCTGGATTGGTTTAGAAGCTAGATTGATTTGGGGTTAGGATTGATCTGGAGTCCGAAATGATCTATGATCTAGAATGACCTTAGGGCCTGGATTAACCTAGGGTCTTGGTTGAGTCCTAATGACCTCCTACAAAAATGAGGTCAACAAATGGACCCCAAATATGTGTAATAGAATGAAGTTTTATTTCACATATTGCTGTTGACTGAATTAAAAGGTCAAGTTTGGAATTTTAATGCTAAGGGAAGGAAAAGTCTATCCCTAGGGAATCAAAGGTTTGAATTGATACTAGGGTAGGCTGGGGAAAGCGTAATCTACCACTAGTAGGTCTGGTCCTAAGGGAAGAAACATCTAATCCTAAGGAAATGAGGTTGAGTAATCATATAGAAAGAAAGAACTCCTAACTATAGAGGACCGAGTCTGGGTTTTGATTCTAAGGGTTGCGCAGAAACCTAGCCCTAAGGAATTGAGTTTTGAATACTTACTAGGGTAGTGCCATAGAGGGTATGCTCCACCACTAGTGGGTTTAATCCTAAGGGAAGGAGAAAACTTAACCTTAGAAGAAAAAATTTAATGATTGTATAGGAAGGAAGAACTCCTAACTATAGAGGATTGAATCCAAAATAACTCTAAGGTAAGGGAGATCCTAGCCCTAAAAGATTGAGTTTGAAATTAAAAATAGGATGGTGCCACGGGGGCATGCTCCACTGCTGATAAACTGGATTTCTGACTGAGAGTTTTGCCTTATTTTTATTTGGAAGCTGGTAAGTACTGATTGGCTCCTCTGAATCTGTTAAAGGGAAGAAACATTAATGATATTTTCTTTTCCTCTAACTCCCTTTAATAGTGTATTATTTTATTTGGATAAAAATCTTCTTCAAATTTAAAAAAATAATTTTTGAAATAGAGATCTATTTTATCTTCCTATAGTAATCTATCTCATATGAATAGTATTTTTAAAGTTTTGAGTCATTGTTATGATTTTTGAACCAAGTGATTGCACTTATCATATGATGTATGGTTTTTATTTTGTGAATTACTCTTCGTTATTGTAGAGAGTGAGTTTTGTCATCTCTTATGTCTGGAAGGTAATTTCACAGCTGAGATTCTTTAATGATTTTGAAAGGGGAAAGCTTACAAAAGATGCGTAAAGAGCACCACAATGAGAAGATGCACAAAATTAGCCCAAACTAAAAAGATGTACAATGTCGCCAAAAATTTGAAAGTATACACAAAATCAAATGATGCGCAAAACGCCAAACAAATTGAAAAAGAGGCATAAAATGAGCCCATAAAGAAATAGGCTTCCTTCCCTTTCAGATCTTTAAATGTCTCAGAAAGCTCCATGCACCCTTAATATTTTCAAAAGCTTGAGACGAAAAATCATGATTTCTGATTTTATACATTATAATACTATTATATCAGATATTTTTCTAGAACGAGGCTTGAAAGGATCTCTTTTCGAATCTAATTTCTTTTCTTTTGAATTAGATTTTTGTTTGAAAGGAATTTGCACCTATAGGGTGTATGAGGTGGGAGTTACGAAAGTTGATTTTCTAACTTTTTTGGAATTTCAGCACTGTCGATCATCTTCTTATTGGTTTTTGGATTCAGAATCAAGAGAAATTTTGATTTACTGGAGCGGATCGATTAAAAAAAATTGTTGTTTTTAGTCCTTGCTTTATTTTGCTATGCTTTCGCTACTCAATTTTTCTTGTCTTTTATTTTGTGTTATTGTGATGTTTTTCTATTCGTATTGTGTTGTCTGTTCTTCCTCCTTTTTGTGATGTCAAAAGAGTGAGTTAGTATTTTGAGTGACTAGTAGTTTCTCATACTGTTCTAGTTGTTTCTTATTTTGGAGTTATTTTCCTTATTATATTTTTGTAGTTGTTTTTCTTATTGTATTTTATGTTTAATGAAATTTAAAATGATATTTATCTTCATGTGTGCGTTGAGTACTCTTGTATGTTTTATTTGAAACTACTGCATCAATGTTTGCAATCATCAAAAAGGGGGAGATTGTTATGAATCTGGTTTTAAGGGTTACAATTTTGATGATAGAAAATATTTCTGTTTCTGGTTTCTTGTTTAATCTTTCAGGTACACAAGATCAATTGCAAGTTCATGATAGTCCAAGATCGAATCAGTCTATTTTGAAATTTAGGTCCAATGTATTATTTTCATTTTTATTGAGTTAAATGCCATGTAACTGATCCCATAGCTATGTAACCCTGCACACATACACATGGGGGGAGAGCATAAGTGAATTAGAGTTTATGTTCATTTTCATGTTCAAATCATCCCGGACGATATTCACATCATCCTTGATGATCCACTAAAAATAGAAACCCTAATTAGGGTGACCAAGTTAAGTCTGTATGATTAAGTTGATCGTCCTGGATGATCCTAATATCATATAGGGCGATAGGCTAAAATCAAAAATTTTCAACCGCCAGATCAAGTTAGGAAAGTTATTATTTTTAGAGATTTGGTCTGATCATCCCAGACGATCGTGTATCATCCTGAATAATCCATTATAATTATGCCTAAATTAGTATGGTAATTAAGAAAAGTAATTAAGGTCTGATTGATTCGATCATATTATCCTGGACGATCGCAGGATCGTACGAAACGATACCCATATCGTCCCGGACTATCAGTCATTTTGAAATCATCCAGCAAGTTATGACCTGTATATCCAGAGCTGTGAACCAAATGATTTTGGCACTTTTTGAACTAATCATACAGGATGATAGACATATCGTCCTGGACGATAAAGTCATTTTGAGATCATCCAGCATAAGTTCCCCTGGATGACTAGAGCAATCTTCTGGAAGAAATTCTTAATTTACATTAAACATCCAGGATGATCCCAGAATCGTACAGGACGATCTCAATAACTCTTTTCTACTAATCATCTAGAGGAACCAGATCATTTAGGATGATACATGTGATTTTGAACTGATCATACATGATGATTCGGCGATCATCCTGGATGATATTGGCCGACTTGTTGAGATCTTGGGCAAATTTCTAGAATCATTTAAACTTGAGAATGTCAACTTTTGGTCAAATTTCAATTCAAATTCAAGTTAAAACTTAAAACTTTTACAATAAAATGTAGAAAAATCCAAATCCAACATACTTATAATCTAACTAATCGTATTAAGGTCTAATATTTTAATAAAATACTAACTTTAAAAAAATTAAGCTTAATAAAAAAATCAACTTTGACCCCTTAATTAAATGATTAAAATAATCCAAAAAATTCCAAAATATGATTATTAATTTTAAATTCTAGAAAATGTAATTCTATATTTAAATTACTCAACCAACCTCTTAATACAAAATAACCACTCTTAAGATGTTGTTTTTAGGTTGGACTACTCCGTGATGCGGGGCTACGTGTTATATGGAGGCTTTGTTCCTCGAGCCTGGTGGCACAATGCCAAGAATGGATTCAATAGAGTGAAAAACTTTAATTCTAATTTATTAATGATTATTTAAATAAAATTAAAATCTTAATTCAAATACATTAACCTGGTTTTTAGGTTTGACTACTCCGGGCTACAGGGCTACGAGTCCTAAGGAGGCTTTGTTCCTCGAGCCTAGTGGTACAACGCCACGAACCGATTAATGGAAAACTTAAAAAAATTAAAGATTAAAAATTAGCAACTAATTAATCTTTATTAAAAATTAATTAACTTTCAAAGTTTTATCAAATCCAATCTACTTAATCATACAAAGTACCACTAGGTAACCCAAGCCTACGAGGCTCTTAAATTAGCCCCAAGGAAGGTGAAATAAACTTCACAGCCACGATGAGCAATAAAGGTTATATCCAACAAATAATTAAAATAAATCTTAATATCAAGTTCAAATCATTAAGGCTTAAAGTCTAATTAAAATCTTCCGTAAGCCTTTCAACATAACCAGAACATCAAACAACTTTAACTAAATGTCCTATATAGGATATATGCAAACCACACGACCTTTACACACACATTAAATGGTTTACTAGGATAACCAACTCTAGTCTTAGGCTAGGTCGGTGTTTTACTTTCCTACTATTATGTGCCAGATTTTTTATGGTTTTCACTACATGCTGGTTATTAGATTTAAGTAATTAATATTGATGTGATTATTTATTTACTTCATGCATTCTGTGTTGATTTGATTGTACGTTAAATCTACCCCTAGGTTAGAGATGATTTATACTAATTCAATCTTATGTAGGTGGCCATGCTCGTATAGAGCAATTAAAATAAAGGGGGCATAAAACTAAGCTTTAAAATTGACATATTTTGTGTAGGTGCTAGGCATGCTAAGTCCCACTTTAAACTAAATGAGCGTGGACAAGTGTCGTTTTGATTAAGCATTTTTAAATTTTAAATATATAACTTCTTGGGATGTTAAATAAATTATTGATTTATTAGGATAACCTTGTAGGTTGTTGAGTCTAGATTTTTCTTTCAAATTCAAATATAATTTCATATTAAACTAAGTTGTAATATTTAAAGTGCTTTGAGAATGGCATGTTTAAGTATCCAATTTGGAATCTAAAGAGGAAGAGACATCCCCCAGGGGGAGTCCCTATCCATTTGGAGATTTAAATTAGGATAATCTTAAAATATCCAAGGAGAAAGGGTAACATCCCTTTCGAGGGGGAGTTTCTTTTCCCTTGAACATCCGAGCTGATTATCCAAGGAGCACGTAGAAGAACGAAGAAGTGAAGAACAAGAAGACCCATTCTCAAATTCACTTGTGTCTTAGGATTAGAATATGGGTTGTAGTCAGTGATACCCAACAACTTTACTTTTCCTATAGACCCTAGATTATAATATTAAAAGGCACTTACCTATAGACTTTCAGTTTGAATATTATATTTCATTGATTTAATTATTTAATTAATTATTTGATGATTGATTGTGATATTAGGATTGCCTACTTTTACAAGTTTTTTAGCCATTATTGCATGTCAATCTTTATTTTAGCCTGGAACCTGATCTGAGGCTCGTGAGGGAATGTTAAAAATTCTTTTACTTAAATAAAATTAAAATATCTTAAGCTCACATAGAAACTTTAACGCTTTCAGAAGTAATCCAGGGACTCTTGGGAGTTTTTCATATCCATATTCGTTACATTTTCTTTCCACTTCTTAGGCACCTCCTCGCTTGTAGGTTATGGCAGACCACCTAGCCTATGAGGTTGCAGTTCTGTTAAGGAGATCTGTGCATTCTTGTAGGATAAAAATCTATTTTTTATCCTTTTTAAAATAGCTTCATTCAAATTTTAAGTTTTTTATGGAGTCAATTTGCATGCATTGCATTAGTAACAAATTAAATCGAGTCTTAAATTTAATTGCATTTTATTTTAAGTTTTATATCACTGAACATATGTTAAGTGGTCAATTAGGATCTGCTCTAGATGTCGATCCTAATTCCTTATATCTATCTTAAATATTATCCCTAACCACTCTCACATAAATGACTGGCATACATGGTTTTGAAGTGTTTAGGTGGTTTAGATAGCTCCTAATCTAGGCCAGGGTAAGTCCAGATCTTGCATTACAATAGTTAGGTTCAGGTCACTAGTTTTCAGTGTCCAGTTTATGTTGTGAATCTAGTTTTAAGGGTTACAATTTTGATGATAGCAAATATTTCTATTTCTGATTGCCTGTTTAATCTTTCAAGTATGCAAGATCAATTGCAAGTTCAAGCCAGTCCGAGATCGAGTCAGTCTGTTTTGAAATTTAGGTCCAATATACTATTTTTATATTTATTGAGTCAAATGCCATGTAACTGATCCTCGAGCTAAGTAACCTTACACACACACACTTAGGGGGAGAGCTTGAGTGAATTAGAGTTTTTATTCATTTTTGTGTTCAGATCATCCTGGACCATATTCAGATCATCCTGGATGATCCAGTGAAAATAAAAACCCTAATTAGGGTGACTAAGTTAAGGCAATATAATTAAGCTGAACATCCTAGACGATCCTAATATTATACAGGATGATAGGCTAAAATTAGAAATTCTCAGTAGCTAGATCAAGTTAGGCAAGTTTTTACTCTTAGAGATTTGGTCTGATTGTCCCGGATGATACGTGTATCATCCTGGATGATCCATTACAATCATGCTTAAATTAGTCTGGTGATTAAGAAAATAATTAAGGTCTGATTGATTTAATCATATCATCCTAGATGATCGCAGGATTGTACGAGACATGTGTTAAAAATCCTAACCGTCCAGTGCCTATCACCTGTACGTCCAGAGCTATGTGCAGGACAATATTCCTGATTTTTAACTAATCAAACTAGATGATACCCATATTATCCCGGATGATCATGTTATTTTGAAATTATCTAACATGTTATTACCTATACATCCAGAGTTGTGAACAAGATGATTTTGGCACTTTTCGAACTAATCATACAGGACGATAGACATATCATCCTAGATGATCAAGTCATTTTTAAATCATCCAATACAAGTTCCCCTGGACTACCAGTGCGATCTTCGGGATGAAATTCCTGATTTACACTAATCATCCTGGATGATCGCAGAATCGTACGGGATGATCTGAACAACTCTTATCTACTAATCGTCCAGAGGAACTAGATTGTCCAGGCTGATACATCTGATTTCAAATTCATCGTCCTGGATGATATTGGCCGACCAATTGAGATTAAGGGAAAATTTTAAGCCCTCCTATAAAAGATCTTTTTCTTCCAATAAGAAAAATCTTTTGCCACTTTCCTTTCCAGAGAAACCTTGAGAGAGAGAGAGCTTTGGAGAGAGAGAGAGAGAATCTTATGAGGGGGAGTTTGTGAGGGATTCATAAAGGTTTCTCCAAGAAAGGATCAAAGTCATCATCTCTGTTCAGCATCTCTCATCTTGTTGGTGTTTTCTGTGGGAGGATCGTTCGCAAGAAGATCCGGGTTCTGTGCCCGCTTCAGGAGGAAGTGAAAGGAGTTCAAGTTCTTTGCTTGCTTCACATGGAAGTGAAAGGAGTCTAGGTCCTCTACCTACTTCACGAGGAAGTGAAAGGAGTTCAGGTTCTCTGCCTCATCGGGTTGGTGGAAAGGAGTTTTATACAGGCTTCTTCGCCTTACTGTGGGAGCAGAAGGAGAGTCACTTTATGTTAGTGCAATACCCAGAGGGGAGGCTCCGGGGAGTGTCATAAGCCAAGTTGATCGAACCACTATAAAATCTAGTGTGCTCTTTTTGATTATTTTCTGCACTTTACTTTTCTGTTATTATCTTCTTGGGTGAAATTTATGTTTGATCTTTTCATTTCTGTGTTTACTTATTTTTACTGTAAATTATAAAAAAGATCTTTCATGTTGCTCATGAATTTTTAAAATAACCAATTCAAACCCCCTCTTGGTTTGCCTCAGGACTAGTTCATCAGGGCTTAACGTCCCTATCAAACTTTCAAGTGGTATCAGAGAGGGATTCAAAAATTAAGTTTAAAAACTTTTGAATTTGATCCATGGGTAACTTTGGTAATCGTAATACTGCTAAAGGTTATTCAATTACACGACCGCCATTATTTGATAACATACCTTTTAATTTTTGGAAAACTGGCATGTCCACTTTTCTTCAATCTATAGATTATTGCATGTCAATGCATGTTAAGGTTGGCTATGAAGCACCTTTTAGAATGTTTAATAATGTTAAAATTGAACTGCCTTTTACTGAATGGACTCTTGATGTTCGGGACTTAGCCCAACTGAATGCCAAATATTTGAACTATTTTTTCTGTGACTTAAAATCTGAGGATTATATGCATGTTTCTACTTGTACAACTGGCAAAGTAATTTGGGATAGATTTTGCATCACTTATTAAGGTATAACGGAAGTCAAACAGTCTAGGTTAAACATATTGCTCCATGACTATAAACTTTTTTGCATGAAACCTACTGAATCTATTTCTGAAATGTATACAAGGTTCACTCAAATTGTCACTTCTTTGCATGCTTTAGGAAGAGAACTTACAAATTATAAAAAAGTGAACAAGATTTTGAGATGTTTGCCTTCTACGTTTAATGCTAAGATAACTGCAATTACTGAATCAAAAGATTTGAACAATTATTCTGTTGATAACTTATTTGGGTCACTCATTGCTTACGAGGAAGGGGTCAACCAAAGATAACTTGATGTAGGTGAGAAGTAGAAGGAGAAAACTGTGGCGCTAAAGGCCAATGATACTGACTTTAATTCTTCCCGGTCTGATAGAAATGAAGTTTCCTTCATCACTAGGCAATTCAAAAACTTTCTAAGGAAGAAATATAAGAACTTTTAGAAGTGGAACAAGGGTAAGTCTAGTAAAAATTTTAAAGGTTCATCTGGTATAGTTTATTTTGAATGTAGGAAGCCTGGACACATTAAGGATGACTGTACTACACTTAAAGCTCACCCAAGCAAGGAAAAGGGTGAGGAGAAATCCAAATTCAGGAAGGATAAGAAGCAGATTCAAAAGGTGTTCTAGGATAATTCTGCGTTCGACTCCTCTGAGACTGAAGCTGAGGAGGAGACTATAAATTTATGTCTGATGGCTGATGATCATCCTGGTCAGTCTGATCAGGAAGAGGTATGTGAGCTTACTTACGATCATTTATTTGAAGTGTCTGAAAGAATTCATGCATTATAGATGAAGCTTAAGAAAACTCATGCTAGCTTGAAATTAGAATTTCTGAATTTACAAAAAGAGCATGAAATTTTGATTAAAGATCATTCTATTGTTGATTGCAATCACATGTCTCTACTTGATAAATTTGATTAGTTAAACAAAAAGCATTCTGATTTAATTATTGAGCATGATTTGTTAAAAATATCGCATGTTAAATTAAAAGCTATATTTAAAGAATTAGAAACTTATACATCTGATTTAGATAGTAGTGAACACCATCTGAAATTTGAAATTACAAGTTTAAAAAAAGATAATTAAATTTTGAGTGTAAAAATCTATGTTTTTGAGAAAAATGAAACACCTCCTACTTTTACACAATTTTATGCACCTCCACCTTTTGAAGAATCTGTTTCAAAATCATCAAAGTATGTTTCATACAAATCTAAGAAGAGGCACTATCACCCACGTAGATTAGTTAACCTTTTTCCTGGTGTTAGATGTTTTTCTTGTGACATGTTAGGATACATCTCCCATACATGTACTATTCACCATAGTACACATTGGGTGTGGAGGCCCAAATTGCATGCTTCACAGGACAACACACATGCATTGCATTCTTTTTTCCATAAGAAGGAACCCAAACCTATTTGGATTCCTAAATCTGACATTTGATGATTTTGTAGGTGTGTTCTCACATAAGACCTCGTGAGAGCATGTGGTACCTGGACAGTGGATGTTCAAGACACATGATTGGAGATGCAAATAAGTTCATTTTGCTGGAGGCCAGGGCTGGAGGTAAGGTTACACTTAGAGATAACACCACTAGGAGGGTGGTAGGATCAGTTATAATTGGTGATTCAAAGTATTTCATGATTGATAATGTTTTACTTGTAGATGGATTGAAACACAACCTACTGAGCATCAATCAACTCTGTGACAAAGGATACAACATCAAATTCTTGCCCACTTGCTACATTTTAAGCTTAAATGATAGAATTGTTTTATAGGGACAAAGGATCAACAATATTTACATGCTAGATGTAAGTTGCTTTAAAGCTGTTATTTTAATTTGCTTAAAAACTACTGCTAATGAGTCTTGGTTGTGGTACAGGAGATTATGTCATGCCAGTATGAAAACCCTTAGGAGAGTCACCCAAAAGGACTTAGTTAGAGGTGTCCCCAAGCCTAACTTCACTAAGGACCACCTGTGTGATGCCTGTCAATTAGGGAAGCAAGTCCAGTCCTCCTTTCACTCCATTAAGGATATTAGTACCTCTAAGTCCGGGGAGTGAACGTAGGTCAAGTTGACCAAACCACTATAAAATCTGGTTTACTTTGCTGATTATGTTATGTACTTTACTTTTCTGATATTCACTGCTTGGGTAAATATCTGTGATTGATCTTTTCGTTCTTGTTTACTTGTTTTCGCTGCTAAGTATCGAAAAGATTTTTTCTGTTCCTTGTGAAATTTTTAAATAACCAATTCATCCGCCCTCTTGGTTAGCCTCGGGACTAGTTTACTAGGGCTTAACATCCCTATCGAACTTTCAAGTGGTATCAAAGCGGGATTCAAAATTTAAGTTTAAAAAATTTTGAATTTGATCCATGGCTAACTATAACAATCATAATACTGCTGAAGGTTATTCTATTACAAGACCACCGTTGTTTGATAACATTCCTTTTGACTTTTGGAAAACAGGCATGTCTACTTTTCTTCAATCAATCGATTATCGTATGTAGATGTTAGTTAAAGATGGTTATCAAGCACCACATAGACTTGTTAACGGTATTAAAACTGAACTCCCATTTGCAGATTGGACTTTTGATGATCGTGATTTAGCATAGTTAAATGAAAAATGTTTGAACTGTTTCTTTTGTGCTTTAAAATCTGAAGACTATATGCATGTTTCTACTTGTACAATGGGTAAAGAAATCTGGGATAAATTGTGTATAACATATGAAGGTATAACTAAAGTCAAACAGTCTAGGTTAAACATCTTCTTACATGATTAAAAACATTTTCGCATGAAACCTAGTGAGACGATTTCAGAAATGTACACAAGGTTCACTCAAATCGTTACCCCTTTGCATGCTCTAGGAAGAGAACTAACTAATTACGAAAGAGTGAACAAAATTCTTAGATGTTTCCCTTCTTCATATGATGCTAAGATTATTGTGATCACGAAATCTAAAGATTTAAATACCTACTCTATTGACAGCTTACTTGGATCACTCATTGCTTACGAGCAAGGGGTGAACCAAAGATAACTTGATGCAGGTGAACGAAAGAAGGAGAAGACAGTGGCGCTAAAGGCCAAAGATTCAGATGCTAGCACTTCCAAGTCTGATAGCGATGATGTTGCCTTAATCACAAGGCAATTCAAGAGCTTTCTAAGGAAGAAAAATAAGAATTTGCAAAAGTGGAACAAAGGTAAGACCAGTAGAAACTTTAAAGGTTCATTTGAATCTGTTTGTTTTGAATGCAGAAAGCCTGGACACATAAAGGCGGATTGTCCTACACTCAAGGCTTACCCAAGCAAGGAGAAGGGTGAGGAGAAACCAAAGTTCAGAAAGGATAAGAAGCGGATACAAAAGGCGTTCTGGGTAGACTCTGCATCCGACTCTCTGAGACTGAAGCTGAAGAGGAGGAAACAAATTTGTGTCTGATGGCTGATGATCACCCTTGTCAGTCAGACCATGAAGAGGTATGTGAGCTTACTTACGATCAATTACTTGAAGTATCTGAAAAAATTCATACATCGTATAGGAAGCTTAAGAAAACCCATGCTAGTCTGAAAATAGATTATTTAACTTTGCAAAAAGAGCATGATGTTTTGATTAAGGATCATTCCACTGTTGATAGCAATCACATGTCTTTACTTGATGAGTTTGATGAATTGAATAAAAAATACTCTGATTTAGTTACTGTGCATGATTCACTGAAAACCACTCATGTTGATTTGGAGAGAGCTTTTAATGAATTAGATACCATGGCATGTGAAGTAGAAAGTAGTAATGGTGCTTTAAAATTTAAAATTGCAAGTTTAAAGAAAGAGAATGAATTTTTGAAAGTGAAAATCAGTGCTTTTGAAAAGAACAAAAAACCACCTACTTTTGAACAGTTTTATGCACCGCCACCTTTTGAAAAATCTGTTGTAAGTTCATCAAAGCATGTTTCATATACATCTAGGAAGAGGCACTATCACTCACGTAGAATAGTTAATCCTTTTCCTGGTGTTAGATGTTTTTCTAGTGGAATGTTAGGACATATTTCCCATACCTGCACTATTCACCGTAGTACACATTGGGTGTTGAGGCCCAAACTGCATGTATTACAGCACAGCACACATGTATTGCATTCTTCTTTTCATATGAAGGAACCCAAACAGGTTTGGGTTCCTAAGACTAACGTTTGATATTTTTGTTGGGGTGCTCTCACATAAGACCTCATGAGAGCATGTGATACCTGGACAATGGATATTCTAGACACATGACTAGAGATGCAAATCAGTTCATTTCATTAGAGGCAAGGGCTGGAGGCATGGTTACACTGGGAGATAACACCACAAGGAGGGTGGTAGGCTCAGGTATAATTGGTGATTCAAAGAATTTTATGATTGACAATGTTTTGCTTGTAGTTGAACTGAAACACAACTTTCTGAGCATGTGTCACCTTTGTGACAAAGGATATAGTATCAAATTCCTGCCCACTGGCTGCATTTTAAGCTTAAATGATAAAGTTATTTTGCAAGGGCAAAGGATCAACAACGTCTACAAGCTGGATGTACGTTGCATTAAATCTGAGAATTCAATTTGCTTAAAAACTGCTGCTGATGAGTCTTGGTTGTGACATAGGAGATTGTGTTATGCCAGTATGAAATCCCTTAGGAGAGTTACCCAAAAGGACTTAGTTAGAGGTGTGCCCAAGCTTAAGTTCACTAAGGATCACCTGTGTGATGCCTGTCAGTTAGGGAAGCAAGTCCCATCCTCTTTTCACTCTGTTGAGGACATTAGCACCTCTAGACCTTTAGAAGTTCTTCAAATGGACCTCTTTGGACCCATTAGCACTGCCAGCTTAGGAGGAAAAGTCTATGGATTTGTGATTGTAGATGACTACTCGAGGTTCACTTTGATTAAATTTTTGTCCCACAAATCCGAGTCATTTGATGAGTTTAAGTCCTTCTCTACTTGGATTCAGAGGAAGTTAGGTTGTGAGATCTTAACTATTCATAGTGATCATGGTGGAGAGTTTGAAAATGTGAAATTTGGAAGTCTTTGTGAGGAGTAAGGGATTAGTCACAATTTTTCAGCTCCTAGGACCCCTTAGTAGAATGGGGTTGCTGAAAGGAAGAACAAGACCTTAGTGGAAGCCGCGAGAGATATGCTTGCCGAGTATTCACTTCCAAAATACTTCTGGGCTGAAGCGGTGAACACTGTCTGTTATGTGTAGAATGGGGTGAATGTGAGACCAAAATTGAACAAGACACCTTATGAGATCATTAAGGGTAGAACTCCAAACCTGTCCCACCTCCATGTCTTTGGCTATAAGGTTTTCATTCTGAACAACGGGAAATCACCCTTAGAAAAGTTTGACCCCAAATCTGATGAAGGAGTGTTCTTAGGCTATTCTAGTGTGGGGAAATTCTTTAGGGTGTTCAATAAAAGGACTTTGGGGGTGAAAGAGACAACTCATGTGGTGTTTGATGAATCTGATCCTAAGGTGAATAGAATTGAGGATGAAGAAGAGGTAGAGGAAATTACCCAAGGGGTTGGAAATACAAAACTGGAGGAGAGGGTAGAACCTCAAACCACGTTGCCTAGAGATTGGAGATATTCTTCGAGTCATCCTAAAGAACTGATCTTAGGAGACCCTTCTGAAGGTGTTAGGACTATGCATGAACTTAGGAAGGAAGTAAACCACTCTACCTTTATCACAATGGCTGAACCCACTAACATCAATCAAGCCCTTTAAGATGAGTTTTGGATCTTAGCTATGCAGGAAGAATTGAATCAATTCGTACGGAATGATGTTTGGGAGTCAGTAGAAAGACCTAGAAATTAAAGTATTGTGGGAACCAAGTGGGTCTTTAAGAATAAAATGAATGATTCTGGTGTGGTGGTTAGGAATAAGGCAAGATTGGTGTCTAAGGGGTATAATCAGATTGAAGGGATTAACTTTGAGGAGACCTTTGCCCTTGTAGCTAGATTGGAAGCCATTAGAGTGCTACTAGCCTTTACCTGTTATAAAGGATTTAAGCTATTACAAATGGATGTCAAGAGTGCCTTTTTAAATGGGGTAATAAAAGAGGATGTTTTTGTAGAACAACCCAAAGGTTTTGAGAGTTGCTAATATCCAAATCATGTTTATAAATTAAAAAAGGCCTTGTATCGATTGAAACAGGCACCCAGAGCTTGGTATAAGAGGCTTAGCACATTCCTGTTAGAAAGAGAGTTTGTTAAGGGGAGCGTAGAAACCACCCTTTTTCTGAGGAGAATAGGGGATGACTTACTCATTGTCCAGATCTATGTTGATAATATAATTTTTGGATCTTCTGATAAAAATTTATTTGATGAGTTTTCTAAAATAATGAGTAAGGAGTTTGAGATGAGTATGATTGGAGAATTATCCTACTTTTTGGGGTTTAGTATAAGGCAAACGGATAATGGAACCTTTCTCAAACAATCTAAATACACTAAGGACATTTTGAAGAAATATGAAATGGACAAAGCTAAGCCAATCAATACTCCCATGAGCTCCTCTGTTCAGTTAGATAAGGATTCAAGTGGAAAATCTGTTGATCAGAAGAAGTATAGAGGAATAATAGGATCACTGCTTTACTTGACTGCTAGCCGACCTGATATCATATTTAGTGTCTGTCTTTGTGCTAGGTTTCAGGCTGATCCTAAAGAGTCTCACCTGACTGCTGTTAAGAGAATTCTTAAATATCTTTTAGGGACCCCAGACCTAGGAATCTGGTACCCTAGGCACAGCACCTCTTTTGAGATCATTGGATATTCTGATTCTGACTTTGTAGGGTGTAGGGTGTAGGGTGGATAGAAAGAGCACTTCTGGAACTTGTCAATTCATAGGACAGTCTTTAGTCTCCTGGTCCAGTAGAAAATAGAACTCAGTTACACTTTCCACTGCTGAAGCTGAGTACATTGCCTTAGGAAGTTGTGTGGCCCAAGTTCTTTGGTTAAAGAAACAAGTTTTGGATTTAGGTTTACCTATTGGCACAATTTCTATTCTGTGTGATAATACTAGTGCCATCTGCATCTCTAAGAACCCAATCCAACATTCTAGGACCAAACACATTGATATAAGGCATCACTTCATTAGGGACCATGTTACGAAAGGGGACACTGAGCTACATCATGTAGCAACTGAAAATCAGCTGGATGACATATTCACTAAACCACTGGCCTTTAACTCATTCAGCATTTTGAGAACCAGATTAAGAGTGATTGATATAAATGCTTGATTCTGATGACTGCTGATTTCTGATTGTTCTGATTGTTATTCTATTTTATATAAGTTAGTTTTTTATTTGATTATTTCCTTTTAGTTAGTTTTATTTCTTCTGCTGATTTCTGTTTTAGTCTTGTTGTTAGTTTGATTTGAGCAGTTACTTTGATGTGATTTTCTACCTATTTTTATTTACTGGTTCATCTCTTGCACTTACTGTTTTATGCTTTTCAAAATCTGATCACTGCTCACTACTTTTGATAATCTGAATTTCTGACTAGGAGTTTTATCTTGTTTTTATTTTGAAGCTGGTAAGCAGTGATTGATTCCACTGGATTTTGTTAAAGGGAAGAAACATTGATGATTGTTTCTCTTCCTCTAACTCCTTTGCTGGTGTATTATTTCTTTTGGATAAATATCCTCTTCAAAATTAAAATTTTAGTTTTTGAAATAGAGATTTATTTTATCTTCCTACAGTAATCTACCTCATATCAATTGTGTTTTCAAAGTCTTGAGTCATTATTTTGATTTTCTAAACCAAGTGATTGCACTTATCATGTGACATATAGTTTTTGTTTTGTGAATTACTCTTCCTTATTCTGGAGAGAGTCTACTATGTCTGGAAGAAATTTTACAGCTGAGACTATTTAACGATTATGAAAAGAAGAAAGCTTACAAAAGATGCGCAGTGCGCCGAATAAATTGAAAAAGATGCATAAAATGAGCCCAAAGCTGAAAAGATGCAAAATGTCGCAACTAAAAGATACACAAAGTGTATCAAAAATGAAAAGATGCGTAAAGCGCCAAATAAATTGAAAAAGAGGCACAAAATGAGCCCAACCAAGCTTTCTTACCTTTCAGATCGTTAAAGGTCTTAGAAAAATTCGTGCGCCACTTAATACTTTCAAAAGCTTGTGTTTGAAAATCCTTATTTCTGATGTTTTACTTTGTAACGCTATTATATCAGGTATTTTTCTGGAACGAGGCTTGAAAGGATCTATTTTTGAATATAATTTCTTTTCTTCTGAATTGGATATTTTTTTTAATGCGATTTACATCGATACAGTGCCCGAGGTGGGAGTTATGAAAGTTGATTTTTTCAACTTTTTTTGGATTTCAGCGCTGTCAATCGTCTTCTTATGGTTTCTGGATCTAAAATCAAGGAAAAATTCTTATTTACTCGAGCAGCTTGATAAAAAACAGGTGTGTTACTTTTTCTGTGTTTCCATTTCAAATGTTCTTTATTTTTGTTTTGTTTTTTTTTTTCATCTTACTAGTTGTGTTTTTGGGATCCTGATCTGTCATCTCCATCTTTCATCTTTTTCTATTTTATTCACATCATCCTGGACGATCCACCGATCATCCTGGACGATCTTCTTTATCCTGGATGATCCATAAATCATCCTGGACTATCTATTCAAAATCGTCCCCACTCTGATCATGCTGCTGAAAAACTCCAGTTATTGGTGATCGTCCTAGATCATACCTACATCGTCCTATACGATATGATCCATATCTTCATGATCTGATCAAACGGCTGAGATTGTAACAATTATTGTCCATCATCCTGGACGATCCACCTCATCATCCTGGACGATCCACGTGTTAGCCGCTGGACGATTGGAATTCGGCTCGTCCGTCACACTTATTGCACATCGTACAGGACGATCCACCTAATCTTCCTGGATGATACTTTTTGTCAATGGTCGTCCAGCTTGAATCCTCGGGATGATCGTCTATGTCTAATCATCTTGGATGATTTTTGATCATCCTGGACGATCGGACCGCCTTTTTGACCAATCGCCCAGGCCGTAATAATTGTACCTATCGTCCTGGATGATGTCGCGATCGTACGGGACGATCAGGGCAAATTCTATTTAAACAGCCATTTTCTTAAGGATTTTCCACACTCTTTCTTCCAATCTCCCTCCACTTCCCTTCACTTTTGATTTCTAATGGCGGGTGGCAAACATTCGCGGCAAAAGGGTTCGAGTTCCTCCCAGGGACATGTTGATCCTCGTTTCCCAAATGCAGCCGATCATGCTACTTTCGAGTGCTATCGTGACGTGGGGATCACGTATTCTAAAATTATAAATTCCCGCACCATCACCTATCCTATTCTTGATCTGTTCGCACACACCTCCTTCACCTTCATCCTGACCTTAGCATTTCCTTTTAATCTTGAACTCCATCAAATTTTCTTTGCCAATTTGCGCATTTCTGTGGACTATTCCACTCTTCGCTCGTATGTAAATGAATGTCCCGTAGAACAGACTACCCAAGATTTTCACAACATTCTTCACCTTTCTATCACTGGCGACAAACTCCACACGGTTATCACCGACCCTGACTATGATTGGAGTGTCACTAATCACTTCCTTCGTAATACAAATGCTCCCTATCATGACAATGCTTGCACTTCACTTCTTAAGGACACACGGATAATTCAGCATGTCCTTCGTTCCTCCGTCATTCCAAAGGCGGGGGATGGAATTCACATCACCCCATTACTATCCTTGACCACATACTACATCATGGCTCGGAGAGAGTTTAATGCCTCTGACCTTATTATCCGATACATGGAGCACCTCACCACTATTAGGGATTCGGGTCATAGGCGTCGCCCAAATCTAACTTTAGGTAATCTCATTCATTATGCCTTAGAAACCAAATATGACCTTCAGTATCCTGTCCCTCCTGATGTCCCTCCTTCCTTTTTCATAAACAATTCATTTCACGTCCTACACAGCACCCGACTACATCCCCAGCCCGCCCCGGATGTTGAGGAGGAAGAGGAAGAGGCTATTCCAGTTCCTACTGCACCCGATGCACCTGCTCCCCTTCGCATTGCCTCTCCCTCTGACTACCTGGTGCAGCGCTTCGATCAGTGGGAGGCCAGATTCGACTCCTATGTGGCTGCCCAGGAGTAGCGGCACGCTGAGGACCTCCAGCGCTTCACTAACTATGCTACCCAGCAACAACAGCAGCATGACCAGGATATAGCCTAGACTGGAGCCCACTTTCAAGCCATTCACAACTACTTCAACCCACCACTGCCACATCCTCCTTCTGATCAGGATCCGCCTCCATTCTAGTGTTCTATTCTGTAGTTGTGTTCTTTTCTATTTTGTACTGCTGTTTCAGTATTCCTGTTTTCCCTCCTCCTTTTTGTGATGTCAAAAGGGCGAGTCAGTTATAGTTGTTTCTATTTTTGTTATGTGTTATGTTTTCTATATTAGTTTGAGTGTTAAATGAAAATTTGAAAAAAAAATTTATTTTTTCGATCTTCTAGTTATTTTTCAAACTATTGTACATATGTTTGCCATCATCAAAAAGGGGGAGATTGTTGCAAATCTAGTTTTGATGATGACAAACATGTCTCTATTATGATTTTGCTTGGCTAACCCATTTTAGGCGCAAAAGATCACAAGCAACTCAGTAGTGGAGCATGCCCCCATGGCACACTAGATGATCTCATGGGAAGGCGGCCTTGCTTCCCGTAGAAGATCAAGCTTGAATTTTGAATTTTGGAACTATAATGGTGCCATAGAGGGCATTATTCATCACTAGGAGATCTAATCCTAAGGAGAGAAAAACATTTAACCTTGAGGAGGAGAAAACTGGGGTACCCTATGGGGAACGAAGGATTGCTTCACACAGAAGATCAGATGTGAATTTTGAACCTAGGATGGTGCCACAGTGGCGTGCTCCACCACAGGTGAATCTAATCCTAAGGAATGGAAGCACGATGACTCACATCTGTCCTTAAAGTAAAGAAAACTTAAGGACCCTGTGGGAAGGAAGTATTGCTTCCCTTAAAAGCAAGCCAACTCAAGATCGGGTCCAAGTGTGTTCAATGTACTATTTTTCTTTTTCTTGAGTCAATTGTAATGTAACTGATCTCCTAGCTAAGTAACCTACACACACACACTCAGGGGGAGAGCTTGAGTGAATTAGAGTTTCTGTTCAAATTTTTGTTCAGATCGTCCTGGACGATAGTCACATCATCCTGGACGATCAAGTAAAAATAGAAACCCTAATTAGGGCGACTAAGTTAAGAGGGACTGATTAAGCAGATCATCCTGGAGGATCTTTGGATCGTACGGGACGATATGCTCAAATCAGAAATTCTCAACCGCCAGATCAAGTTAGGTAAGTTTTTATTTTAAGTTATTTGGTCTGATCATCTCGGACGATATGTGTATCATCCTGGATGATTCAATATAATCATGCCTAAATTAATCTAGTAATTAAGGAAAGTAATTTATATTTGATTGATACAATCATATCATCCTGGACGATCGTAGGATCATCCCGGACGATCATGATCGTCTAGTGCATTTCAGTTGTACGACCCGAACTTTGTACAGGACGATTTGGGCACTTTTTGAACTAATCATACAGGATGATATCCTTATCATCCTGGACGATCAAGTCATTTTTTGGTCGTCCAACACAACTTTCTCTGGATGACCCGAACTATCTTCTGGACGATATTCCTCGATTTACACTAATCGTCCCGAAGGATCGCAGGATCGTACGAGATGATATGATTAATTTTTTTTACTGATCGTCCAGAAGAGCCAGATCATCCAGGCTGAAACAGTAGATTTTGAACTGATTAAGGATCGTCCTGGATGATCTTGGCCGACCTGTTGAGATTTAGGGCAAATTTTAAGCCCTCCCATAAGAGAACTTTTTCTTAGAACAAGAAATATCTTTTTCCACTTTCCTTCCCAGAGAAACCCTAGAGAGAGAGAGTTTGGGAGAGAGAGAAAGGATCTTGTGAGGGGGAGTTAGTGAGGGATTCACTAAGGTTGCTCCAAGCACGGATCATAGTCGTCTTCTTCGCTCATCGTCTTTCGTCTAGTTGGTGTTCATTGTGGGAGGATCATTGGCATGAAGATCGGGGTTCTCTGCCCGCTTTAGGTGGAAGCAAAAGGAGTCTGAAGGTTTTCTGCCTGCTTCAGGAGGAAGCAAACGGAGGTTAGGTTCTCTGCCTCACCTGGTGGTGGAAAGGAGGTTTTTGTATAGGCTTCTCCGCCATGCTATGGGAGTAAAAGGAGAGTCACTTTTTGTTTAGTGCAATACCCGGAGTGGAGGCTCCGGGGAGTGGACGTAGGTCAAGTTGACCGAACCACTATAAAATTTGGTTTGCTTTTCTGATTCTATTTTGTACTTTACTTTTTCGATATTAACTGCTTGGGTGAATATCTGTGATTGATCTTTTCGTTCTTGTTTACTTGTTTCCGCTGCTAAATATCGAAAAGATTTTTTATGTCCTTCATGAAAATTTTAAATAACCAATTCACCCCCCCTCTTGTTTAGCCTCGGGACTAGTTCACTAGGGCTTAACATCCCTATCAAACTTTCAGGGGTAATGCTGAAACTATTATAGATCATTCCCCAATGATTCAAACTTTGTCTCTTGTTGTTACGAATGATGCTATAGAGGAAGTGGAAATTTCTTCTCATGATACTTATTCTCCTAGAGATATTCAAGAAGGTAATACTAGTATCTCAATGTCATCTCCTAAAGTAAAAAAGGGTAACCCTTCTCAGCGTTATTTCATTCCGACTAAATCAATTTCCCAAAGGAGAATTTATATTAATAAAAACTTGTTTGGTTTTGCTTAGAAAAAGTTACCTATGAAATACATGGGTACTCCTCTTTACATAGGTAAGAAGCGCTCTCACTTATTTGATGGCATTTTTATGACCATTCATAAGAAACTTTCCACTTGGGCCTTTATTTTTCTCTCATTTGGTGGTAGATCAGTGTTAATAAAGCATGTTTTGTGTTTTATTCCTATTTACCTATTACATACTTTATGTCCCACTTTAAATGTTTGTAGCAAAAATGGAGAGATTGTTCAATAATTATTTTTGGGGATCTAAAGATGGCAAGCATGCTATTTCATGGGCTTCTTGGAGTAACTATTCTAGAGTTGTTAAGGAAGGTAGATTTGGATTTAAGAACCTAAAATTTATGTCTCAAGCCTTTTCCCACAAGTTTTGCTATGTATTAAATCTAAGAAAAGCTTGTGGGCTAATTTCGTGGTTTCTTAATATTGGCTAGTAAACACCCTCTCAATTGTCTTTTTAGATAAGGAGATTATTTTAATTGGAGAAGATTGTGTTCTTTTAAGTGGGAAGTAGCAATTTATCTAGTGGGGTATTGGGGCTGGTAATATCTTCTTTCTACAGGATAAATGGTTAGGCAATATTTCTATTGATAACTTATTGAACACGCATTCCACTTTTGCTTGCAAAGTCAATGATTTTTTTATGGATGGGGTTTGGAATATGGATCTGCTTGCTGATTATGTTCCATATTTTATTGTTAATCTTATCCTCAATATTCCAATTCATTTCGATAATGAGGATTGCATTTTATTCAATCTTTCTAATGATGGTAAGTTTTGTCTTAAGCAGGTCATGAATTCTCTTAAGCAATTTCATTCTAAATCTTTGCTTTATTCAACTATTTGGCATTGTAGCATTCCATCCTCTTATTCCATTTTTATGTGGAGGATTTTGCATAATTATTTACCTATTGATTCTATTTTATTGAAAAAAGTTTTCTATATTATTTCTAATTGCCGCTGTTGTTACAATATTGAAAATCTCAATCATGTATTTTTTAAGGCCCTACTGCTATGCAAGTTTTATTATATTTTGACAACATGTTTAATGTTGGGTCATCTATTAATTATAATTATATTACTATTATTCTTAAGGATTGATTTATTTCTACCCAAACCAATATTCAAAATGTTTTACCTATCATTATCTGTTGGTTTCGATAGAGGAGTAGGAATGAGTCTAAACATGAGAATATTAGGATGAATGCATTGAGTATTATTTCTAAAGTCAAGGATAAAATATTCCATCTGTTTATGGCTAATTTATTGAAAGTGAACTCATTCAAAAGCTTTTATCATGTTATTGTGAAATTTGGTTTATCTTTACAAATTTCTTCCCATATTACCATAGATATAATTATTAGATGGATGAAGCTTCATCAGGGTTGTTTTATGCTTAACACTGATGGTTCTATAAACAGTCTAAATGCTCAATGGGGGGGGGGGATATTATTTGTGATTCTAATGGCCATGTAATTGTTTCCTTTGCGAGTCCTTGTAATTCTAACATTGCTATTAAGGCTGAGATTTAACCTCTCTTCCGTACAGTGTTCAATTATGTATTACTTTAGGTATTACTTACATTGGATTGAATTTGATGTTAAGCTCCTGATTCATTATATTAAGGGTAATTCTATCACCAATCCAGATAATTTCTAATTGATTATAGATATAAAACATTGGCTTTCTTTCATTTTCTTTTCTACTTCCTATATTTTATGTGAGGGTAATGCTGTGGTTGAATATTTAACTAAATTGATCTAAAGCATAGGTTCCTCCAAGTAAATGCATGCTAGGTGTAGAGAGAGAAGTTTCAAGATTTGAGAGAGAGAGAAAACATAATTTCAAATTTTTTATTTTACGGGTTTCAAGGGTTTTTTCGATGGCGGCGGAGGGTCACCGGCCTCCATTGGCTGGTGATCTGTACGACGCTCATCGTTGTTCTGGAGGAGGTTCTTTGTTTCCAGTTTTTTCATTTTCTTCATCTCCACTTGCGTTTGGAGATGGAAGAGAAGGCATTGTTCTAGATGCAAAATTAAGATTAAAAGTGGAAAGCCTTTAATCATCAATGAAGGTGGTTTGATAGCTTTTAAGGAGATAATTGAAGATATAGGTATGGAAAAGAATGTTATAGTTGAAGACAAGGTTAAAGCTCCTTTCAAGTCTGGTTTGCTTCCAGGATCAAGATGGGATTTATTATTTAGTGCAGGTGCTTCTTCTTCTTCTGGGTCAATGATTGTAATGAATAAAGTTGGCAATTCAAATCCCCTTAGTGAAGTGTTTGATGGATTGGCTTCTAAAGGTATTGATTTGGGCGTTTCCATCTCAAATGTGGATCATCCTACGGGGCTTTGTGTGAACGATAGTGGTATTGAAGGTCCTTGCAAATTTAATGGCTTGGCAAAGGCTATAGAAGCTCTTTCGGATCTGGAAAAGGTTTGAAGGTGCATTCAGGAGATCTGGGTGATTACAATGTTGGTCTTGACGCAGCTCCAAAAGAACTATCTTGTAATGTACCACAACATGTTTGGAGTAAGAAGAATAATATAAGAGTCATTGATTTGGATTACGGGGAATGCTTAACTGATAACGGTTCAGCTGTAAAACTTTAATTTCAAAATGAATTTGAAAATTCTTAAAAACATAAGAATTCATTAGTGATTAAAGTCTTTGGTAAGAATGCTCCTTTCCGTGTGATTACTTTGAAATTAAGGGCGCAATGATCCCAGTTTGTTAGATTCCATATGACAGTGCTTGGTATGGGTTAGTTTTATGTTCGTTTTATGAGTCAAAACATTTGGAATCAGTATTTTCTAATGGTCCATGGTATGTTAATAGACACATCATTTGTATTGACAAGTGGCTGCCAATGTTTTCTCCTACATCTTTAAAGGGTTTAACTGCTTCAATATTGATTAGGATTCCTAATCTCCTCTTACATTGTTAGGATGAAATAAATGTATGTAAGATTACATCAATGGTCGGTACGTCGTATTTGATAGATGAAAACATGTTTCAATGTGGAAGGCAGGAATTTATGAGGATTTGTGTTCGTACCATGTTGGATGGTAAACTGCCACTAGGTGTATGGACCTCTAATTTCTGCTTCAACTGTGGTAAGATTGGTCACCTTAAGAAGGACTATTTGGAGAAGAGTTTGGAGGTCAGCCATGTTTCTAAACAACTAGAGAATTCGGGTAGGACTGAAGTTCCTCCTATGGTGGAAAACTCCATAGTTGCCGAAGAGGAAGTGGTTGATGTTGATGATGCAATAAAAGGGGGTTATGGACCAAGGGTCCATGTAAACTATGGTAAAAAATGAATAATAATCTTGTATTTTGGAGAGTTGTGCCCTTTCAGTAAGGGATGTTGGGAGGAAAGGGACTAGAATGATGATTTCTATTAGTATGGAAAAGGAATCTGAAGCACTTAATGTAGACAATGAGGGAGGTGATCTAAAGCCAGGCATGGGAAGGGCGGTTGCTTTTCCACCAAATGCTATTCTAATGCAGTATTGTTCACAGAAAGTTATTGATTCTGAAATGGCTATAGTCTATTCTCCTTGCATCCTTCCTCAAGATGATAATAAATTTAAAATTTTAAATAATGTTGTTGAGGAAGTTGAGATAACTCTATTTAGTAAGGTTGGTGAGGCATCTCTTGAAGTTGTTGCTGATAATGGAGGGAATGTTTCTAGTCTTGTAGAAGGGAGAGTTGAGATTTTGAATGGTGACTTGGGCTGCAAGGAAGGAGGCTCTTCTTATATTAAGAAGAAAGGTTCTAAACAACTTAAAGGGTTGGGTCTGATTAAATTAGCTATTAGGAGCAGAAGATCGGATGGGGAACTGAAAGATAGAGTGGGGATCTCTTCCCTTCTTTTTCAATGATGTCTTTTATTTCTTTTTAGAACTGTAGAGGAGCTAGGAAAAGCAATGCTTCTCAATATCTAAAGGATTTTGTTAAGGGTTATTGTGAATCTAGTTTTAAGGGTCACAATTTTGATGATAGCAAATATTTTTGTTTCTGGTTGCATGTTTAATCTTTCAGGTACGCAGGATAAATTGCAAGTTCAAGCCAGTCCAAGATCGAGTCAGTTTGTTTTGAAATATAGGTCCAATATACTATTTTCATTTTTATTGAGTCAAATGCTATGCAACTAATCCCCCAGCTAAGTAACCTTACACACACAAACTCAGGGGGAGAGCTTGAGTGAATTAGAGTTTCTGTTCAATTTTTGTTCATATTACCCCGTACGATATTCATATCGTCCTGGACGATCCAGTGAAAATAGAAACCCTAATTAGGATGATCATGTTAAGTCTGTTTGATTAAGCTGATCATCCTGGATGATTCTAACATCGTACAGGATGATAGGCTAAAATTAAAAATTCTCAGCTACTAGATAAAGTTAGGCAAGTTTTTATTTTTAAAGATTTGGTCTGATCGTCCCGAATGATACGTGTATCGTCCTGGACGATCCATTACAATCATGCCTAAATTAATCTGGTGGTTAAGGAAAGTAATTAATGTCTGATTGATTCGATCATATCATCCTAGATGATCGTAGGATCGTACGGGACGATGTGTTAAAAATCCTGACTGTCTAGTGCCTATCACCTATACGTCTAGAGCTATGTGCAGGACGATATTCTTAATTTTGATCTAATCATACGGGACAATACACATACCATCCCAAAAAATCAAGTCATTTTGAAATCATCCAGCATGTTATGACTTGTATGTCCAGAGCTGTGAATCGGATGATTTTGGCACTTTTTGAACTAATCGTACAGGATGATAGACATATCGTCCTGGATGATCAAGTCATTTTGAGATTGTCCAGCACAAGTTCCCCTGGATAACCAGAGCAATCTTCTAGATGAAATTCCTGATTTACAGTAATTATCCCGGACGATCGCAGAATTGTACGGGATGATCTGAACAACTTCTATCTACTAATCATCCAGAGGAACCAGATTATCCAGGCTGATACATATAATTTTGAACTAATCGTACAGGATGATCCGTCGATCGTCCTGGATGATATTGGTTGACCAGTTGAGATTTAGGGCAAATTTTGAGCCCTCCTTTAAAAGATCTTTTTCTTCCAATAATAAAAAGCTTTTGCCACTTTCCTTTCCAGAGAAACCTAGAAAGAGAGCTTGGGAGAGAGAGAGAGAGATGATCTTGTTAGGGGGAGTTTATGAGGGATTCACAAAGGTTGCTCCAAGAAGGATCAAAGTCATCTTCTCCGTTCATCATCTCTCATCTTATCATTGTTTTCTGTGGGAGGATCGCTCGTAAGAAGATCTGGGTTCTCTGCCCGCTTCAGGAGGAAGCGAAAGGAGTTCAGGTTCTCTGTCAGCATCAGGAGGATGTAAAAGGAGTCCGGGTTCTCTGCCCGCTTCAAGAGGAAGCGAAAGGAGTTCAGGTTCTTTGCCTGCTTCAGGAGAAAGTAAAAGGAGTCTGGGTTCTCTGCCTGCTTCAGGAGGAAGCGAAAGGAGTTCAGGTTCTCTACCTCATACGGTTGGTGGAAAGGAGTTTTGTACAATTTTCTCCACCATGCTGTGGGAGCAAAAGAAGAGTCACTTTTGTGTTAGTGCAATACCGAGAGGGGAGGCTCCAAGGAGTGGACGTAGGTCAAGTTGACCGAATTACTATAAAATCTGGTGTACTCTTTCTAATTATTTTCTTCACTTTACTTTTCAATTTTTATCTACTTCGATAAAATCTGTGTTTGATCTTTGCATTTCTGTATTTACTTATTTCCGCTACAAATTATAGAAAAGATTTTTCTTATTGCTCATAAATTTTTAAAATAACCAATTCACCCCCCGTCTTGGTTAGCCTCGGGACTAGTCCATCAGGGCCTAACATCCCTATCGAACTTTTAAGTGGTATTAGAGCGAGATTCAAAAATTAAGTTTAAAAACTTTTGAATTTGATCCATGGCTAACTTTGGTAATCGTAATACTGCTGAAGGTTATTCAATTACACGACCGCTATTGTTTAATAACATACCTTTTGATTTTTGGAAAACTCATATGTCCACTTTTCTTTAATCGATAGATTATCGCATGTGGATGCTTGTTAAGGATGGCTATAAAGTACCTTATAGAATGATTAATAATGTTAAAACTGAACTGTCTTTCACTGAATGGACTCTTGATGATCGAAACTTAGCCCAACTGAATGCCAAATATTTGAACTATTTTTTCTATGTCTTAAAACTTGAGGATTACATGCATGTTTCTACTTGTACAACTGGTAAAGAATTTTTGGATAGATTGTGCATCACTTCTGAAGGTATAACCGAAGTCAAACAGTCTAGGTTAAACATATTGCTTCATGACTATGAACTTTTTTGCATGAAACCTACTGTATGTATTTCTGAAATATATACAAGGTTCACTCAAATTGTCACTTCTTTGTATGCTCCAGGATGAGAACTTACAAACTATGAAAAAATGAACAAGATTTTGAGATGTTTGCCTTTTTCATTTGATGCTAAGATAACTGCAATTACTGAATTAAAAAATTTGAACAATTATTTTATTGATAACTTACTTGGGTCACGCATTGCTTACGAGCAAGGGGTGAACCAAAGACAGCTTGATGTAGGTAAAATGAAGAAGGAGAAAACTATGGTGCAGAAGGCCAACGATACTGACACTAATTCTTTCGGGTCTGATAGCGATGATGTTGCCTTAATCACTAGGAAATTTAAAAGCTTTCTAAGGAAGAAACATAAGAACTTTTAGAAGTGGAACAAGGGTAAGTCCGGTAAAAATTTTAAAGGTTCATCTGATACTGTTTATTTTGAATGCAGGAAGCCTGGACACATCAAGGTTGATTATCCTACACTTAAAGCTCACCTAAGAAAAGAGAAGGGTGAGGAGAAATCCAAGTTCAGGAAGGACAAGAAGCGGATTCAAAAGGCATTCTAGGCAGATTCTGTATCTGACTCCTCTGAGACTGAAGCTAAAGAGGAGAAAACCAACTTGTGTTCGATGGCAGATGATCATCCTAGTTAGTCTGACCAGGAAGAGGTATGTGAGCTTACTTACGATCAATTATTTGAAGTGTCTAAAAGAATTCATGCATCGTATAGGAAGCTTAAGAAACCTCATACTAGCCTGAAACTAGAATTTCTAATTTTATAAAAAGAGCATGAAATTTTGATTAAAGATCATTCTACTATTGATTGCATGCACATGTCACTACTTGATGAATTCAATGAGTTAAACAAAAAGCATTATGATTTAATTATTGAGCATGATTTATTAAAAATATCACATGTTGAATTAAAAGCTGCATTTAAAGAATTAGAAACTCATGCATCTGATGTAGATAGTTTTGAACACCATCTAAAATTTGAAATTGCAAGTTTGAAAAAGGAAAATGAATTTTTGAGTGTAAAAATCTGTGCTATTGAGAAAAATGAAACACATCCTACTTTTGCACAATTTTATGCACCTCCACCTTTTGAAGAATTTATTTTAAAATCATCAAATCATGTTTTAAACAAACCTAGGAAGAGGTACTATCACCCACGTAGATTAGTTAACCCTTTTCCTGGTGTTAGATTTTTTTCTTGTGGCATGTTAGGACAAATCTCCAACACTTGCACTATTCATCATAGTACACATTGGGTGTGGAGGCCCAAATTGCCTGTTTCACGGCACAGCCCACATGCATTACATTCTTCCTTTCATAAAAAGGAACACAAACCTATCCAGGTTCCTAAATCTGACATTTAATAATTTTGTAGGTGTGCTCTCACACAAGACCTCATGAGAGCATGTGGTACCTGGACAGCGGATGTTCAAGGCATAGGACTGGAGATGCAAATCAGTTTATTTCATTAGAGGCCAGGGCTGGCGGCAAGGTTACACTTGGAGACAACACCACCAAGAGGGTGGTAGGATCAGGTATAATTTGTGATTAAAAGAATTTCATGATTGACAATATTTTACTTGTAGATGTACTGAAACACAACCTGTTGAGCATCAGCCAACTCGATGACAAAGGATACAACATCAAATTCCTGCCGACTTGCTTCATTTTAAGCTTAAATGACAAAATTGTTTTGCAGGCACAAAGGATCCCCTACTCTCCTCAAAAAAGGGTAGTGTCTACGCTCCCCTTAATAAACTCTCTTTCTAATAGGAATGTGGTAAGCCTCTCATACCAAGCTCTAGGTGCCTGTTTCAATCCATATAAGGTCTTTTTTAATTTATAAATATAATTTGGATATTGGGAACTCTCGAAACCTGGGGGTTGTTCTACAAAAATCTCCTCTTTTATTACCACATTTAAAAAGGCACTCTTGACATCCACTTGAAACAGCTTAAATCCCTTATAACAGGCAAAGGTTAGTTCCACCCTAATGGCTTCCAATCTAGCTATAGGGGCAAAGGTCTCCTCAAAATCAATCCCTTCAATCTGATTATACCCCTTAGCCACTAATCTTGCCTTATTCCTAACCACCACACCAGAATTATTCATCTTATTCTTAAAGACCCACTTCGTTCCCACTATACTTTGATTTCTTGGTCTTTCTACTAGCTCCCAAACATCGTTCCTCATAAATTGATTCAATTCCTCTTGCATAGCTAAGATCCAAAACTCATCAGAAAGAGCTTGATTGATGTTGGTGGGTTCAGTCATTGAGATAAAGGCAGAGTGGTTTACTTCCTTCCTAAGTCCATGCCTAATCCTAACACCTTATGAAGGGTCTCCTATGATCAGTTCTTTAGGATGACTCAAAGAATATCTCCTATCTCTAGGCAAAGTGTTTTGAGGATCTACCCTTTCCTTTATATTTACATTTTTAACCCCTTGGGTAATCTCCCCTACCTCTTCATCTTCCTAAACTCTAGTCACCTTTGGATCAAATTCATCAAACATCACATGAGTTGTCTCTTCCACCACTAAAGTCCTCTTATTAAACACCCTAAAGGATTTCTCCACACTAGAATAGCCTAGGAACACTCCTTCATCAGATTTGGGGTTAAACTTTCCTAAGGATGATTTCCCATTATTCAGAATAAAAACCATACAGCCAAAGACATGAAGGTGGGATATATTTGGAGTTCTACCCTTAATGATCTCATAAGGTGTCTTGTTCAGATTGGATCTAACATTTACCCTATTCAGCACATTATAGGTAGTGTTCACCATTTCAACCCAAAAGTATTTTGGAAGTGAATACTCAGTAAACATGACTCTAGCGGCTTCCACGAAGGCCATGTTCTTCTTTTCAGCTACCCCGTTCTGGTGAGGGGTCCTAAGAGCTAAAAAATTATGACTAATCCCTTGCTCCTCATAGAAACTTCCAAACTTTTTATTTTTAAACTCTCCACCATGATCACTATGAATAGTCAAGATCTCACAATCTAACTTCCTCTGAATCCAAGTGGAGAAGGACTTAAATCCATCAAATAACTCAGATTTATGTGATAGAAATTTAATCCAAGTGAAACTCGAGTAATCATCAACAATCACAAAATCATAAACTTTCCCCCCTAAGCTGGCAGTGCTAATGGGTCCAAAGAGATCTATGTGAAGGACTTCTAAACGTCTAGAGGTACTAATATCCTTAACAGAGTGAAAAGAGGACTGGACTTTCTTCCCAAATTGACAGGCATCACACAGGTGGTCCTTAGTGAACTTAAGCTTGGGGACACCTCTAACTAAGTCCTTTTGGGTGACTCTCCTAAGGGTTTTCATACTGTCATGACACAAACTCCTATGCCACAACCAAGACTCATCAGTGGTTGTTTTTAAGCAAATTGAAACATTACCTTTAAAGCAACTTACATCCAGTATGTAGACATTATTGATCAATTATCCCGGCAAAATAATTTTATCATTTAAGCTTGTAATGCAGTAAGTGGGCAGGAATTTAATGTTGTATCCTTTGTCACAGAGTTGACTGATGCTCAGCAGGTTATGTTTCAGTCCATCTACAAGTAAAACATTGTCAATCGTAAAATTCTTTGAATCACCAATTATACCTAAACCTACCACCCTCCTCGTGGTGTTGTCTCCAAGTGAAACCTTGCCTCCAGCCCTGGCCTCTAGTGAAATGAACTGATTTGTATCTCCAGTCATATGTCTTGAACATCCACTGTCCAAGTACCACATGCTCTCATAAGGTCTTATGTGAGAGCACACCTACAAAATCATCAAATGTCAGATTTAGGAGCCCAAATAGGTTTGGGTTCCTTCGTATGAAAAGAAGAATGCTATGCATTTGTGCTATGCTGTGAAACAGGTAATTCTGGCCTCCACACCCAATGTGTACTACGGTGAACAGTGCATGTGTGGGAGATATATCCTAACATGCCATAAGAAAAACATCTAACACCAGGAAAAAGGTTAACTAATCTATATGGGTGATTGTGCCTCTTCTTAGGTTTTAATGAAATATGGTTTGATGATTTTGTAACAGATTCTTCAAAAGGTTGAGGTGCATAAAATTGTGCAAAAGTAGATGGAATTTAAATTTTTGTCAAAACCATAGATTTTTACACTCAAAAATTTATTTTCCTTTTTCAAACTTATAATTTCAAATTTCAGATGGTGTTCACTACTTTCTAAATCAGGTGTATGAGTTTCTAATTCTTTAAATGTAACATTTAATTCAATATGTGATGTTTTTAACAGATCATGCTCAATAATTAAATCAAAATACTTTTGTTCAACTCATCGAATTCATCAAGTAGTGACATGTGATTGTAATCAATAGTAGAATAATCTTTAATCAAAATTTCATGCTCTTTTTGTAAATTTAGAAGTTCTAGTTTCAGGCCAGTATGAGTTTTCTTGAGCTTCTTATACGATGCATGAATTCTTTCAAACACTTTAAATAATTGCTCATAAGTAAGCTCACATACCTCTTCTTGATCAAACTGTTCAGGAAGATCATTAGCCATCAGACATAAATTTATAGTCTCCTCCTCCGCTTCAGTCTTTGAGGAGTTGGATGCAAAATCTATCTAGAACACCTTCTGAATCCACTTCTTCTCCTTCATAAACTTGTGTTTCTCCTCACCCTTCTCCTTACTTAGGTGAGCTTTAAGAGTAGGACAATCAGCCTTAATATGTCCAGGCTTCCTACATTCAAAACAAATAGTATCAGATGAACCTTTAAAATTTTTACTTGACTTTCCCTTATTCCACATATAAAATTTCTTGTGTTTCTTCCTTAGAAAGCTTTTGAATTGACTAGTGATTAAGGCAACACCATTACTATCAGACCCGAAGGTACTAGTATCACAATCGTTGGCCTTCAGTGCCACTATTTTCTCCTTCTTCTTCTCACCTGCATCAAGCTTTCTGTGGTCCACCCCTTGCTCGTAAGAAATGAGTGATCCAGGTAAGCTATCAATAGAGTAAGTATTCAAATCTTTAGATTCGGTGATTGTAGTTATCTTAGCATCATACGAAGAAAGAGAACATCTAAGAATTTTGTTCACTCTTTCATAGTTTGTAAGTTCTCTTCCTAAAGCATGCAAAGAACTGACAATTTGAGTGAACCTCGTATACATTTCAGAAATAAATTCATTAGGTTTCATTCAAAAAAGTTCATAGTCATGCAGTAATATGTTTAGCCTAGATTGTTTGACTTCAATTGTAAGTTCATAAGTAATGCACAATCTATCCTAAATTTTTTTGCCATTTATATAAGTAGAAATACGCATGTAATCCTCAAATTTTAAGGCACAGAAAAAATAGTTCAAACATCTGGCATTTAGTTGAGCTAAGTCACTATCATCAAAAGTCTAATTAGTGAAGGGCAGTTCATATTTAATATTGTTAATCATTCTAAATGCTGGCTCATAGCCATCCTTAACAAGCATCCACATGTGATAATCAATTAATTGAAGAAAAGTGGACATGCGAGTTTTCCAAAAATCAAAAGGTATGTTATCAAATAATGGCGGTCATGTAATTGAGGAACCTTCAACAGTATTACCATTACCAAAGTAGCCATGGATCAAATTCAAAAGTTTTTAAACTTAAATTTTTTAATACCGGTCTGATACCACTTGAAAGTTGATAGGGATGTTAAGCCCTGATGAACTAGTCCTGAGGCTAACCAAGAGGGGGGGGGGGGTGAATTGGTTATTTAAAAATTCATGAGCAATAGAAAAGATCTTTTCAATAATTTGCAGTGGAAACAAGTAAACACAGAAATTAAAAGATCAACCACAGATTTCACCCAAGTAGTTAATAACAGAAAAGTAAATGGCAGAAAATAATCAGAAAGAGCATACCAAATTTTATAGTGGTTGGGTCAACTTGACCTACATCCACTCCCCAGAGCCTCCCCTCTAGGTATTGCACTAACAC
Organism: Dendrobium chrysotoxum; assembly: GCA_019925795.1. Classification (NCBI taxonomy): domain Eukaryota; kingdom Viridiplantae; phylum Streptophyta; class Magnoliopsida; order Asparagales; family Orchidaceae; genus Dendrobium; species Dendrobium chrysotoxum. Next base: position 42,215,060 of record CM034312.1, read on the forward strand.
AAAAGTGACTCTCCTTCTGCTCCCATAGTAAGGTGGAAAAGCTTGTACAAAACTCCTTTCCACAAACCCAGTGAGGTAGAGAACCTGAACTCCTTTTGCTTCCTCCTGAAGCAGGCAGAGAACCCAAACTCCTTTCGCCTCCTCCTGAAGCAGGCAGAGAACCCGAACTCTTTTTGCTTCCTCCTGAAGCGGGCAGAGAACCCAAATCTTTTTGCGAACGATCCTCCCACAGAAAACACTGATAAGATGAGAGACGACGAATGGAGAAGATGACTATGATCCTTGCTTGGAGAAACCTTTGTGAATCCCTCATAAACTCCCCCTCATAAGATCCTCTCTCTCTCTCCCAAGCTCTCTCTCTCTCTCTAAAGGTTTCTTTGGAAAGGAAAGTGGCAAAAGTTTTTTCTTGTTGGAAGAAAAAGATCTTTTATAGGAGGGCTCAAAATTTTCCCTAAATCTCAACTGGTCGGCTAATATCGTCCAGGATGATCAATAGATCATCCTGTACGATCAGTTCAAAATCACATGTTTCAGCCTGGACGATCTGGCGCTTCTGGACGATTAGTAGAAAAAGTTGTTCAGATCATCCCATACGATTCTGCGATCGTCCAGAACGATTAGTATAAGTTCAGGAATTTCATCCAGAAGACCGCTCTGATCGTCCAGGGGAACTTTTGCTGGACGACCAAAAAATGACTTGATCATCTAGGATGATATTGCTATCATCCTGTACATTTAGTTCAAAAAGTGCCAAAATCATCTTGAGCAATGCTCTGGATGTACAGGTGAAACATTCTGGATAATCATGATCATCCCAGATGATCTTACGATCATTCCAGATGATATGATCATATCAATTAAATATTAATTACTTTCCTTAATCATAAGACTAATTTAGGCATGATTGTACTGGATCGTCCAGGACGGTACGTGTATCATGTGGGATGATCAGATCAAATCTCTAAAAATAAAACTTACCTAACTTGATCTGGCGGCTGAGAATTTTTTATTTGAGCCTATCATCCCGTATAATCAATGGATCATCCTGGGCGATCGGCTTAATCAGACGGACTTAACTTAGTTGCCCTAATTAGGGTTTCTGTTTTTCACTTGATCGTCCAGGATGATATGAATATCATCGAGGATGATCTGAATAAAAAAAAGAACAGAAACTCTAATTCACTCAAGCTCTCCCCCTGAGTGTATGTGTGCAAGATTACTTAGCTGGCGGATCAGTTACATTACTTTTGACTCAAGAAAAGGAAAAATATTATATTTAGACACACTTAGACCTGATCTTGAGTTGGCTTGAGTTGCTTTTGATCTTTTATACCTAAAATGGGTTAGGCAAGTAAAACAAAATGCTAACATATTTGCCATCTTCAAAAGTATACTTTTTGAAACCACATTTGTAATATGATTTTGTCATTATCGAGATCTATGTTGGTGATATCATTTTTTGTTCTTCTGATAATTATTTATGTGATGAGTTTTTTAAAACAATGAGAAAGGAGTTTGAGATGAGTATGATGGTAGAATTGTCTTACTTTTTGTGGTTTAGCATAAGGCAACTGGATGATGGAACCTTTCTCAATCAATCTAAATACACTTAGGACATTTTGAAGAAATATGAAATGGACAAAGACAAGCCAATCACCACTCCCATGAGCTTCTCTGTTCTATTAGATAAGGATTTAAGTCAAAAATCTATTGATCAGAAGAAGTATAGAGGAATAATTGGATCACTGCTTTACCTGACTGTTAGCCGACCTGACATTATGTTTATTATTTGTCTTTGTGCTAGGTTTCAAGCTGATCCTAAAGCGTCCCACCTAACTATTGTTAAAAGAATTCTTAGATATCTTTTAGAGACTCCAAACCTAGGAATCTGGTACCCTAGGCACAGCACCTCTTTTGAGATTATTAGATATTCTGATTACGACTTTGCAGGGTGTAGGATGGATAGAAAGTGTACTTTTGGAGCTTTCCAATTCATAGGATAGTCTTTAGTCTCCTGGTCCAGTAGAAAATAGAACACAATTGCACTTTCCACTGCTGAAGCTGAGTACATTACTTTAGGAAGTTGGGTGGCTCAAGTTTTTTGGTTGAAGCAACAAGTTTTTGATTTAGGATTACTTGTTAGCACAATTTCTATTCTGTATGATAATACTAATGCCATCTACATTTTTAAGAATCCAATCCAACATTCTAGAATCAAACACATTGATATAAGGCATCACTACATTAGGAACCATATTACAAAAGAGGACATTGAGCTACATCATGTAGCAACTAAAAATCAGCTGGTAGACATATTTACTAAACCACTGGCCTCTGACTCATTCAGTATTTTGAGGGCCAGATTATGTATGATTGACATAAATGCATGATTCTGATGACTACTGATTTATGATCTGTCTATTTTTCATTCTGTTTCTATTAATTAGTTATTTGATTTGATTATCTGTTTCATGTTGGCTTTTATTTTTCTACTGATTTTCATTTTAGTCTTGTGTTAGTCTGATTAGAGCATTTATTTTGATGAGATTTTCTACTTATTTTTTATTCACTATTTTATTCCTTTAAAAAATTAGATCACTACTGATAAACTGAATTTATGACTAAAAATTTTGCCTTATTTTTTGGTTTGGAAGCTTGTAAGCAGTGATTGATTGCACTGGATCTGTTAAAGGGAAGAAAAATTCATGATTATTTCTCTTCCTCTAACTCCTTTAATGGTGTATTTTTTCTTTTGGATAAAAATATTCTTCAAAATTAAAAAGTTAGTTTTTGAAATAGAGATCTATTTTATCTTGATACAGTAATCTACCTCATATGACTAGTATTTTCAAAGTTTTAAGTCATTGGTTTATTTTTCTGAATCAAGTGATTACACTTATCATATGATGTATGATTTTTATTTTGTGAATTACTCTTCCTTATTGTAAAGAGTGGGTTTTGTCATCTCTTATATCTGGAAGGTAATTTCACAACTGAGATTCTTGAATGATTTTAAAAGGCAGCAAGCTTATAAAAGTTGTGCAAAGTGCGCCAAAATAAAAAGAGGTACAAAATTAGACCAAACTAAAATGATGCGTAATGTCACCAAAAGTTGAAAAGATACATAAAGTGTATCAAAAATCAAAAGATGGGCAAAGCACCAAACAAATTAAAAAAATGGCACAAAATGAGCCCATAAAGAAATAAGCTTTCTTCCCTTTCAGATCTTTAAATGTCTTAGAAAAATGCACCACTTAATATTTTCAAAAGCTTGAGACGAAAAATGATGATTTTTGATTCCTTACTTTGTAATAGTATTATATCAGATATTTTTTCTAGAAAGAGTCTTGAACGGATCTCTTTTTGAATTTAATTTCTTTTATTGTGAATTGGATTTTTGTTTTAAAATGAATTTACACCTATAAGGTGTCCGAGGTGAGAGTTATGAAAGTTGATTTTCTAACTTTTCTGGATTTTAGCGCTGTCGATCATCTTCTTATTAGTTTTTGGATTCAAAATCAAGGGAAAATTCTGATTTACTGGAGTGCATCGATTGAAAAAAAAATTGTTTTTTTTGTGTTGTTGTGATGTTTTTTTTCGTATTATGTTATTTATTCTTCCTCCTTTTTGTGATGTCAAAAGAGGGAGTTAGTGTTTTGAGTAACTAGTAGTTTCTTGTACTGTTCTAGTTATTTCTTGTATTGCTCTTATTTTGTAGTTATTTTCATTATTGTAGTTTGTGTTTAATGAAGTTTGAAAAGATATTCATCTTTCATGTGTGTGTTGAGTACTCCTATATATTTTATTTGAAACTATTGCATCAATGTTTGCCATCATTAAAAAGGGGGAGATTGTTACAAATCTGGTTTTAAGGGTTACAATTTTGATGATAGCAAACATTTTTATCTCTGGTTGCCTGTTTAATCTTTCAGGTACGTAGGATCAATTGCAAGTTCAAGCTAGTCCAACATCGAGTCAGTCTATTTTGAAATATAGGTCCAATATACTATTTTCATTTTTATGTAGTCAAATGATATGTAACTGATCCCCCAGCTAAGTAACCTTGCACACACATACTCAGGGGGAGAGCTTGAGTAATTAGAGTTTCTATTCAATTTTTGTTCATATCGTCCCGGACAATATTCACATCGTCCAGGACGATCCAGTGAAAATAGAAACACTAATTAGGATGATCATGTTAAGTCAATTTGATTAAGCTGATCGTCCTAGAAGATCCTAACATCGTACAGAACGATAGGCTAAAATAAAAAATTCTCAGCTGCTAAATCAAAATAGGTAAATTTTTATTTTTAGAAATTTGGTCTGATCGTCCCGGACGATCCATTACAATCATGCCTAAATTAATCTGGTGATTAAGGAAAGTAATTAAGGTCTGATTAATTCGATCGCAGGATCATACGGGATGATGTGTTAAAAATCCTGACCATCCAGTGCCTATCACCTATACGTCCAGAGATGTGTGTAGGATGATATTCTTGATTTTGAACTAATCGTACAGGACGATACACATATCATCCCGAACGATCAAGTCATTTTGAAATCATCCAGCATGTTATGACCTGTACGTCCAGAGCTGTGAACCGAATGATTTTGGCACTTTTTGAACTAATCATACAGGACGACAGATATATCATCCTGGACGATCAAGTCATTATGAGATCGTCCAGCACAAGTTCCCCTGGATGGCCAGAGCAATCTTCTAGACGAAATTCCTTATTTACACTAATCAACCCGGATGATTGTAGAATCGTATGGGATGATATGAACAACTTTTGTCTACTAATCATCTAGAGAAACAAGATCGTCCAGGCTAATACAAGTGATTTTGAACTGATCGTACAAGATGATCCGTCGATCGTCCTGGACGATATTGGCCGACCAGTTGAGATTTAGGGCAAATTTTGAGCCCTCCTATAAAAGATCTTTTTCTTCCAATAAGAAAAATTTTTTGCCACTTTCCTTTCCAGAGAAACCTTGAGAGAGAGAGAGCTTGGGAGAGAGAGAGAGAGAGAGGATCTTGTGAAGGGGAGTTTGTGAGGGATTCATAAAGGTTACTCCAAGCAAGGATCAGAGTCATCTTCTTTGTTCATCGTCTCTCATCTTATCAGTGTTTTCTATGGGAGGATCATTCACAAGAAGATCCGGGTTCTCTGCCCGCTTAAAGAGGAAGCGAAAGGAGTTTAGGTTCTCTGCCTGCTTCAGGAGGAAGCGAAAGGAGTCCGAGTTTTGTGCCCACTTCAGGAGGAAGCAAAAGAAGTTCAGGTTCTCTACCTGCTTCCAGAGGAAGCAAAAGGAGTCTGGGTTCTCTGCTTGCTTTAGGAGGAAGTGAAAGGAGTTCAGGTTCTCTGCCTCACCGGGTTGGTGGAAAGGAGTTTTGTACAGGCTTATCTGCCTTACTGTGGGAGCAGAAGGAGATTCACTTTTGTGTTAGTGCAATACCGGAGGGGAGGCTCCATGAAGTGGATGTAGGTTAAGTTGATCGAACCACTATAAAATTTGGTGTACTCTTTCTGATTATTTTCTACATTTTACTTTTCTGTTATTATCTGCTTGGGTGAAATCTATGTTTGATCTTTTCATTTCTATGTTAACTTTGTTTCCACTGTAAATTATAGAAATGATCTTTCCTATTACTCATGAATTTTTAAAATAACCAATTCACCCCCCCTCTTGGTTAGCGTTGGGACTAGTTCATCGGGGCTTAACATCCCTATCAAACTTTTAAGGTTTATGGTATCTTTTTTTTGGGTTTCTGGGAAACCAATTTGACTTCTATTGATAGGAAGGAATTAAATTTGTTGATGTGTGCTAATTGGGAGTATTTTCGAGTTCCCTCAGTGGCTGGTCTAGAGGTATTCTTGTTCTATGGAAGTCTAATATGGCTGCATTTTTTATTTTGGAATCTTCATCCCAATTGGTAATTGGAGAGTTAGATATACTTAATAAAGGTACGTGGAGGATTGCTTCTGTTTATGGAAGCAAGGATGTTTATAAAAAGAAGAACCTCTAGGAGAAGTTGGAAGTTTATTCTACCAAAGACTTGCCTACGGTGGCGGGTGGAGATTTTAACTGCTTGACTTCTAAAAATGATAAGAAGGGAGGAAAGAGATTTATATTTTCCTAATGACCCAAGGAGATGGAGTCTTTTATATCTAATAATGACTTTCATGATGTTGGGTTTGTTGGCCAAAATTCACCTTGTGTAATGATAAGGTTGGTGATGCTCGAATCCTAGAAAGATTGATTAGATGTTTTTAAATTCAGCTATAATAAATTATTCCCACCGTATGGTTGTTAAACACCTGGGTAGAGTTGTATCGAATCTTTGTCTGGTTTTATTAAATCTACTAGAGCTCAATTACGCTGCTAAAAGAAACATTAAATTTGAAGATGTTTGGGCATCTATCCCGGCTTCAGGTGTTGTGGTGAGGATAGCATGGAGAAAGGAATCATACAGGAGTTTTCCCCATATTCTCAACATTAAATTTAAGAGAGCACTGAAATCTTTATTTTTCTGGAGCAAAGGTAAGCTTAAGAATTTAAACCAATTGAAGGAATGGCTTATGAAGGAGATCTTGGTGCTGCAGATTGAAGAATCATAAATTTGATTTCTCACGAAAGAGGAATGCGGGTCTCTTAAGTCTAAGGTGAGTGAGCTAAATTCAACTTTAGCCAGGCTAAATACTTGGTGGAGACAACATACAAAGGTAAATTGGATGGTTGAGGGTGATTGAAATTCGAGGTTCCTTCAATCATTTGCTAGTGCACGAAGGAATTCTAATTGTATTTTTAAAATCAAAGATGAAAATGGTGTGCTGGTGGAGGATGAAATCCAAATTGAAGATGTCTTATTTTGGTTTTATAAAGAAAAATGGAAACCGAGGAATTATAAATTACATGGTTGGCCTTCTTTGTTGAGATATATGGATGAAGATGATAGAAGGTTGTTGAACAGGGAGTTTACCTTGGAGGAAGTGGAGCTGGTAGTGAAGCAAGCCGATGGCAATATTTCTCTAGGTAATGATGGTATTAACTATTCCTTTATTAAAGCTTGTTGGGATATTATAAAAGTAGATTTCTTGAATGCTATAAATCATTTTCTTTGTTCTGGAGAAATGTGTGATATTTGGAAAGAGACTTTAATTGTGCTTATCGCTAAAGTGAGCAATCCTTTGACTCCTTCAAACTATAGACCTATTAGCCTTTGCAATACTATTTACGAGGTGGCGGCAAAGGTTCTTTTGAATTGGATGTTATCCATTATTCCTAAACTTATTTTTGAGGAGCAAGTGGCATTTCTGAAGGGAAGGTCATTGTCGGATCATGTGTTGGTAGCTCAGGAATTGTTCCACAAGTTTAGTTATTCTAAATCTTCAAAAGGGTTAGTCCCTTTCAAAATTGATATGGAATAAGCTTATGGTTTTATGTGTTGGCCTACACTGAAGAATGGGTTTCCTACCATATTTTCCAAGCTATTTATGGAATCTGTTGAAGGATCTAGGTTCTCTTTTGTTATGATTTGTGCAAATCTATTCGAATAAGCGAATTTTGATAAAAGTTGTTTTTTGAAGATTACAAAAGCTTATTATTTATTTTATTTTTCTCCTAACAAATATTTGAGTTTCTATTTTGTGTGTACTAACAAGTTTTTCAAGAAATTCTAACTCCAGTTTGTTGAAGACTTCAAGTTAATTTGTTAGTGTTTATTGTAAGTGAAGTCTGTATTTTTTACTTTTCTTGAGTCTGAGAGAGTGTGATTAAAAGTTAGATAACAGTGCACACACACACTGGGGGAGTGAAAGCTTATTTTTGAAAACTGATCGTACAGTATGATATCTAATCGTACGGGATGATCAGAGTTAATTGTCCTCCTCAACGAACAAGCTTGGGCAAAAGTTTTTCTAAGTACTATTCAGATAGTACGAAGTTCACTTCGTATAGAAGAGGTACGAATGGCTCGGTTTGGATTCATACGACTTATTTATACAGGATGAATTTTTAGGATGAACGGCTCAGAGTAGTTCATATGACCTGTTCGTATGGGATGAATTGCCAGGACGAACGGTTCGGAATGACTTCATACGACTTGTTCTTCGGGACGAATCGTTAGTACGAGTGTCTTAGTTTAGGTTCGTACTGGATCATACTGGATGAATCATTCAAGTTTTTGAACTATTTGTATAGTACGAAATAGATTTCGTACAGAAGGTTGGTTAGTATGAATGGCTTGGTTTGATGTGAAAGTACGAGATGCGCCAAGAGGGGGGGTGAATTGGTATTTTAAAAATTTAACCCTACACAAGAGTTCTAATTTTTTTGTATTTTCAAAATATAATTTAACGACTAATGTGCGGAAGCAAACACAACATTCACAACGATGAAATTGATAGTTCAATTTAGATTTTACACTACAATATTTAAATACTGATTTTTCACCAAGCAATTAAAACGCACAAATTTAAAGCATGAAAAGTAAAGTACGGTAAACAGGAAAAAACACACCAGAGATTTTTATAGTGGTTCAGTCACTTGACCTACGTCCACTCCCCGGAGTCCTCTACTCCGGGATTTGCACTAGTAAAAGTTGACTCTCCTTTTGCCCCCACAGCAAGGCGGAGAAGCCTTTACAATACTCACTTTCACCTCCCTCGGTGCGGCGGAATACCAAACGCTATGTCACCCTCCTGGTGACGGCAGCGGACCTTCTCCTTTTTCTCCCTCCTGGAGATGGCAGAGTACCTTGGCGATGTTGATCTTGAAGTGACTCTTCCCTCGAGAACTTTCTTGAAGCTTCCAAAGCCACAAGAGGAGCAAAGCATGCAGCTAGCTTGGAGCCACCGTGTGATCCCCTCACACTACTTCTCCCTCACGCTCAAGCTCACCTTCACCTTCCACTCTCAAGCTCTAGATCTCTCCAAAAACTTCTCTCTACCGAATCCCCTTCTTTTTCCTCCAAGCCTCTCACAGCAAAAGGATTTATCAACAACTCCTTAAAGAAAATTTTAAGTTGTTTTTATATCAGGCTTCAGAAAACCCTAAAAGTTTCAACTTTTGCGTTTCTGTTCGTACAGTACGATTTATAATCGTACAGTACGATCAGTTCAATTACAGCTCCGTCCAGTACGAGTACAGACGAACAGGTATCGAATTTTATTCATATCGTACACTACGATATGTATATCGTACAGTATAATACTGTTGATTCGTATTGTTCGTACGGGACGAACTGTGAGACGAACCTCGGGACGAAAGAACTCATCTCTATTAGTCGTCCAGCACTCATTTAATCGTACAGTATGAATAGTGTTTTTCATGATATCGTCCTGTACGATAAGAATATCGTCCAGGACAAATAGTTCAAAAATTCTTGGGATCGTCTGGTACGATCGCTGGGAGGAAGGAAATTGTCTCTGACAATCGTCCAGCACTCCACCAGTCGTACAGTACGATCAGTTCATTTCTTGATATCGTCCTGTACGATATGAATATCGTCCAGGACGAACAGAACAAAAAACCTTGGTTTCATTTGGTACGATCTCTGGGACGAATGAAATCGTCTCTGTAAGTCGTACAGTACGATATACGATCGTACAGTATGATCGACATATAAAATAGAAACCAACGTTTATTTCCTGATTAGGGAGATAATTTTGGCAAGTTTTAATTAATCGTACAGTACGATCAGTTCAAAAAATCAAATTCAAAAACTTACCAAACTTATTCTGGCGGCAAGGGTTTCACAATTACATATTATCATACAGTACGATATTGATCGTACAGTACGATAAGTTTGTAAACTTAATCATTCAAAAATTAGCCGTTAGCCTGAGTATTTTTAATTAATCGTACAGTACGATCCAAGGTTGTACAGTACGATGTGCTTAAAAAAAAATTAATCATTTTAAAAGAAAATTCTCCCCCTGTGTGTGTGCATGGTTGCTCCTTTCACATGCATGCTTCTGTGGCAGACTCAAAAAAGAAAAAAAATAAAGAAATAAAAATTACAGACTCTTCAACATCCTATTCTACCCGATTTGAGTCTCCATCAATCTTTAGCAGTGTGCATCTGACCTGAAATGTTAGTGCTCATATACACAGATTAAACATTTGTAATCTGACGGAAGTCTATATGTACTAAGTAAGTATTAGTTATCACCATCAAAATTAAGTGTCCGGGATCCTGGATTTCAACAATCTCCCCCTTTTTGATGGTGTCAAATAATATTTTCTTATGGACAGATGTTCTGACTTCTTTAGCTCCCCCTCAGAAGAGTAGCTTATTAATTTTTAAATAGGAGGAGAAGAAACAATTTTTTTTTATTATTATTATAACATAAATAAAACAACAAGATAAAAAAAACAAATGTAGTGAGAACATAAACAACCAATAGCATTTAATAGTAAGCAAAAACATAATACAGAACACACAGAAAAGTCTCCCCCTTTTTACAGCACCAAAAAGGGAAGAAAAAGAAAAAACAAGTACACTGATAACAAACAGAAAACAGAAACATCTACAACACCCTAAAAATCTGGATCCTGATCCGGAGGTGGTGGTGGAGGGTCGGGAAACAGCTGGTGGTACTGATGAAGGGAGGTGAACTGGTGATCGATCGAAGTGAAGCGCTCCCTAAACTATTTCATATCCGTGTCATGCTCCTGATGTTGCTGAGCAATGTGGGCATCCAACCAAGTCTCCAGAGGATCGAGTCGTCGAATAATGTCGTCGTGACGGTAGTCGGGAGGAGCAAGGCCATGTGGTTGGATTGGTGGTGGCGGAGGTGCGTCAGCAAGAGCAGCATCCTCCTCGTCATCAAACTCGAGATCGGCGGGAGCGGCCCCCCGATGGAACAAGATAAGAAAGGAGGCATCCGAGTAGAAGATATGAAGGTGATTAGGAGGGAGCAGATAATGAAGCTGGTATTTTGCATCTAGAATGTAGCCTATGACATGCCCTAAAGCTTACGACGGGCACCGGGATATCGGAAGGCAGACAAGGTATGAATGTAGTCAAACACCATTTGGGCTTCATTGAATTTTATGCCAGACATAATGAGATAGGTGACGACAGAAAGTAGGGGAGTAATATGGATGCGATCTCTAGCTTTAGGTATAATAGATGTGCGTAGGACATGCTGGATAATGCGGGCATTTTGATTTAAGGTTTGGACCAGGGGTAGGTGTTGATTGGAGGGGACACCTCTAAGGGTCATATTTACTGACGTCCAATCATAGTCATGGGAGATCATGGATTGGGGACGAGGGCCGTCAGTGGATAGCCCGATGTGCTCAGCAATGTCGTTGACGATGATAACGACATTCTGTTTACATACATAAGATGTGAAGGTAGTGTTTTCAAGGTCAACTCAGATATTTGCAAAAAACTCAAACAAGAGTTCGGAGTGAAATGAAAAAGCAAGAGTCAGAAGGAATTGAAGGCTAGTGGAGGCGAACAGATTCATCACCTCAAAATTTAGGGCGGCCTGATTGAGCATGCGGGATGGAGTGAACTTTGCCTCCTTGATTTTGATATACGCTTTCTTGTCCGCAGCGGAGAGAAAATGATCATCGAAGCGCCGAGAGGAGGAAGAGCTCCCGACAATCATACGACTGAGCTTACTTGACCCAGACATTTTGGAAGAAAGGATTGGATGAATGAGGAAATTCAGAGGGATTGAAGGTGAGGAGAAATGGCAAAGAATCCCTCCCATTTTATAGAATTTGGGGGATATTGTACAGTACGATTGAGCATCGTACTGTACGATATGCGCAATAATGTCGTATGGATAACTTTTCAGAAAAGTGAGTCAAATCATACAGTACGATCAGTATCGTACTGTACGAACGTGAGTGTAAGGCGTTCGTCCCAACGAGTCGTCTGAACAACTTTTGACCAAAAATGTTCGTACAGTACGAACAGGTGTTCGTACAGTACGATAGGCAATAATGTTCGTACCGGCCGATTTAAATTCGTCCTAATCCGTTTGACACGTGGATCGTACAGTACGATTGGTATGTCGTACAGTACGATGACCAATAATTAGTATCGTATGGTACGAGTGGTGAATCGTACAGCACGATAGGTATAAGACATGAAAGATCTGGACCGTGAAAGGGAATCGACGGCTGAGATTGGAGTGATTTGAACCTTATCGTACAGTACGATAGTGTATCGTACAGTACGATTGTCAGAGAAGATCAGGGTTTGTGAGCAACATGGGAAGAGGATCAGGAATCCAATTTTTTTATTTTTTTTTTGTTTGTTTTTTTTTTAATTTTAACAAAAACAAAACAACCACAAACCAAAAATTTTTTTTTTTGTTACATTAGGCGTGAATGTCTATGACACCTAATTTAGTTCGTAAAGTGCTAAATGTGTCATAACCTAATGGTTTTGTGACAATGTCCGCCAATTGATCGTTAGTAGCAACGTGGTGCAATTCAATATCTCCTTTGGCTACATGATCTCTAATGAAATGATGTCTAATGTCTATATGTTTGGTTCGTGAGTGTTGAATTGGATTTTTGGATATGCAAATTGCACTAGTGTTGTCACACATGATCAGAATGGTTCCTACAGGTAGTCCTAGATTTACAAGCTGTTGTTTTAACCACAACACTTGTGCAACACAGCTACCTACCGCTATATATTCTGCTTCGGCTGTGGATAGGGCTACTGAATTTTGTTTCCTACTGGACCATGAAACTAATGATTGTCCAATGAATTGATAAGTGCCAGAAGTGCTTTTTCTATCTACCTTACATCCTGCAAAGTCTGAATCTGAGTATCCTAAGATTTCAAAAGAAGTGTTGTGTCTAGGATACCAAATTCCTAAGTTCGGGGTGCCTAGAAGATATCTAAGAATTCTTTTGACACCAATCATGTGAGATTCTTTTGGGTCAGCTTGAAAATGGGCACAGAGACACACACTAAACATTATGTTTGTTCTACTGGCAGTCAGATAGAGAAGCGATCCAATTATTCCCCTATACCTCTTTTGATCTACAGACTTCCCACTGGGATCTTTATCTAATTGAATATTAGAGCTCATGGGTGTATTCATAGCCTTAGCATTGTTCATTTCATATTTTTTCAAAATATCATTGACGTACTTAGACTGGCTAAGAAACGTTCCACCTTCCATTTGTTTTACACTAAATCCAAGGAAGTAACTAAGTTCGCCCATCATGCTCATTTCAAACTCGTCGCTCATTATTTTTGAAAATTCATTACATAGGTTCTTCTCCGTCGATCCGAACAATATGTCATCTACATAAATCTGAACAATGAGTACTTCAACTCCTACCTTCTTCAAAAATAAGGTGGTGTCCACACTACCCTTTACAAAACCTCTATCTAGTAGGAACGTACTAAGTCTTTCATACCAGGCTCTAGGTGCTTGTTTTAACCCGTACAGTGCCTTTTTCAGTTTGAACACGTGGTTTGGAAATTGTGAGTTTTCAAACCCCGGAGGTTGCTCCACATACACATCTTCCTTGATTACTCCATTCAGGAAGGCACTCTTTACATCCATTTGATACAGCTTAAAATCCCTAAAACAAGCAAAAGCTAACAGTACCCTGATGGCTTCAAGTCTAGCTACCGGAGCAAAAGTTTCTTCAAAATCTATTCCTTCAATTTGGCTATACCCCTTCGCTACTAACCTAGCCTTGTTTCTTACTTCTATTCCTGAGTCATTCATCTTATTTTTAAAGACCCACTTAGTTCCAACCACACTTTGCTCTTTAGGCCTTTTGACTAACTCCCATACATCATTCCTAACGAATTGGTTCAACTCTTCTTGCTTTGCTAGGATCCAAAATTCATCTCCTAAGGCTTGATCTATACTCGTGGGTTCAATCATAGATATGAATGCAGAATGGCTAACCTCTATCCTAAGTCCATGCCTAGTTTTTACCCCTTCTGATGGGTCTCCTAAGATCAGCTCTCTAGGATGACTAGAAGAAAATTTCCAATCTTTAGGCAGATGTTCCTGAGGTTCCGCTCTAGTCTCTATGGTAAAGGTTTCTACTCCCCGTATAACCTCAACTTCTTCTTCTTCATGATTAGGTTCAGATGTCTTATTGGATTCATCAAATACCACATGAGTGGACTCTTCTACTATTAGGGTTCTCTTATTGAATATTCTATAGGCTTTACCTACAGATGAGTAGCCTAGGAAAACCCCTTCATCAGATTTAGGATCGAACTTTCCTAAGGGTGACTTGCCATTGATTAGGATGAAGCATTTACACCCGAAAATGTGTAAGTGGCAAAGATTGGGTGTCCTACCCTTAAGCAACTCATAGGGTGTCTTATTAAGTTTGGATCAAACATTTACCCTATTTAATACATAGCATGCGGTATTTACTGCTTCTGCCCAAAAGTATCTAGGGAGAGTGTATTCAGCTAACATAGCCCTAGCAGCTTCAACTAAAGTTCTATTCTTTCTTTCTGCTATTCCATTTTGCTGAGGAGTTCTAGGGGCAGAGAAATTATGTTCTATTCCAACCTCTTTACAAAAAGATTCAAACTTATCATTCTCAAATTCCCCACCGTGATCACTATGAATTGTTGAAATTACACATCCTAATTTCCTTTGAATCCAAGTGGAGAAAACTCTAAATTCTTCAAATGACTCACTCTTATGAGCTAGGAATTTCACCCAAGTAAACCTAGAGTAGTCATCTACTATTAAAAACCCATACAACTTCCCTCCTAGGCTGGCTGTACTAACAGGTCCGAACAGGTCCATGTGGAGAGTTTCTAATGGCCTAGTGGTGCTGATATCCTTGATTGCATGAAATGAAGATTTAACTTGTTTTCCTAATTGGCAAGCATCACAAAGATGGTCCTTAGTAAAGTCTAACTTTGGTATGCCTCTAACTAAGTCTTTCTGAGTGATGTTCCTAAGCGTTTTCATACTAGCATGGCATAGTCTCCTATGCCATAGCCAAGGTCATCTGTTATTATTTTCAGACACAAGGAGTTTGAGGTTTCAATGTAGTTCAAGTCTAACATGTAAACATTATTTATACGTTTTCCTTCTAACACAAGTGAATCATTTAAACTAATCATGCATTTATTAGACATAAATTTTATATCAAAGCCCTTGTCACATAGTTGACTTATACTTAAAAGATTGTGCTTTAAACCATCCACTAAAAGTACATTCTCAATAATTAAATTTTTAGTATTTCCAATGATACCTGAGCCCACCACTTTTCTGGTGGTGTTGTCTCCCAAAGTTACCTTGCCTCTTGACCTGGCCTCCAGTGTCACGAACTGCTTCATGTCTCCAGTCATGTGTCTCGAGCAGCCACTGTCCAGGTACCACATGCTCTCACTAGGTCTTTTGTGAGAGCATCCCTACAATGTCAATCATGGATTAGCTTTGGGAACCCAAGTGAGTTTGGGTTCCACATCATGCTTATATGAATGAAATGTATGCATGTTATGCTGTGATGATTGCGATTTTGGTCTCCACACTAGATGTGTCCTATAGTGAATTGAGCACGTGCGAGCTATGTGACAAAGCATGCCACAAGAATAACATCTAACACCTGGAAATGGGTTCACTAATCTACGAGGGTGGTAGTGCCTATTTCTGGGTTTGGATGATGCATGTCGTGCTGGTTTTGAATGAGATGATTCACATTGTGGAGGCTGAAAGAATTCAGCACACGTGGGAGGTTTTTTGTTATTCTCGTATGCATGAAGTTTTTCATTTAAAAATTTGTTCTCTTGGTTAAGACTAGCATATTTGAATCTCAATGCATGCTCACTACTACTAAGTTCCCCTGATAGTTCTTCTAGTTCCTTAAATGCATTATCTAATTCAACATGTGATGATTTCAAGGTATCGTGTGTAGTGGTTAACTCAATATGCTTCTTATTTAATGCATCATACTCATCAAGCAAAGACATATGATCTTTATCTAAGTCAGAAAAATTCTTTACTACACTAGCATGCTCCTTTTGTAAAGTACTAAACTGCGTATTAAGACTAACATGCTTTTTCTTCAATTTTCTATACGAGTCATGGATTTTTTCAGAAATAACAAGCAGTTCATCGTAAGACAGTTGACATACCTCATCTTGATCTAATTGATCAAGATTATCAATAGTCATAAGACACAGATTCGTTACCTCCTCCTCTGCTTCTTCTTCCGATGATTCTGAGGCAGAGTCGGCCCAAAATGCTTTCTGAGTCTTAAACTTGCCCTTCTTAAACTTTGATCTTTCCTCACCCTTCTCCTTGGTTTGATGAGTTTTGATGTTGGGGCAATCAGCTCGGAGATGACCGGGTTTCCTGCACTCAAAGCAAATTGTTTTAGATGCAACCTTAGTATACTTTGAGTTCTTACCTTTGTTCCAATTGCTTTGATGATGGCGCTGCTTTCTTTTCAGAAAATTTTTGAACTAACGAGTCATCAAAGCTATGTCGTCATCTTCCTCCGCTGCTGAGCTGTCACTTTCAGAATTATTTGCTTTTAAAGCCACTGCTCGCTCCTTTTTCTTTTCACCTGCATCACTTTGTCGTTGACTCACTCCTTGCTCGTAGGCAATGAGTGACCCAAGAAAATTATCAATAGAATAAACATTTAGGTCTTTTGACTCAATTATTGCAGTGATTTTAGCATCATATGAGCTAGGCAAACATCGCAGTATTTTGTTTACTTTTTCTGAGTTAGACAACTCTCTTCCTAAAGCATGTAGTGATGTTACAATCTGGGTGAATCAAGTGTACATGTCAGATATAGTTTCACTAGGTTTCATGCGGAATAGTTCGTAATCATGTAACAGTATGTTCAACCAAGATTGTTTGACCTCACTAGTTCCTTCGTACGTGATACACAGTTTGTCCCAAATTTGTTTACCAGTAGTACAAGTTGATACTCGCATATAGTCTTCTGATTTTAATGCGCAAAAGAAACAATTTAGACATTTAGCATTTAGTTGTGCAAATTCTCTATCCTCAATGCTCCATTCATTAAATGACAGTTCAGTTTTAACTCCATTCAACATACGAAATGGTGCAGAATAACCTTCTTGGACTAACATCCACATACGATAGTCTAAAGACTGTAAAAATGTAGACATGCGTATTTTCCAAAAATCAAATGATATGTTGTCAAATAAAGGTGGACGAGTTATGGAATAACCCTCCGTAGTGTTACGGTTACCAAATTGAGCCATGGATCTTACGTTTCTAGGTTTTCTAAAACACTATTTTGAAACCCCTCTCTGATACCACTTGAAAGTACAAGATGCGCCAAGAGGGGGGGTGAATTGGTATTTTAAAAATTTAAACCTACACAAGAGTTCTAATTTTTTTGTATTTTCAAAACATAATTTAACGACTAATGTGCGGAAGCAAATACAACGTTCACAACGATGAAATTGATAGTTCAATTTAGATTTTACACTACAATATTTAAATACTGATTTTTCATCAAGAAATTAAAACGCACAAATTTAAAGCATAAAAAGTAAAGTACGGTAAACAGGAAAAAACACACCAGAGATTTTTATAGTGGTTCGGTCACTTGACCTATGTCCACTCCCCGGAGTCCTCTACTCCGGGATTTGCACTAGTAAAAGTTGACTCTTCTTTTGCCCCCACAGCAAGGCGGAGAAGCCTTTACAATACTCACTTTCACCTCCCTCGGTGCGGCGGAATACCTCAAACGCTATGTCACCCTCCTGGTGACGGCAGTGGACCTTCTCCTTTTTCTCCCTCCTGGAGATGGCAGAGTACCTTGGCGATGTTGATCTTGAAGTGACTCTTCCCTCGAGAACTTTCTTGAAGCTTCCAAAGCCACAAGAGGAGCAAAGCATGCAGCTAGCTTGGAGCCACCATGTGATCCCCTCACACTACTTCTCCCTCACGCTCAAGCTCACCTTCACCTTCCTCTCTCAAGCTCTAGATCTCTCCAAAAACTTCTCTCTACCGAATCCCCTTCTTTTTCCTCCAAGCCTCTCACAGCAAAAGGATTGATCAACAACTCCTTAAAGAAAATTTTAAGTTGTTTTTATATCAGGCTTCAGAAAACCCTAAAAGTTTCAACTTTTGCATTTCTGTTCGTGCAGTACGATTTATAATCGTACAGTACGATCAGTTCAATTACAGCTCCGTCCAGTACGAGTACAGACGAACAGGTATCAAATTTTATTCATATCGTACACTACGATATGTATATCGTACAGTACGATACTGTTGATTCGTACTGTTCGTACGGGATGAACTGTGGGACGAACCTCGGGATGAAAGAACTCGTCTCTGTCAGTCGTCCAGCACTCATTTAATCGTATAGTATGAATAGTGTTTTTCATGATATCGTCCTGTACGATAAGAATATCGTCCAGGATGTATAGTTCAAAAATTCTTAGGATCATCTGGTACGATTGCTGGGACGAAGCAAATCGTCTCTGACAATCATCCAGCACTCCACCAGTCGTACAGTACGATCAGTTCATTTCTTGATATCGTCCTGTACGATATGAATATCGTTCAGGACGAACAGAACAAAAAACCTTAGTTTCATTTGGTACGATCTCTGGGACGAATGAAATCATCTCTGTAAGTCGTGCAGTATGATATACGATCGAACAGTACGATCGACATATAAAATAGAAACCAATGTTTATTTCCTGATTAGGGAGATAATTTTGGCAAGTTTTAATTAATCGTACAGTACGAACATTATCATACAGTACGATCAGTTCAGAAAATCAAATTCAAAAACTTACCAAACTTATTCTGGCGGTTAGGGTTTCACAATTACATATTATCGTACAGTACGATATTGATCGTACAGTACGATAAGTTTGTAAACTTAATCATTCGAAAATTAGCCGTTAGCCTAAGTATTTTTAATTAATCGTACAGTACGATCCAAGGTCGTACAGTACGATGTGCTTAAAAAAAATTAATCATTTTAAAAGAAAATTCTCCCCCTGTGTGTGTGCATGGTTGCTCCTTTTACATGCATGCTTCTGTGGCAGACTCAAAAAAGAAAAAAAATAAAGAAATAAAAATTACAGACTCTTCAACATCCTATTCTACCCGATTTGAGTCTCCAGCAATCTTTAGCAGTGTGCATCTGACCTGAAATGTTAGTGCTCATATACAAAGATTAAACATTTGTAATCTGACGAAAGTCTATATGTACTCAGTAAGTATTAGTTGTCACCATCAAAATTAAGTGCTCGGGATCCTGGATTTCAACATGATGTTCATACTAGATCATAAGGAACGAATCGTTCAATCATTTAAACTATTCATACAGTATGATATACAATCATAAAGGAAGATCAGTACATGTAAAACTTGAAATATTCAGTTTTTGGATGGTTTTTCTTGTCCTTAGTACTTAAGGGTCCTAAAAATAGATTTTTGGAAAATTCTTCTACAAAAATTCTTATTGAGAGTGAAAGGGAGAGTGATTGGGAGAGTGTTTGGGAGTGAGTTTTGTGAGATCCGTGTAGAGGAAATTGTGAGGGGATTCATAAGGTTATCCAAGGGTGAGGATCTCATTATTTGTACTTCAAGCTTCTTCCCAATCTCCTTAAAGGATCTTACAAGAAAGTTATTCGAGAGTTTTCTGGTTCTCTACTGTCACCAGGAGGGTGAAAAAGGATGAGGGTTCTCTGCCTACTTCAGGAGGGTGTGAAAAGGACGATTGTGTTCTCTGCCTACACCAGGAGAGTGTGAAAGGATGAGAGGGTTCTCTGTCTTCACCAGGAGGGTGAAAAAGGATGACGGTTCTCTACCGCACTAGGATTTGGTGGAAGAGAGTTTTTGTAAAGGTTTCTCTGCCTTGTTGTGGGGGCTAAAGGAGAGTCACTTTGATATAGTGCAATACCTAGAGAAGGAGTCTCTAGAGAGTGGATGTAGGTCGTATTTGACCGAACCACTATAAAATCTGGTGTTCTCAATTCTTATTTTTATTTTCTACATTTTCTTACTGTGTGGCACTTTATTTTTCTGTGGTTGAAAAATACAAAATTTACTTATGTTCGTACTGTATGAATGTAAATAGTATATATGATTTGCTTATGTTTTTGATTAAAAGTTTTCCAAAATTCTAAGAGATTTTTTTTTAAAGCACCAATTCACCCCCCACTTGGTTAGCCTATGGATGTAATCGATAGGTCTAACAACCTTTTCGCACTTACAAGTGGTATCAGAGCCTGTTTTAGAAATAACTATTTAAATTACTTTTTAAAATTTGATCATGGCTAATTTTGGAAATTAAAACACTTTAGAAGGTTTCTCGATCACTAGACCATGTTTGTTTGATAATATCCCATTTGATTTTTGGAAAACTCGCATGTCTACATTTTTACAATCTCTTGACTATCGCATGTGGATGTTAGTACAGGAAGGTTACACTGAACCTACTAGAATTGTAGAAGGAATTAGAGTTCAAACACCTTTTTCTGAATGGACTGTAATATAATGTGAGTTAGCTCAATCGAACGCTAAGTGTTTGAATAGTTTTTTTTGTGCTTTGAAATTGGAAGATTACATGCGGGTTTCTACTTATAAATTAGGAAAAGAAATTTGGGATAGGCTTTGCATTACTTATGAAGGTACAAATGAAGTGAAGCAAACTAGATTGAATATTCTTCTACATGATTATGAACTTTTTTGCATGAAACCAAATGAATCAATCTCAAACATGTATATATAATTTACACATATAGCCACTTCATTTCATGCCTTAGGTAGAAAATTAAAAAAAATAGAAAAAGTAAATAAGAAACTTCATTGCTTACCTACTTCTTATGATGCAAAGATAACTGCTATAACTGAATCAAAAGATTTAAATGTCTATTCTTTTGACAATCTTCTTGGATCACTAATTGCTTACGAGCAATCTGTGACTCAAAGACAGATGGATGCAGGAGACAAGTGAAAGGAAAAGAACATAGCTTTAAAGGTGGATGATTTAGAAAGTGATCAGTCATTACCTAAGGATGAGGAAGATATTGCCTTGATGACAAGGCAATTTAGAAGTTTCCTAAAGATGAAATAGAGAAGACGCCAAAAGTGGAATAAAGGTAAGTTCCATAAAAATGTTAAGGCTTCTAATGATGTTATTTGCTATGAATGCAGGAAGCCAGGTCATATTACGACTGACTGCCATAATCTCAAGGAAAATCCTAGCAAGGAGAAAGCCGAGGAGAAACCAAAGAAAAGAAGGGGTAAAAAGAAACTTCAACGAGCTTTTTGGGTGGACTCAGCTTTAGATTCATCAGAAATAGTACCTGCAGAGGAACTCACAAATTTGTTCTTGATGGCTGACAATCTTGATCATTCAGATCAAGAGGAGGTATGTGACTTAAGTATGATGAATTATTTGAAGTTTCTGAACGCATACATTCAGCATATAAGAAACTAAAAAAACTGCAAGCTAAGTTGAATTTGGATCATTTAGAGCTGCAGAATGAATACGAAATCCTTAGAAAAGATCATGCATTAATAGATAGCAACCACATGACTTTGTTGGATGAATATGATGATTTAAATAAATAGCATGAACTTTTAAAATTATCACACACTGAACTTAAAACTTATTTCAAAACATTTATGAATAATTTGGATAGTAAAGAGCATAACTTGAAGATTAAAAATTTGATCTTAGAAAGTGCTAATGCATATATTGAGGTTAAGACAAAAGCACTTGAGGAAAATATGAAACCACCTAGACTTGAAGATTTTCTCAAAATTTTCCAGAAGTCATTTGTTTTAAAATCAAAAAGAAGATCTTATAGTACAAATAGATTGGTGAATCCTTTTCCAGGAGTAAATTATTTTTCTTGTGGTATGATTGGACATATATCCCACACTTATAATATTCATCGTAGAACACATTTAGTGTGGAGACCTAAGATGCATAAAACACAGTATATCACACATGCATCTATTTTAAAATTGTCTAGAGGTGAACACAAACTTATTTATATTCCCAGGTCTAACCTTTGATATTCTTGTAGGTTCACTCTCACACATGACCTTATGAGAGCATTTGGTACCTAGACAGTGGCTGCTCAAAGCATATGACTGGAGATACAAATTAATTCATATCACTGAAAGCTAGGAATGGAGGCAAGGTTACACTTGGAGATAATACCACCAAGAAAATGGTAGGTATAGGTATGATTCGAAATTCAAAAAACCTTATGATTGAAAATGTGTATTAGTTGAAGGGTTAAAATAGAATCTGTTGAGCATAAGTCAACTGTGCTATAAAGGTTATCACATTAAATTTTGCCTACTAGCTATATCATTAGTTAAAGTGGACTTGTTGTGTTGAATGGGGATAGAGTAAATAATGTTTACATGCTAGATTTGAATTTTGTAAAATCTTCTACTACTTTATATTTGAAAACTGTATCTGATGATTCATGATTATGGCATAGAAAGCTTTGTCATACTAGTATGAGAACTCATAGAAAAACCACCCAAAAAGAATTAGTTGAAGGTGTACCCAAATTGGATTTTATAAAAGACCACTTAAGTGATGCAGGTCATTTAGGAAAATAAGTGAGATACTCGTTCAGTTCAATCAAGGAAATTAGAACTAGCAAGCCCTTACAAATTCTTCACATGCATCTTTTTGGACTTGTTAGTATCTTAAGTTTAGGAGGGAAAAGATTTGGGTATGTAATTATGGATGACTATTCTAGATTTACCTAGAATAGATTTTTGAATCATAAGAGTGAATCATTTGAGGAGTTTAGAGATTTTGACACCTGGATTCAAAAAAAATTAGGTTTTGAAATTATATCTATCCAAAGTGATTATGGGGGAGAATTTGAAAATGAATTATATTATAATTTTTACAAATCTCAAGGTATAGAACATAATTTCGTAGCTTCTAGGACACCCCAACAGAATGGAGTAGTGGAGAGAAAGAATATAACATTAATTGAAACTGCTAGAACCATATTGGCAGAATATTCACTTCCAAAATATTTTTGGGCTGAAGTAGTTAGCCTAACATGCTATGTGTTGAATAGGGTGTACATTAGATCTAAATTATATAAGACACCCTATGAACTTCATAAATGTAGAAGTCCTAACCTCTTATATCTACATGTTTTTGGATGTAAAGTGTTCAATCATAATAATGGTAAAACTCTTTTAGGAGAATTTGATCCTAAATCTGATGAAGGAATTTTTCTAGGATATTCAAGTATTGGAAAAACCTATAGAGTTTTTAATAAAAGAACATTGGTAGTTGAGGAGATCACTTATGTTGTTTTTGATGAATCTGATAATAAAGATGGGTCTAAGTTGGATGAAGAAGAGGTTGAGGAAATAACCCAAACACTTGAAAATGGAAAAGTTAAAGAAAGGGTTGAAAATAAAGAAGAAAACCAATTGCCTAAAGAATGAAAATTTGTTAGAAGTCATCCTAAAGAGTTAATTTTAGGAGACCCAAGTGAAGGAGTTAAGACTAGGCATAATTTGAGGAAAGAAGTAAATCATTCAGCTTTTATTTCAATGATTGAACCTACTAATATTGATCAAGAACTTTTGGATGAATTTTGGATTTTGGCCATGCAAGAAGAATTATATCAATTTAAAAGAAATAATGTTTGGGAGTTAATTGAAAGGCCAAAGAATCAAAGTGTTGTTGGGACTAAATGGGTGTTCCAAAACAAAATGAATGATTCAGGAGTTGTGATTAGATATAAGGCTAGATTGGTAGGTAAGGGGTATAATCAAATAGAAGGAATTAATTTTGAGGAGACATTTTCCCCTGCAGTAAGACTTGAGGCAATTTGGGTTTTCATATCCTTTGCCTATTTTAAAGACTTTATATTGTATCAAATGGATGTTAAGAGTGCCTTTTCAAATTGGTTGATAGAAGAAGATGTTTATATTGAGCAACCTCCAGGCTTTGAAAATTCTAAATTCCCTAATCATGTTTTCAAATTGAAAAAAATATTATATGGACTAAAATAGGCACCTAGAGCTTGGTACGAGAGGTTAAGCACTTTTTTATTAAATAGATCATTTGTTAAGGTAAGTGTTGATACCACTCTATTTTTGAAAAGAGTAGATAATTAAATGCTCATTATATAAATATATGTGGATAATATCATTTTTGGATCAACTGATAAATCTTTATGTAATGAATTTTCAGAAACAATGAGTAGTGAATTTGAGATAAGTTTGATGGGTGACTTGAGTTATTTTCTTAGTTTTAGCATAAAGCAAAATGAGGAAGGAACTTTTCTTAGTCAGTCTAAGCATGTTGAGGACATCCTTAAAAAGTATGAAATGGATAATACTAAACAAGTAACTACATCCATGAGTTCCTCAGTACTATGAAATAAGGATCCTAAGGGAAAATATATCGATCAAAAGAAGTTTAGAGGAATAATTGGATCATTACTTTACTTGACTGGTAGCTGACCAGACATTATGTTTAATGTTTGTTTATGTGCTAGATTTCAATCTGTTCCAAAGGAATTACATTTGACAGCAGTGAAAAGAATATTGAGATATCTTTTGGGAACTCAAAATTTAGGGATTGGGTATCCTAAGAATTATTTATCTTTTGAAATAATCAGATATTCAAATTCTGATTTTGCTGGCTGTAGGGTAGATCAGAAGAGTACTTCTGGGACTTGTCAATTTATTAGAAATTCTTTAGTTTTTTGGTCTAGTAAGCAACAAAATTTAGTATCACTTTCTACAGCTGAAGCAGAATATATTGCCATAGGGAGTTATGTTGCACATGTGCTTTGGTTGAAATAATAATTGGTTGACTAAGGATTTTCTATTGGTATAATTCCAATCTTTGTGATAATACTAGTGCCATTTGCATTTCAAAAAATTTTATTCAACATTCTAGAATAAAGCATATTGATATAAGGCATCATTTCATAAGAGATCATGTAGCGAAAGGGGTAATTAAACTACATCATGTCGATACTAAAGATCAAATTGTAGATATTTTCATGAAAGCCCTAGCTTTTGACACTTTTAGCATATTAAGGACAAGGCTAGGTGTGATTGATCTTAATGCATGATTGAAAATTCAACAAATTTGTTGTATATGTGATTATAAGTTTGTTAGTTTCTATTTTATTGTGCTTTATGGTTATCATTTATATTTTCTTTAAAAAATGAAAAATTTTGTTCTGTTTTGTTCTTTATTTTAGTGTGGAAAATCTATAAAGTTTAAGTGACAAAATTATATTTTCTTTGTCAGTTCGTACTGTATGATGACCTCATCATACTGTACGATTGGAACAGATTTGTTTGTACAAATCATGTGGGTTTATGATTAGTGTCAGTTATTATTATTGATCGTACATACGAACACATCTTCATCTGTATGATCCATGTGTCGATTTGGATAAGGATGAACCTAACTGTCTCCTGAATGATCTTTAATATTATGATCATCCTGGATGAACACGCCATCATCTGTACAATTAGGAAGTCAAAAAGCTTATACGAAATGACACCTCGGGATGAGCAGTTTATGAAAAGCCATTTCATTTTTGATCATTTCCGTTCATCCCGTATGAAATATATTTCATCTAGTACAAAATGTATTTCATCCCGTACAAAATTTCTTTCGTACAATATGATTATTTATCTTTCTATATAAAGGAGGGTCATTTTTATTCATTTCACCTTCAATTTCAAATCCTTCTAAGCATTAAGAAGAGATGTCAGGAAGCGAAAAGAGAGTTCGACAATCTAGAGGTTCGTCATCTAGGCGGGATTGGGATGACAATTTATTAAGTGCCAAAATGAGGAGGCATACAATATATATGTCGTATCAAAAATTACCCCCTCCCGTATCCTACTGTAAGAGAACCTTCACTTTACAGTAATGCCACTGTTTGACTCTACTCAATTTTCTTTCCTTCTTACCCTGATTTTTGCCTGTAACAAAGATCTTTTCCATATTTTTTTAGCCAACATGACATTTAATCAGGACCGTACTAGAATCTCTTCCTTCATTATAAAAAAAAGGATTGAAATAACTAAGGAGGACCTTGAAGCATACTTTTATCTGAAAACTCTACGAATAAGGGCACACACTCTGGCCTCTAGATCGGACTATGATTGGTCCGAAATCAATCAAATTATTTGGGGTATAAGTCACCCTACTCACTATCCTAGAGTTGACTCCATAAATCAAAATGCTAGAATTATTCAACATGTTCTTAGGACCTCCATCATTCCCAAGGCCGGAGATAGAGGAAACATGGCCCCTCTTCTTTCTACAGTCACCTCTTTGATTATTTCTGGCCAACCCATTGATGAAGCCTAATTAATTTTGGACTATCTATATTCTCTCACCGATATTGGCCATCCTAGTGTAAAAAGAAAGAAGAACATTGCCCTAGGTCATGTGATTTGTTTCGTTCTTGAAAAGAAGTACAATATGAGCCACCCTAATGGACTATCTGAACTACCACTTTATTTCACTAATGCCTTTTTTTTGGCTCTTTTTGGGAGAGTTGGAGATGGGGGTAGTTCTGAGGACGAACCTGCACCTGCACCCACTTCTGCACTTGAACCTAATCAATACTTTTATCTGGATATGGTCCAGTGTTTTAATAGTCTTGATCTCAGATTTGATCAAATGGAGGCATATCTGAAGATGCAGGATGAAAGGTACAATGAGGATAGGGGGTGAATTAGAGACCAGTTCGAGTCGATGAACACTAATATTGCAATAATGAATAGCTATTTTTCTATGTTCACTACTCCACCTCCTCCATATCAGGGTCCGGCAGATTACTAGCGGTGTTTGTCTTTGGTTGGCTTGGAAATGGATTTTGTTATTTTTGTTGTTGTCTGTTTGGCTTGGCTGTGAGAGTTATGTTGTTCCTATTTGTTATTATTGTTAATGATGATTTTGACAAGCTTCAATATTGTAGTTGGTATTCACTCATATGTATGATTGTTTTGATGAAGTATATGAAATGAAAAAATATTTCTATGCATATTGTATATTATTTGTGGCATTGACTTGAAAAATTTATTTAAAATTTATCTCTCAAAAGTAGTTAATTACATTTAATAAATGTTAACTAAATTTGAATTACAATAGAAATTTCTGTGAATAATTTAATTTCTGAAAATTTAGATTACTTTATAATTTGGTGTCGATTGGAAGATCTTACTTTATTTTATTTTTAGACATGTATTACTTACCTATAATTGTCGCATATTGAATGACATAATCTTGCTCTTATTTTCTAGATCAATTGATCCTTATTGTATTTGTAGTTAATAACTTGTAATGGAAAGGATTTTGTTTAGATAAAAATAAAATAAGTCTCAAAACGAAAAGATGCACAAAGTGTGCCACAATTTTGAAAAGATGCGTAATGTCACCATATTGTCAAGAGGCAAAAAATTAGCCCACAAATTGCTAAGATGCACAAAGTGTGCCATTCAATTTGCAAAAGATACGCAATGACACCATTTAGTTCTTTCCTTTTGTAATTTCTTACTTTACACATATCAATAATTGCACTATTGAATTAGAAAATTAGAAATTTTATTTCATCATTTGTGCAATAGTTATGATTACTTAATCTATCTATTACATTACTGATATAGATTAACTTTTCTTTTCCATATTATACTATGTGATCTAAATCATTTTGAGTTCTTACTTCTTGCATTAGATTTAAATATTGTAATTAATCTTCTTTTAACATTATTTAAATTCTCAACTCCTTTGAGTGTCTTCCGTTTTTGTTGTTGTCAAAAGGGGTAGTTTTGTATTGTTTGAATTGTTGCATTGTATATTTTGCATTGTATGTTTCTCGTTTGATTTGTTGCATTGTATGTTATGTGTATCTTTTCTTTGAATATTTCTTTGCATATGTACGTAATTGTATTGTATTGTATTGTATGTGCTTGCTTGTCTTTGTTCTATCCATTTTTTCCTTCTCCTATTTCCTCCTCTTATCCCTTGGGTCATGTAGATCAATTATGTGTGTCTTTTCTTTGCATATGTATGTACTTGTATTATATTATATTGCATGTGCTTGCTTGTCTTTATTCTATCCATTTTTTTCTTCTCCTATTACCTCCTCTTATCCCTTGGATCGTGTATATCAATTCTTTAGGGGGAGCTTCTGTTTAAGGGGAGCTTAGGAGATCATTTATTTAGGGGGAGCTTATGTTTAGTGGAAGATTAGGAGAAACATGAGTGTTTTTTTGTTTAACTGAAATAATAAATATTTTGCCATCATCAAAAAAGGGGGAGATTGTTATGATTTGTGCAAATTTGTTCGTACAAATGAATTTTGATAAAAGTTAATTTTTGTTGATTATAAAAGCTTATTGTTTGTTTTATTTTTCTCCTAACAAATATTGAAGTTTCTGTTTTATGTGTACTAATATATATTTCAGGAAATTCTCACTCCAAACTGTTGAAGACTTCAAGTTAATTTGTTAGTTTTTATTGTAAGTGAAGTATGTATTTTTTTACTTTTCTTGAATCTAAGAGAGTGTGATTGTAAGTTAGATAACTGTACACACACACACTGGAGGAGTGAAAGCTTATTTTTGAAAATTGATCATATAATATGATATTTAATCGCATGGGATGATCAGAGTTAATTGTCCTCCATAACGAACCAGCATGGATAAAATTTTTTCTAACTACTGTTCGTATAGTACAAAGTTCACTTCTCATAGAAGGGTTTGAGGTATGAAAGGCTCGATTTGGGTTCGTACGACTTATTCATATGGGATGAATTTTCAAAATGAACGGCTCAGAGTGGTTCGTACGACCTGTTCGTACGTGTCGAATTGCCGGGACGAACGGCTCGGAATGACTTCGTATGACTTGTTCATCGGGACTAACCGTCGGTACGAATGGCTCGGTTTAGGTTCATACTGGATCATACGGGACAAATCATTTATTTTTTTGAACTATTTATACAGTATGAAATAGAATTTATACAGAAGGTTGGTTAGTACAAATGGCTCGGTTTGATATTCATACTAGATAGTACAAGATGAATCGTTCAGTAATTTAAAGTATTCGTACAGTATGATAAACGATCATACGGGATGATCGATACTCGTAAAACTTGAAATATTCAATTTTTGGATGGTTTTTCTTGTCCTTAGTACTTAAGTGTCTGAAAAACTGACTTTAGAAAATCCTTCTACAAAAATTCTTCTTGAGAGTTTTTTGTAGATTTGGGAGTGAGTTTTGTGAGATCCTTATGGAGGAAATTGTGAGGGGATTCACAAGGTTATCCAAGGGTGAGGATCTCATTATTTGTACTATAAGCTTCTTCCCAATCTCCTTGGAGGCTCTTGCAGCAAAGTTGTTCGAGAGGTTTTCGATTCTCTGTCATCACTATGATGGTGAAAAAGGATAAGGGTTCTCTGCCTATACCAGGAGGGTATGAAAGGATGAGTGGGTTCTCTGTCTATAGAAGGAGGGTGTGAAAGGACGAGCGGGTTCTCTACCTTCATCAGGAGGGTGAAAAAGGACGATAGTTCTTTGCCGCATTGGGATTTAGTGGAAGAGAGTTTTTGTAAAGGTTTCTCTGCCTTGCTGTGGGGGCTAAAAGAGAGTCACTTTGATATAGTGCAATACCTAGAGAAGGAGTCTCTAGGCAGTAGATATAGGTCGTGTTTGACCAAACCACTATAAAATCTGGTATTCTCTATTCTTGTTTTTATTTTCTACATTTTCTTACTTTGTGGTATTTTTTTCTATGGTTGAAAAATACAAAATTTTCTTTTTTTCGTACTCTACGAACATAAATCGTTCAGTACGATTTGCTTAAGTTTTTGGTTAAAAGTTTTCCAAAATTCCAACAAATTTTTTTTAAAAAAAGCACCAATTCACGCCCCCATTAGTTAGCCTAGGGACATAATTGATAGGTCTAACAACCTATTCACTCTTACATCTACAATGATTAATGACAACTTTTCTAATTGGATCGAGGCTACGAGTGGTTTCTAACAAGGTTGTCCTTTATCAACTCTACTATTTATTCTTTACTCTCAACTTTTATTAAATACTTTAATTAAAAAAGGAGATTTAATTGGAGTTCTTATTAGTCCAAATGGGATAAGAATTTCACATTTATTATATGCAGATGATGTTATTGTCTTTTCTGAAGCTACTATAAAGGTAGTGAAGGAGATTAAGAGCATATTAAAGGATTATTGTGATTGGACTGGGAAATGAATAAATGTTAACAAATATGCTATTCTTTTTGGTAGATTTCTAAGGAAAGGAAGAAGAAATCTATTTATTGGATTATGGGGTATATGTTGCAATCCAGGATCCCGAGCATCTGATTTTGATGATGATAAATAATATTAATTGTATTACTATGCTCTATCTTGAAAAATATATATATTTATTTTTGTCTGTGAGCACCAACATTTCAGGTGAGATATACACCGCTCAAAACTACTGAAGACTCAAGACTGGGTAGAATAGGATTTAAAAGTATTTGTACTTTATTTTCTTTATTTTTTTGTTTATTTAGTCTATCACGAAAGAGGGTATGCAAATGGGGTGACCATGCATACACACATGGGGGGAGGGCTTCTTTTTTTTTGAAGTTAAAACTCAGACTTAATGGCTAATTCTGAATGATTAGTTTGTGAACTAATCATACTGCATGATCGTGGTCGTACTGTACGATTTATTTCCATCTGAAAACCCTAGCCGCCAGTATAGTTTAGGTAAGATTTTAAATTTGGTTTTTTGAACTAATCATACTGTATGATTCTAATCGTATTGTACATTCATTTGAAATCTTGCCAAAATTATCCTCGATAATTAAGCAATTTAATCTTGGTTTCTTAATTTTTATCACTTATACTATATGATATAAATCATACTGTATGAGCTACAGAGATGATTTTGCTCGTCCCATCGATCGTACCAGACGAAGTCACAATTTTTTAAACTATTCATCCTAGATGTTATTTATATCATACAAGATAATGATCTGAATAGAACTATACATATTGTACAAAGTATATAGAGCAGGATCATCTATAGAGATGATGTTTGTCATCCCATAAGTTAACCCATACGAACAGTCGAAAGTAAACTGATCATCCAGTACGATCTGTTGATCGTACTGTACGATATGCTTAAAATTTGTGAATTGTTCATCTGCCTTCGTACTGGACAGAACTAATTTTGAACTGATTGTACTGTATAATATTGGATCATACTGTACGAATAATATCATCTAAATTGAATTATTAGGGTTTTTTGAAGCCTAATTTAAAAAGGAGTTTTTCTCATTCAGAGGAGTTGTTCTTGTGATTTGTGTGTGAAGAAGAGGTGAGTGATTATTGAAGGAAGTCATGAGAGGGAGCTTTTGAAGAAATCCAGGGTTTGTGAGAGGAAGGATAAGGTGAGCTTGAGTGTGGGGGTGAAGGAGTGTGAGGGGATCATATAGTTGCTCCGAGTTAGCTTCACCCTTGCTCATCCTGTGGCCTTAGTGAGTCTTGTGGAAGCTCTCTAGGAGAGAGTCTTTAAGGTCAATGTCCTCGAGGTTCTCGGCCTTCTCCTAGAGGGAGAAAAAGGAGAAGGTCCACTGCTGTCACCACTACTGTCACCAGGAGGGTGACATAGCATCTGGTACTTCACCACACTAGGAAGGTAAAAGTGAGTTTTGTAAAGGCTTCTCCACCTTGCTGTGGGAGCAGAAGGAGAGTCAATTTTTAGTAGTGCAACTCTCAGAGAGGAGGACTCCGAGGAGTGGACGTAGCTCAAGTGACCGAATCTCTATAAAAATTTCTGGTGTGCTTTTTCCATTTTCCATATTTTTACTTTTTGTGCATTTATTTTGTGTGTTAACTGCTTGGTGAAAATTTTGATTTTAGGTGTTGATTTTGAGATTTAAAATTGTTTGACCACTATTGTAATTGTGAACAAATCATTTGCTTCTGCATTTAACTAGTTAAGTTTTTATTTTAAAAATTTTGAAAAATCCTTTAGAAACTAGTACTCATGTTTAGGATTTATTTTTTAAAAAACCAATTCACCCCGCCCCCCCATCTTTGCGCATCTCATACTTTCAGTATAAACTAATTAAGGAATTCTATTATCTTGGAGTTAAAATTGCTTTGAGGAGGCTAGTAGGGGCGGATTTTCAGTTCATTATTGATAAAGCCTTGAAGATGTTGAATATTTGGGCCAATAAGTTTATCTCTCTAGGGGGAAAATTTACTCTTGTTTAAATCAGTAATGCTTTCTTATCCTATATTTCATTGTACTCACTCTCTAGTCCCGAAAGGCGTGTTGTGCGAGCTTGATAAAATATGTAGAAGCTTCATTTGGAATAAGTCACAAGGAAGAATGGGGCTTCACTATGTCAACTGGAATGTATTATGCAAGACATTTAAGTGGGGAGGGCATGGATTACTTTCCTGTTCACCTAAAGTTGAGGCATTAAAGGAAAAACTAGCTTGGAAATTTACACAGGATAAAGAGTCACTGTTGTATAGGAGTCTTGACCTGAAGTATGGATCTATGTATGAGGTCGGATCAACAAAGAAGGGTTTCTCATCTTCATGGAAAATTATTTTTGATGGTGGAAGATTGCTCAATCCAATTGTTAGGTGGATCATTACAGATGGTGGTTCTATTGATGTTTATAAGGACACTTGGATAATGGATAAATACATTGTTAGATGACCTACGTTCGTGGTGTCCCCAGGAAGCAATGAAGTTACAGTAGACAAGTTCATTATAGGTGGTCGCCCGAATGAAGAAGAACTCTATAAGTGCTTTGGAAAGGATCTCATGGATATGCTCTGTCAAATATAGATCAAGCCGGAATTGACTGATGATAAGATGAAACTTATTTTGCAAAATTTTGGTAAATCAATTTCAATATTGGCCTTTGACGCTTCGGTTCATGAACAGTATGATATCCAATTCTCAAAATGGATCAAAAATTCTAAGCTTATTCCTCGTGTGGAGGTTTTCTACTAGAGAATTTTTAAAAATGCTATACGTACACGTCAATTCTTGTCATATAGGAGTTTACAAGAGGACAACTCTTGTCCTAGGAGTTGTAATACGACTGAGGATATTAAGCATGTTGCAGTCAGATGCGAGAAACTAAAAGAAGTTTTTCAACACTTAAATAGATGGGTCTTTGGGATCCCATCTTTTAACACTTTTGAAGAATGATTTAAGTGGATGAATCTTCTTGCATAGCAAAATAGTAGTTTGGTAAATCTGTATTGTAATTCAGTATATTTTTCATGGAAGGCTAGGAATAAGTTGATTCATGAAGGTAGTGAAGATAGCTCGGTGGTGATTGCTGCCAATTCTTTGAGTTATGCTTTGGTATCTATAGCTATTGCTATATATAACTCGAGACAAGCATACTTTCGGTTAATCATTGGCATCCTCCTCCTCTCGATTGGATCAAGGTTAATTTTAAGACATCGTTACTTCCTTCGTATAGATCTGGGATTGGTGGTGTATTTCATGATAATAAAGGTAGATTTCTTCTAACATTTTGATATGTTTATGTTCATTGGGAAGTGTCTCGATTGGAGCTATTAGCTATTAAAACTCTGAAGGATGCCATTAAGGATTGGATGTTCAATTACAAGCGCATTATCATTGAAGGAGATAATTCAAAAATTATCAAATTTCTCCAAGATGCGATAACTAAAGGTAGGTAGGAGTTGGAAGATTTGATTTTTATCAAGGATTTCAACCAAGTGATTTTTAATTGCATAGATTGTAATTGCAATAAGTTATTGGATTTGTGGGCTAATTATTCTCTCTTTAGTGATTTTATTTTGGAAGATTTTAGTTTGAATAAGGTTCCTTCTTCTTTTTTTAATTTTTTAAAGGAGGAATCTATTGTGTAGTTTATATTTTTCTTTTTGGTTATCAATGCACTTGATTGCTTCTTCTTAAAAAAAATTAGAATATTTAGCTATATTTGGTTGTACTTTAATTAGTTCTACTAAGTATATTGAGAAATCATTACCTGATATGCTAAGAGAATTGATTAGATTGGACCATTTTAGCCTTCATTATATTCGGTCCACCTAGCAAGGTGTTTTGCTTATTGCTATTTTTGGTTTGTTTTTGAAAGTTTGATAGGGATGTTAAGCCCTGATGAACTAGTCCCGAGGCTAACCAAGAGGGGGGGTGAATTGGTTATTTTAAAAATTCATGAGTAACAGGAAAGATCTTTTTAATAATTTGTAGCGGAAACAAGTAAACACAGAAATGAAAAGATCAACCACTGATTTCACCCAAGCAGTTAATAACAGAAAAGTAAAGTGTAGAAATTAATCAGAAAGAGCACACCAGATTTTATAGTGGTTCGGTTAACTTGACCTACGTACACTCCCTGGAGCCTCCCCTCCGGGTATTGCATTAACAAAAAAGTGACTCTCCTTCTGCTCCCACAGCAAGGCGGAGAAGCCTGTACAAAACTCCTTTCCACCAACCCGGTGAGGCAGAGAACCCGAACTCCTTTCACTTCCTCCTGAAGAAGGCAATGAACCCGGACTCCTTTCGCTTCCTCCTGAAGCAGACAGAGAACCTAAACTCGTTTCACTTCCTGCTGAAGCGGGCAGAGAACCCAGATCTTCTTGTGAACAATCCTCCCACATAAAACATCGAGAAGATGAGAGACGACGAACAGAGAAGACTACTTTGATCCTTTCTTGGAGCAACCTTTGCGAATCCCTCACAAACTCCCCCTCACAAGATCCTCTCTCTCTCTCCCAAGCTCTATCTCTCTCTCAAGGTTTCTCTAGAAAGGAAAGTGGCAAAAGATTTTTCTTGTTGGAAGAAAAAGATCTTTTTAGGAGGGCTCAAAATTTGCCCTAAATCTCAACTTGTCGGCTAATATCCTCCAGGATTATCGCTAGATCATCCTGTACGATCAGTTCAAAATCACCTGTTTCAGCTTGGACGACCTGGCTCTTCTGGATGATTAGTAGAAAAAGTTGTTCATATAGTCCCGTATGATTCTGCGATCCTCCGGGACAATTAGTGTAAATTCAAGAATTTTGTCCAGAAGACAGCTCTGGTCGTCCAAAGGAACTTGTGCTGGATGACCTAAAAATGACTTGATCATCCAAGATGATATTTCTATCATCCTGTACGATTTGTTTAAAAAGTGCCAAAATCGTCCTGATCACCGCTCTGGACATACAGGTGAAACATGATGGATGGTCAGGATTTTTAACACCTCGTCACGTACGATCCTGCGATCATCCAGGATGATATGATCGAATCAATCAGACCTTGATTACTTTCCTTAATCATCAGACTAATTTAGGCATGATTGTAATGGATCGTCCAAGATGATACATGTATCATCCGGGATGATCAGATCAAATCTCTAAAAATAAAACTTCCATAACTTGATCTCGCGGTTGACAATTTCTGATTTGAGCCTATCGTCCCGTATGATGGATGGATCATCTAGGACGATCGGCTTAATCTGACAGACTTAACTTGGTTGCCTTAATTAGGGCTTCTATTTTCACTGGATCATCCAGGACGATGTGAATATCATCTAGGACGATCTGAATTAGAGTTTCTATTCATTTTTTGTTCAGATCATCCTGGATGATATTCACATCGTCCTGGCCGATCAGGTAAAAATAGAACCCCTAATTAGGGCGACTAAGTTAAGAGGGTCTGATTAAGCAGATAGTCCTGGACGATCTTTGGATCGTACGGGACTATATGCTCAAATCAAAAATTCTAACCGCCAGATTAAGTTAGGCAAGTTTTTATTTTAAGTTATTTGGTCTGATCGTCCCGGACGATTCGTGTATCATCCTAGACGATCAAGTACAATCATGCCTAATTTAATCTGGTAATTAAGGAAAGCAATTTATTTTTGATTGATACGATCATATCATCCTGGACAATCACAGGATCATCCCGGATGATCATGATCGTCTAGTGCATTTTAGTTGTACATCCGGAACTATGCTCAGGTTGATTTTGGCACTTTTTGAACTAATCGTACAGGACGATATCCTTATCGTCCTGGACGATCAAGTCATTTTTTGGTCGTCCAGCACAAGTTTCTCTGGACGACCCGAACTGTCTTCTGGATCATATTCCGTGATTTGCACTAATCATCCCGGACAATCGCAGGATCGTACGGGACGATATGATCAATTTTTTCTACTAATCGTCCAGAAGAGCCAGATCGTCCAGGCTTAAACAGCTGATTTTGAACTGATCGTACAAGATGATCTAGCGATCATCCTGGATGTTCATGGCCGACCAGTTGAGATTTAGACCAAATTTTAAGCCCTCCTATAAAAGATATTTTTCTTCCAACAAGAAAAATCTTTTGCCACTTTCCTTTCCAGAGAAACCCTTGAGAGAGAGGATCGTGTGAGGGGGAGTTAGTGAGGGATTCACTAAGGTTGCTCCAAGAATGAATCAGAGTCATCTTCTCCGCTCGTCGTCTTTTGTCTAGTTGGTGTTCGTCGTGGGAGGATCGTTCGCAAGAAGATCCGGGGTTCTCTGCCCACTTCAGGTGGAAGTAAAATGAGGTCGGGTTCTCTGCCTCACCGTGTGGTGAAAAGGAGGTTTTGTATAGGCTTCTCCACCTTGTTGTGGGAGCAAAAGGAGAGACACTTTTTGTTTAGTACAATACCCAGAGGGGAGGCTCCGAGGTGTGGACGTAGGTCAAGTTGACCGAACCACTATAAAATCTGGTTTGCTTTTTTGATTCTGCTCTGCACTTTGCCTTTCTGATATTAACTGCTTGGGTGAATATCTGTGATTGATCTTTTCGTTCTTGTTTACTCGTTTCCACTGCAAAGTATCGAAAAATTTTTTCTATTCCTCATGAAATTTTTAAATAACCAATTCACCCCCCCTCTTGGTTAGCCTCGGGACTAGTTCACTAGGGCTTAACATCCCTATCAAACTTTCAAGTGGTATCAAAGCGAGATTCAAAATTTAGGTTTAAAAACTTTTGAATTTGATCCATGGCTAACTGTAACAGTCGTAATACTGCTGAAGGTTATTCTATTACAAGACCACCATTGTTTGATAATATTCCTTTTGATTTTTGGAAAACACGCATGTCTACTTTTCTTCAATCGATTGACTATCGCATGTGGATGTTAGTTAAGGAAGGATACGAACCACCTTTTAGATTGATTAACAATGTGAAAACCGAACTTTCATTTGTAGATTAGACTTTTGATGATCGTGATTTAGCACAGTTAAATGCAAAATATTTGAACTGTTTCTTTTGTGCTTTAAAATCTGAAGACTATATGCGTGTTTCTACTTTTACAACGGGTAAAGAAATCTGGGATAGATTATGTTTAACATATGAAGGTACAACTGAGGTCAAATAGTCTAGGTTAAACATCTTGTTGCATGATTACAAACCTTTTCGCATGAAACCTAGTGAGACGATTTCAGAAATGTACACAAGGTTCACTCAAATTGTTACCTCTTTGCATGCTCTAGGAAGAGAATTAACTAATTACGAAAGAGTGAACAAAATTCTTAGATGTTTGCCTGCTATTTAAGATGCTAAGATTACTACGATCACGGAATCTAAAGACTTAAATACTTACTCTATTGACAGTTTACTTGGATCAATCATTGCTTACGAGCAAGGGGTGAACCAAAGACAACTTGATGCAGGTGAACGAAAGAAGGAGAAGACAGTGGCACTAAAGGCCAAAGATTCAGATGCTAGCACTTCTGGGTCTGATAGCGATGATGTTGCCTTAATCACAAGGCAATTCAAGAGCTTTATAAGGAATAAGAATAAGAATTTACAAAAGTGGAACAAAGGTAAGACCAGTAGAAACTTTAAAGGTTCATCTGAATCTGTTTATTTTGAATGCAGGAAGCCTGGACACATAAAGGCGGATTGTCCTACACTCAAGGCTCACCCAAGCAAGGAGAAGGGTGAGGAGAAACCAAAGTTCAAAAAGGACAAGAAGCGGATACAAAAGGCGTTCTGGGCAGACTCTACATCCGACTCCTCTGAGACTGAAGGTGAACAGGAGGAAACAAACTTGTGTCTGATGGCTGATTATCACCGTAGTCAGTCGGACCAGGAAGAGGTATGTGAGCTTACTTATGATCAATTATTTGAAGTATCTGAAAAAATTCATGCATCATATAGGAAGCTTAAGAAAACCCATGCTAGTTTGAAATTGGATTATTTGACTTTGCAAAAAGAGCATGATGTGTTGATTAAGGATCATTCCACTATTGATAGCAATCACATGCCTTTACTAGATGAGTTTGATGAACTGAATAGAAAGCATTCTAATTTAATTGTTGAGCATGATGCATTAAAAACATCGCATGTTGAATTAGAAGCTGCCTTTAAGAAATTGAAAGATATGGCATGTAATTTAGAAAGTAATGAAAGTGCGAGAACTTTTGAGATTGCTAGTCTTAAAAAGGAGAATGAATTTTTAAGAGTGAAAATTGATGCTTTTGAAAAGAATAAAAAACCACCTATTTTTGAACAGTTTTGTACACCACTCCCTTTTGAAAAAACTATTGCAAGTTCATCAAAGCATGTTTCATACACTTCTAGGAAGAGGCACTATAACTCACGATGTTTAGTTAATCCTTTTCCTGGTGTTAGATGTTTTTCATGTGGCATGTTAGGACACATTTCCCACACCTGCACTGTTCACCATAGTACATATTAGGTGTGGAGACCCAAACTACCTATTTCACAGCACAGCACACAAGCATTGCATTCTTCTTTTCATAAGAAGGAACCCAAACCTGTTTGGGTTCCTAAGACTGACGTTTGATATTTTTGTAGGGGTGCTCTCACACAAGACCTCGTGAGAGCATGTGGTACCTGGACAGTGGATGTTCTAGACACATGACTGGAGATGCAAATCAGTTCATTTCGCTGGAGGCCAGAGATGGAGGCAAGGTTACACTTGGAGATAACACCACCAGGAAAGTGGTAGGCTCAGGTATAATTGGTGATTCAAAGAATTTTATGATTAATAATGTTTTGCTTGTAGATGGACTGAAACACAACTTACTGAGTATCAGTCAACTTTATGACAAGGGATACAGCATCAAATTCCTGCCCACTGGCTATATTTTAAGCTTAAATGATGAAGTTGTTTTGCAGGGGCAAAGGATCAACAACGTCTACAAGCTGGGTGTAAGTTGCATTAAATCTGATAATTCAATTTGCTTAAAAATTGCTGCTGATGAGTCTTGGTTATGGCATAGGAGATTGTGTCATACCAGTATGAAAACCCTTAGGAGAGTCACCCAAAAGGACTTAGTTAGAGGTATGCCCAAGCTTATGTTCACTAAGGATCACCTGTGTGATGCCTGTCAGTTAGGGAAGCAAGTCCAGTCCTCTTTTCACTATGTTAAGGACATTAGC
The DNA here is from genome assembly GCA_019925795.1 of Dendrobium chrysotoxum. Classification (NCBI taxonomy): domain Eukaryota; kingdom Viridiplantae; phylum Streptophyta; class Magnoliopsida; order Asparagales; family Orchidaceae; genus Dendrobium; species Dendrobium chrysotoxum. The sequence continues at coordinate 42,254,499 of CM034312.1, forward strand.
ACCTCTAGACCTTTAGAAGTTCTTCACATGGACCTCTTTGGACCCATTAGCACTGCCAGCTTAGGGGGGAGAGTATATGGTTTTGTGATTGTAGATGATTATTCGAGGTTCACTTGGGTGAAAATTTTGTCACATAAATCTGAGTCATTTGATGAGTTTAGATCTTTCTCTACTTGGATTCAGAAGAAGTTAGGATGTGAGATTATTACCATCCATAGTGATCACGGAGTGGAGTTTGAAAATGAAAGATTTGGAAGTTTTTGTGAGGAGCAAGGGATTAGTCACAATTTTTTAGCTCCTAGGACCCCTCAGCAGAACAGGGTAGCTGAAAGGAAGAACAAGACCTTAGTGGAAGCCACTAAAGCCATGCTTGCCGAGTATTCACTTCCAAAATACTTTTGGGCTGAAGCGGTGAACACTGCCTGTTATGTGCTGAATAGGGTGAATGTGAGAGTCAAACTGAACAAGACACCTCATGAGATCATTAAGGGTAGAACTTCAAATCTGTCCCACCTCCATGTCTTTGGCTGTAAGGTTTTCATTCTGAACAACGGGAAATCTCCCTTAGGAAAATTTGACCCCAAATCTGATGAAGGAGTGTTCTTAGGATATTCAAGTGTGGGGAAATCCTTTAGGGTGTTCAATAAGAGGACTTTGGTGGTGGAACAAATAACCCATGTAGTGTTTGATGAATCTGATCCTAAGGAGTCTAGATCTGAAGTAGAAGATGAAGAGATTGTTGAGGTTACCCAAGGGGTTAGAAATACAAATCTGGAGGAAAGGGTAGAACCTCAAACCACGCTGCCTAGAGATTGGAGATATTCTTCGAGTCATCCTAAAGAACTGATCTTAGGAGACCCTTCTGAAGGTGTTAGGACTAGGCATGGACTTAGGAAGGAAGTAAACTATTCTGCCTTTATCTCAATGACTGAACCCACCAACATCAATCAAGCCCTTTCGGATGAGTTTTGGATCTTAGCTATGCAAGAAGAATTGAATCAGTTTATAAGAAATGATGTTTGGGAGCTAGTAGAAAGACCTAAAAATCAAAGTATTGTGGGAACCAAGTGGGTCTTTAAGAATAAGATGAATGATTCTGGTGTGGTGGTGAGAAATAAGGCAAGATTGGTGGCTAAGGGGTATAATCAGATAGAAGGAATTGATTTTGAGGAGACTTTTGCCCCTATAGCTAGATTGGAAGCCATTAGAGTGCTACTAGCCTTTGCCTATTATAAAAGATTTAAGTTGTTTCAAATGGATGTCAAGAGTGCCTTTTTAAATGGGGTAATAAAAGAGGATGTTTTTGTAGAACAACCCCCAGGTCTTGAGAGTTCACAATATCCAAATCATGTTTATAAATTAAAAAAGGCCTTATATGGATTGAAACAGGCACCCAGAGCATGGTATGAGAGGCTTAGCACATTCCAGTTAGAAAGAGAGTTTGTTAAGAGGAGCGTAGCACCACCCTTTTTCTGAGGAGATTAGGAGATGGCTTACTCATTGTCCAGATTTATATTGATGATATAATTTTTGGATCTTCTGATAAATATTTATGTGACGTGTTTTTTAAAATAATGAGCAAGGAGTTTGAGATGAGTATGATGGAAGAATTGTCCTACTTTTTGGGGTTTAGTATAAGGCAAATGAATGGTGGAACCTTTCTCAATCAATCTAAATACACTAAGGACATTTTTATCTATTTTATTTAATGATTCATCTCGTTTATCTACTGTCTTATGTGTTTGAAAATTAAAAAAAAAATGGATTTCTAACTAAGAGTTTTGCCTTATTTTATCTGAAAGCTTATAAGCAGTGATTGATTCCACTGGATCTGTTAAGGGGAAGAAACGTTGATGATTGTTTCTCTTCCTCTAACTCCTTTACTGGTGTATGGTTTCTTTTGGATAAAGATCTTTTTCAAAATTAAAACATTAGTTTTTGAAATAGAGATTTGTTTTATCTTCCTACAGTAATCTACCTTATATGAATAGTATTTTGAAAGTCTTGAGTCACTATTATGATTTTCTAAACCAAGTGATTGCATTTATCATATGATGTATGGCTTTTATTTTGTGAATCATTCTTTCTTATTGTAGAGAGCATCTCCTATGTCTGGAAGATAATTTCACAGCCGAGACCCTTTAATGATTATGAAAATGAGAAAGCTTACAAAAGATGCGCAGTGCGCCAAATAAATTGAAAAAAAGGCATAAAATGAGCCTAAAACTGAAAAGATACGAAATTGCCAAATTGGATACACAAAGTGTATCAAAAATGAAAAGATACGCAAAGTGCCAACCCAATTGAAATAGAGGCACAAAATGAGCCCAAACCAAGCTTTCTTCACTTTTAGATTGTTAAATGTCTTAGAAAAATCTGTGCGCCACTTAATATTTTCAAAAGCTTGAGTTTGGAAATCCTGATTTTTGATTCCTTACTTTGTAACACTATTATATCAGATATTTTTCTGGAACGAGGCTTCAAAGGATCTCTTTTTGAATCTAATTTCTTTTCTTCTGAATTGGATTTTTGTTTTGAAAGAGGTTTGCATCGATAAGGTGCCCGGGGTCGGAGTTACGAAAGTCGATTTTTCCAACCTTTTCTAGATTTCAGCGCTGTCAATCATCTTCTTATTGGTTTCTTGATAGAAAATCAAGGGAGAATTCTATTTTGTAGTTGTTTTCTTTTCTATTTTGTACTGATGTTTCAGTGTTTTCTGTTTACCCTCCTCCTTTTTGTGATGTCAAAAGGGGGAGTCAGTGTAGTCGTTTCTATTTTTCTTATGTGTTATGTTTCCTGTATTGATTTAGTTTTTAATTGAAAATTGGAAAAATAATATTTATTTTTTGATTTCCTAGTTATTTTTATTTTCAGACTACTGTACAAATGTTTGTCATCATCAAAAAGGGGCAGATTGTTATAAATCTGGTTTTAATGATGACAAACATGTTTCCAGTGTGTTTTGCTTGGCTAACCCGTTTTAGGCACAAAAGATCACGAGCCACTCAAGCCAACTCAAGATCGGGTCCAAGTGTGTCCAATGTACTATTTTTCTTTTTTTTGAGTCAATTGTAATGTAATTGATCCCCCAGCTAAGTAATCTTGCACACATACTCAGTGGGAGAGCTTGAGTGAATTAGAGTTTCTGTTCATTTTTTGTTCAGATCGTCCTGGACGATATTCACATCATCCTGGATGGTCAGGTAAAAACAGAAACCCTAATTAGGACGACTAAGTTAAGAGGGTCTGATTAAGCAGATCATCCTGGACGATCTTTGGATCGTACGGGATGATATGCTCAAATCAGAAATTCTCAGCTGCCAGATCAAGTTAGGCAAGTTTTTATTTTAAGTTATTTTATCTGATCATCCCGGACGATACGTGTATCGTCCTGGATGATCCAGTATAATCATGCCTAATTTAATCTGGTAATTAAGGAAAGCAATTTATTTTTGATTGATACGATCATATCGTCCTGAACGATCGCAGGATCGTTCCGGACGATCATAATCGTCTAGTGCATTTCAGCTGTACGTCCCGAACTATGCTCAGGACGATTTTGGCACTTTTTGAACTAATCGTACAGGACTATACCCTTATCGTCCTGGACGATCAAGTCATTTTTTGGTCGTCCAGCACAAGTTCCTCTGGACGACCCGAACTGTCTTCTGGACGATATTCCTCGATTTGCACTAATCGTCCCGGACGATCGCAGGATCTTACGGGACGATATGATCAATTTTTTCTACTAATCGTCTAGAAGAGCTAGATCATCCAGACTGGAACAGCTGATTTTGAACTGATCGTATAGGATAATCTAGCGATCGTCCTGGACGATCATGGCCGACTAGTTGAGATTTTGGGCAAATTTTAAGCCCTCCTATAAAAGATATTTTTCTTCCAACAAGAAAAATCTTTTGCCACTTTCCTTTCCAGAGAAACCCTAGAGAGAGAGAGTTTGGGAGAGAGAGAGAGGATCGTGTGAGGGGGAGTTAGTGAGGGATTCACTAAGGTTGCTCCAAGCACGGATCAGAGTCGTCTTCTCCGCTCGTCATCTTTCGTCTAGTTGGTGTTCGTCATGGGAGGATCATTCGCAAGAAGATACGGGGTTCTTTGCCCGCTTCTGGTGGAAGCAAAAGGAGGTCGGGTTCTCTGCTTTACCATGTGGTGAAATGGAGGTTTTGTACAGGCTTCTCCGCCTTGCTGTGGGAGCAAAAGGAGAGACACTTTTTGTTTAGTGCAATACCCGGAGAGGAGGCTACGGGGAGTTGACGTAGGTCAAGTTGACCGAACCACTATAAAATCTGGTTTGCTTTTCTGATTCTGTTATGCACTTTACTTTTCTGATATTAACTGCTTGGGTGAATATCTGTGATTAATCTTTTCGTTCTTATTTACTTATTTCTGCTGTAAAGTATCAAAAAGATTTTTCTGTTCCTCGTGAAATTTTTAAATAACCAATTCACCCCCCCTCTTGGTTAGCCTCGGGACTAGTTCACTAGGGCTTAACATCCCTATCGAACTTCCACATTCCAACAATGGAACAGATTATTGAGTCTAGGAAGTTGAAACCCCCACTTTTTAAATAATTCCATAGCTTCTAATAGCTTTTTACAATTAACTGAAATATGATGAACATCTTCAACTTCTAAATACTCTCTCAGGATTGCAAAATTATTCATCAATCTTTTATAACGTAACCAGGAATTAGTCAAAATTTAATTATTTAGGAGTCTCCACTAGAATACAATTTCTTTCGGGCTTACCTGCACTCTTATATTAAAACCCAAGTCTTGATTACCATTATGTGAAGCTTCAAAAGCCATGGACGAAATATACTTCCTAGAGTTTAAAAGAACCAGTTCTGGTTCATCCACAATAGAATTTTAACATATGGGAATCTGTAAAATAATCTTGCTTATCTCATTAGAAAAAAACTCCTTCAGCTTATCAAGGTTCCAATTTCCTTTATCATCAATAAAAAAAGATAGATTTTTATTATGAAGATCCACTGAATTACTATAAGAAGGCCATTTACTTACCTTTCTGCCAAGAAGCTGAGTATCTTCCATAATATCATTGTTATTACCATTTTAAACCTTCCATCTAATAATTGGATGAAGAAAATGAGCACCTTCCTTAATAATTCACCAAGCGGGGGATGAGTTTCTTTTATTTTCTTCATTCCAGATGTCATTTCCTTATTTAGCTTTGATATTATGGCTAAGGAGAATGTCTTAATTTTGGATGAACTTCCAAGCTATCCGAGCTCTTAATTGTCCCTTTCTTTTAGCTGCACCCTAAATTCCAAAGCCACCTTGATTACAAGGAGTAAAGTGGCCAGGTACCACTAACAACAACTTAAAGTCAATTCCTAAAACTTAAGTGAATATGAGAATGAGATTCTTCTCCATCTTCACTTCTTTATCTTTCTGCGGGGCTCCTCAGATCATTCGGTTCGAATATCCAAATGAAAAGAAACTCCCCCGTGAATGGAGTGTTTTCTTTTCCCTTTGGATATTTGAAACTATCTTAACTTAGTCTTCCAAATGGAGGAAAACCTTCCCCTAAGGGATGTTCTCTCCTCTTTGAAGACTAAGTTAGATACCTATGTATCCTCTTTCAAATGTCACTTTTAATTACAACTAAATATATTTGATTTACATTTAATGAAAATTAAATATTTATACTCGAATAACCTGCAAGGTTATCCTAAACAGTTAATATTAAATCTTCTAAAGTAGTTATATATAACTTGCCATACTTGTCATGAATGTCTCAAATTTTAGAGAGAGAACATCCCAGATTTTAGAGTGAGAAAGTGAAATTTTTTTCAAAATTTAATTTCCCAGTTTTTCCTCCTTTGATTCGGCAAGGTTGTAGGACATGGCGGCGGATGGCCGTCGGCCATCACAGCCTTCGACTGTGAAAGATTCATTTATAAGTAGAATAGATATGATGAATAAGATGGTGTAGGGATGTCTGGTTACTGGAGTTGATCGTAAAGCTGAGGATGTTCGCAGGCGAAGGTCTAAAGGCAAACTAGTCATTATAGAAAATGGTGGTTTTCATATGGAGAAGGTTAATCATGTTGAAGGTAAGTGTAAAGATGTTTCGAAAAGTTTGATAGGGATGTTAAGCCCTGATGAACTAGTCCCGAGGCTAACCAAGAGGGAGGGTGAATTGGTTATTTAAAAAATTTGTGAGCAACAGGAAAAATCTTTTTATAATTTACAGCAAAAATGAATTAAAACAACGATAAAAAGATTTATCACAGATTTTACCCAAGCAGATAATAACAAAAAAATAAAGTGTAAAATATAATCAAAAAGAGCACACCAGACTTTATAGTGGTTCGGTCAACTTGACCTACGTGCACTCCCCGGAGCCTCCCCTCTGGGTGTTACACTAACACAAAAGTGACTCCCCTTCTGCTCCCACAGCAAGGCGGAGAAGCCTGTACAAAACTCCTTTCCACCAACCCGATGAGGCAGAGAACCTGAACTCCGTTTGCTTCCTCTTGAAGCAGGCAGAGAACCCGAACTCCTTTTGCTTCCTCCTGAAGCAAGCAGAGAACCCAAACTCCATTCGATTCCTCCTGAAACAGGCAGAGAACTCGAATTCCTTTCGCTTCCTCCTGAAGTGGGTAGAGAACCTGGATCTTCTTGCAAAGGATCCTCCTACAGAAAACACTGATAATATAAGAGACGACAAACGGAGAAGATGACTCTGATCCTTGCTTGGAGCAACCTTTATGAATCCCTCACAAACTCCCCCTCACATGATCCTCTCTCTCTCTCCCAAGCTCTCTCTCTAGGTTTCTGTGGAAAGGAAAGTGGCAAAAAAATTTTCTTGTTGGAAGAAAAATATCTTTTACAGGAGGGCTCAAAATTTTCCCTCAATCTCAACTGGTCGGCCAATATCGTCCAGAATGATCTATAGATCGTCCTGTACGATCAGTTCAAAATCACCTATTTTAGCCTGGATGATCTGGCTCTTCTGGATGATTTATAGAAAAAGTTGTTCAGATCGTCCCTTACGATTCTGCGATCGTCCGGGACGATTAGTGTAAATTTAGGAATTTTATCCAGAAGATCGCTCTGATCATCTAGAGGAACTTGTGCTGGATGATCCAAAAATGACTTGATCATCCAGGACGATATGTCTATCGTCTTGTACGATTAGTTCAAAAAGTGTTAAAATCATCCTGAGCACCACTCTGGAGTACAAGTGAAACATGTTGGACAATCACGATCGTCCCGGAAGATCTTACGATTATCCCAGACGGTATGATCATATTAATTAAATATTAATTACTTTCCCTAATCACCAGACTAATTTAGGTATGACTGTACTGGATAGTCCAGGACGATCAGATCAAAACTCAAAAAATAAAACTTGCCTAACTTGATCTGGCGGCTGAGAATTTTTGATTTGAGCCTATCATCCCGTACGATCAGTGGGTCATCTTGGATGATCGGCTTAATCAGATAGACTAAAATTGGTCACCCTAATTAGGGTTTCTATTTTCACTTGATCGTCCAAGATGATATGAATATTATCTAGGATGATCAGAATAAAAAATGAACAGAAACTCTAATTCACTCAAGCTCTCCCTCTGAGTGTGTGTGTGCAAGGTTACTTAGCTAGTGGATCAGTTACATTATTTTTGACTCAAGAAAAGGAAAATATTACATTTAGACACACTTGGACTTTATCTTGAGTTGGCTTGAGTTGCTTTTGATCTATTGTACCTGAAATGGGTTAGCCAAGCAAAATAGATTGCTAACATGTTTTTCATCATCAAAACTATACTTTTTGAAACCAAATTTGCAACAATCTCCTCCTTTTTTATGATGGTAAACATTAGTGCAGTAGTTTAAAATACAATAACCAGGAGTTAACCAACGCACATACGAAAAATAAATGTCTTTTCAAATTTCACTGAACTACTAGAATAGTACATGAAAATAACTACAAGTGAAATAAACAACATAAAATAAGATTAATATATAAAACAAAAACTACTAGTCACTCAACTAACTCTCCCTTTTGACATCACAAAAAGGAGGAGGAACAAACACAATAATACAAATAGAAAGTAGCACAAAAATACAGAAACACACAAAAATAATGATTTTTTTTTAATCGGTCTGCTCCAGTAAATCAAAATTTTCCCTTGATTTTGAATCTAAAAACCAATAAGAAGATGATCGACAGCACTGAAATCCAAAACAGTTAGAAAATCAACTTTCGTAACTCCCACCTCAGACACCTTCTAGATGCAAATTCCTTTCAAAACAAAAATTCAATTCAGAAGAAAAGAAATTGGATTCGAAAAGAGATCCTTTCAAGCCGCGTTCTAGAAAAATATCTCATATAATAGTATTATAAAGTAAGAAATCGTATATCAAGATTTTTAAACTCAAGCTTTTGAAAAAAATAAGTGGCACACGAATTTTTCTAAGACATTTAACGAACTGAGAAGGAAGAAAGCTTGGTTTGGGCTCATTTTGTGCCTCTTTTTCAATTTGTTCGACGCTTTGCGCATCTTTTGATTTTTGATACACTTTGTGTATCTTTCCGTTTGGCGACATTTCACATCTTTTCAGCATTGGGCTCATTTTGTGCCTCTTTTTCAATTTGTTTGCCATACTGTGCATCTTTTGTAAGCTTTCTTCCATTCATAATCGTTAAAGAGTCTCAGCTGTGAAATTATCTTCCAGACATAGGAGACAATAAAACGGACTCTCCATAATAAGGAAGAGTAATTTACAAAACAAAATTATACATTGTATGATAAGTGCAATCACTTGGTTCAGAATATCATAATAATGACTCAAAACTTTGAAAATACTATTCATATGAGGCAGATTACTATAGGAAGATAAAATAGATCTCTATTTCAAAAACCAACTTTTTAATTTTGAAGAAGATTTTTATCCAAATGAAATAATATATACTAAAGGAGTTAGAATAAGAGAAATAATCATCGATGTTTCTTCCCTTTAACAGATCTAGTGGAATCAATCACTGCTTACAAGCTTCTAAACCAGAAAATAAGGCAAAATTTTTACTCACAAATCCATTTTATCAGCAGTAGTGAGCAGAGATCAGATTTTGAAAAGCATAAAATAGTAAGTAAAAATCAAGCAGAAAATCACATCAAAATAAATATTAGAATCAAACTAACAACAAGATTAAAATAAAAATTAACAAAAAAATAAAAATTAACAGAAAATAGATAATCAAATCAAACAACTAACTAATAGAAATATAATGAAAAATAGATAAATCAGAAATCAATAGTCATCAGAATCAATTATTTATGTTAATCACACCTAATCTAGTCCTCAAAATGCTGAATGAGTCAAAGGACAGTGGTTTAGTAAATATGTCAGTCAGCTGATTTTCAGTTGCTACATGATATAGCTCAATGTCCCCTTTCGTAATATGGTCCCTAATGAAGTGATGCCTTATATTAATGTGTTTGGTTCTAGAATGTTGGATTGGATTTCTAAAAATACAGATGGCACTAGTATTATCAAACAGAATAGAAATTGTGCCCACAGGTAATCCTAAATCCAAGACTTGTTGCTTCAACCAAAGAACTTGGGCCACACAATTTCCTAAGGCAATGTACTCAGCTTCAGAAGTGGAAAGTGCAACTGTGTTCTATTTTCTACTGGACCAGGAGACTAAAGACTCTCCTATGAATTGAAAAGTTTCAGAAGTGCTCCTTCTATCCACCCTACACCCTGCAAAGTCAGAATAAGAATATCAAATAATCTCAAAGGAGGTGTTGTGCCTAGGGTACCAGATTCCTTGGTTTGGGGTCCCTAAAAGATATCTAAGAATTCTCTTAATAGCAGTCAACTGGGTCTCTTTAGCATTAGCTTGAAACCTAGTACAAAGACAAACACTAAACATAATATTAGGTCGGCTAGCACTCAGGTAAAGCAGTTATCCAATTATTCCTCTATACTTCTTCTGATCAATAGATTTTCCACTTGAATACTTATCTAACTGAACAGAGGAGCTCATGGGAGTGTTGATTGGCTTGGCTTTGTCTATTTCATATTTCTTCAAAATGTCCTTAGTGTATTTAGATTGATTGAGAAAGGTTCCATCATCTATTTACCTTTTGTTAAATCCCAAAAAATAGGATAACTCTCCTATCATACTCATCTCAAACTCCTTAATCATTATTTTAAAAAACTCATCACATAAATGTTTATCAGAAGATCCAAAAATTATATCATCAATATAGATCTGGATAATGAGTAAATCATCCCCTACTCTCCTTAGAAACAGGGTGGTGTCTACGCTCCCTTAACAAACTCTATTTCTAACAGGAATGTGCTGAGCCTCTCATACCAAGCTCTGGGTGCCTATTTCATACCATATAAGGGCTTTTTTAATTTGTAAACATGATTTGGATATTAGAAACTCTCAAAACCTAGGGGTTATTCTACAAAAATATCCTCTTTTATTACATCATTTAAAAAGGCACTCATGACATCCATTTGAAACAACTTAAATCTCTTATAACAAGCAAAGGCTAGTAGCACCCTAATGGCTTCTAATCTAGCTACAAGGGCAAAGGTCTCCTCAAAATCAATCCCTTCAATCTGATTATACCCCTTAGCCACCAATCTTGCCTTATTCCTAACCACCACGCTAGAATCATTCATCTTATTCTTAAAGACCCACTTGGTTCCCACTATACTTTGATTTAAAGGTCATTCTACTAGCTCCCAAACATCATTCCATACAAATTTATTCAATTCCTCTTGCATAGCTAAGATCCAAAACTCATCAGAAAGGGTTTGATTGATGTTGGTGGGTTTAGTCATTGAGATAAAAGCAGAGTGGTTTACTTCCTTCCTAAGTCCATGCCTAGTCCTAACACCTTCAGAAGGGTCTCCTAAGATCAGTTCTTTATGATGACTCAAAGAATATCTCCAATCTCTAAGCAAAGTGGTTTGAGGTTCTACCCATTCCTCCAGATTTGCATTTTCAACCCCTTTGGTAAACTCCCCTACCTCTTCTTCTTCCTCAACTCTAGTCACCTTAGGATCAAATTCATCAAACACCACATGAGTTGTCTCTTCCACCACCAAAGTCCTCTTATTAAACACCCTAAAGGATTTCCCCACATTAGAATAACCTAGGAACACTCCTTCATCAGATTTGGGGTCAAACTTTCCTAAGGATAATTTTTGGTTGTTCAGAATGAAAACCTTACAGCCAAAGACATGGAGGTGGGATAGGTTTGGAGTTCTACCCTTAATGATCTCATAAGGTGTCTTCTTCAGATTGGATTTAACATTTACCCTATTCAGCACATAACAGGCAGTGTTCATCGCTTCAGTCCAAAAGTATTTTAGAAGTGAATATTGAGCAAGCATGGCTCTAGCGGCTTCCGCTAAGGTCCTATTTTTCCTTTCAACTATCCCATTCTGCTGAGGGGTCCTAGGAGCTAAAAAGTTATGACTAATCCCTTGCTCCTCATAGAATGTTCCAAACTTCACATTTTCAAACTCTCCACCATGATCACTATGAATAGTCAAGATCTCACAACCTAACTTCCTCTGAATCCAAGTGGAGAAGGACTTAAACTCATCAAATGACTTAGATTTATGTGACAGAAATTTAATCCAAGTGAACCTTGAGTAATCATCAATAATCACAAAACCATAGACTTTCCCCCCTAAGCTGGCAGTGCTAATGGGTCCAAACACCCTAAAGGATTTCCCCACACTAGAATAACCTAGGAACACTCCTTCGTCATATTTGGGGTCAAACTTTCCTAAGGATAATTTTTGGTTGTTCATAATGAAAACCTTATAGCCAAAGACATGGAGGTGGGATAGGTTTGGAGTTCTACCCTTAATGATCTCATAAGGTGCCTTGTTCAGATTGGATCTAACATTTACCCTATTCAACACATAACAGGTAGTGTTCATCACTTCAGTCCAAAAGTATTTTAGAAGTGAATACTGAGCAAGCATGGCTCTAGCGGCTTCCACTGAGGTCCTGTTTTTCCTTTCAACTATCCCATTCTGCTGAGGAGTCCTAGGAGCTAAAAAGTTATGACTAATCCCTTGCTCCTCATAGAAAGTTCCAAACTTCACATTTTCAAACTCTCCACCATGATCACTCTGAATAGTCCAGATCTCACAACCTAACTTCCTCTGAATCCAAGTAGAGAAGGATTAAACTCATCAAATGACTCAGATTTATGTGACAAAAATTTAATCTAAGTGAACCTTGAGTAATCATCAATAATCACAAATCCATGGACTTTCCCCCCTAAGCTGGCAGTGCTAATGGGTCCAAAGAGATCCATATGAAGGACATCTAAAAGTTTAGAGGTGCTAATATCCTTAACAGAGTGAAAGGAGGACTGGACTTGCTTCCCTAATTGACATGCATCACATAGGTGGTCCTTAGTGAATTTAAGCTTGGGGAAACCTCTAATTAGGTCCTTTTGGGTGACTCTCCTAAGGGTTTTCATACTGGCATGACATAATCTATAGTGCCACAACCAAGACTCATCAGCATCAATTTTTAAGCAAATTAAATTATCAGCTTTTATGCAACTTTTATCTAGCATATAGACATTATTGATCCTTTATCCCAGCAAAATAATTTTGTCATTTAAGCTTAAAATGTAGTAAGTGGGTAGGAATTTGATGTTGTATCATTTGTTACAGAGCTGACTGATGCTCAGCAGGTTGTGTTTCAATCCATCTATAAGCAAAATATTATCAATCATAAAATTTTTTGAATCACTAATTATACCTGAGCCTACCACCCTCCTGAAAGTACGAGATGCGCCAAGAGGGGGGGTGAATTGGTATTTTAAAAATTTAACCCTACACAAGAGTTCTAATTTTTTTGTATTTTCAAAACATAATTTAACGACTAATGTGCGGAAGCAAATACAACGTTCACAACGATGAAATTGATAGTTCAATTTAGATTTTACACTACAATATTTAAATACTGATTTTTCACCAAGCAATTAAAACGCACAAATTTAAAGCATGAAAAGTAAAGTACGGTAAACAGGAAAAAATACACCAGAGATTTTTATAGTGGTTCGGTCACTTGACCTACGTCCACTCCCCGGAGTCCTCTACTCCGGGATTTACACTAGTAAAAGTTGACTCTCCTTTTGCCCCCACAGCAAGGCGGAGAAGCCTTTACAATACTCACTTTCACCTCCCTCGGTGCGGCGGAATACCAAACGCTATGTCACCCTCCTGGTGACGGCAACGGACCTTCTCCTTTTTCTCCCTCCAGGAGATGGCAGAGTACCTTGGCGATCTTGATCTTGAAGTGACTCTTCCCTCGAGAACTTTCTTGAAGCTTCCAAAGCTACAAGAGGAGCAAAGCATGCAGCTAGCTTGGAGCCACCGTGTGATCCCCTCACACTACTTCTCCCTCACGCTCAAGCTCACCTTCACCTTCCTCTCTCAAGCTCTAGATCTCTCCAAAAACTTCTCTCTACCGAATCCCCTTCTTTTTCCTCCAAGCCTCTCACAGCAAAAGGATTGATCAACAACTCCTTAAAGAAAATTTTAAGTTGTTTTTATATCAGGCTTCAGAAAACCCTAAAAGTTTCAACTTTTGCGTTTCTGTTCGTACAGTATGATTTATAATCGTACAATATGATCAGTTCAATTACAGCTCCATCCAGTACGAGTACAGACGAACAGGTATCGAATTTTATTCATATCGTACAGTATGATATGTATATCGTACAGTACGATACTGTTGATTCGTACTGTTCGTACGGGACGAACTGTGGGACGAACCTCGGGATGAAAGAACTCATCTCTGTCAGTCGTCCAGCACTCATTTAATCGTACAGTATGAATAGTGTTTTTCATGATATCATCCTGTACGATAAGAATATCGTCCAGGATGAATAGTTCAAAAATTCTTGGGATCATCTGGTACGATCGCTGGGACGAAGGAAATCGTCTCTAACAATCATCCAGCACTCCAGTCGTACAGTATGATCAGTTCATTTCTTGATATCGTCCTGTACGATATGAATATCGTCCAGGACGAACAGAACCAAAAACCTTGGTTTCATCTGGTACGATCTCTGGGATGAATGAAATCATCTCTGTAAGTCGTACAGTACGATATACGATCGTACAGTATGATCGACATATAAAATAGAAACCAACATTTATTTCCTGATTAGGGAGATAATTTTGGCAAGTTTTAATTAATCGTACAGTACGAACATTATCATACAGTACGATCAGTTCAGAAAATCAAATTCAAAAACTTACCAAACTTATTCTGGCGGCTAGGGTTTCACAATTACATATTATCGTATAGTACGATATTGATCGTACAGTACGATAAGTTTGTAAACTTAATCATTCGAAAATTATCCGTTAGCCTGAGTATTTTTAATTAATCGTACAGTACGATCCAAGGTCGTACAGTACGATAAGTTTAAAAAAAATTAATCATTTTAAAAGAAAATTCTCCCCCTGTGTGTGTGCATGGTTGCTCCTTTCACATGCATGCTTCTGTGGCAGACTCAAAAAAGAAAAAAAATAAAGAAATAAAAATTACAGACTCTTCAACATCCTATTCTCCCCGATTTGAGTCTCCAGCAATCTTTAGCAGTGTGCATCTGACCTGAAATGTTAGTGCTCATATACAAAGATTAAACATTTATAATCTGACGGAAGTCTATATGTACTCAGTAAGTATTAGTTGTCACCATCAAAATTAAGTGCTCGGGATCCTGGATTTCAACAATCTCCCCCTTTTTGATGGTGTCAAATAATATTTTCTGATGGACAGATGTTCTGACTTCTTTAGCTCCCCCTCAGAAGAGTAGCTTATTAATTTTTAAATAGGAGGAGAAGAAATAGTTTTTTTTTTATTATAACATAAATAAAACAACAAGATAAAAAAAACAAATGTAGTGAGAACATAAACAACCAATAGCATTTAATAGTAAGCAAAAACATAATACAGAACACACAGAAAAGTCTCCCCCTTTTGACAGCACCAAAAAGGGAAGAAAAAGAAAAAACAAGTACACTGATAACAAACAGAAAATAGAAACATCTACAACAACCTAAAAATCTGGATCCTGATCCAGAGGTGGTGGTGGAGGGTCGGGAAACAACTGGTGGTACTGATGAAGGGAGGCGAACTGGTGATCGATCGATGTGAAGCACTCCCTAAACCATTTCATATCTGTGTCATGCTCCTGATGTTACTGAGCAATGTGGGCATCCAACCGAGTCTCCAGACGATCAAGTCGTCGAATAATGTCGTCGTGAGGGTAGTCGGGAGGAGCAAGGCCATGTGGTTAGATTTGTGGTGGCGGAGGTACGTCAGTAGGAGCAGCATCCTCCTCGTCATCAAACTCAGGATCGGCGGGAGCGGCCCCCCGATGAAACAAGATACGAAAGGAGGCATCCGAGTAGAAGATAGGAAGGTGATCAGGAGGGAGCGGATAATGAAGCTGGTATTTTGCTTCTAGAATGTAGCCTATGACATGCCCTAAAGCAAGGTTCAGTTTACGACGGGCACCGGGATATCAGAAGGCAGACAAGGTAGGAATGTAGTCAAACACCATTTGGGCTTCATTGAATTTTGTGCCAGACATAATGAGATAGGTGACGACAGAAAGTAGGGGAGTAATATGGATGCGATCTCCAGCCTTAGGTATAATAGATGTGCGTAGGGCATGCTGGATAACGCGGGTATTTTGATTTAAGGTTTGGACCAGGGGTAGGTGTTGATTGGAGGGGACACCTCTAAGGGTCATATTTACAGACGTCCAATCATAGTCGTGGGAGATCATGGATTGGGGACGAGAGCCGTCAGTGGACAGCCCGATGTGCTCAGCAATGTCGTTGACGGTGATAACGGTATTATGTTTACAGACATAAGATGTGAAGGTAGTGTTTTCAAGGTCGACTCGGATATTTGCAAAAAACTCAAACAAGAGTTCGGAGTGAAACGGAAAAGCAAGAGTCAGAAGGAATTGAAGGCTAGTGGAGGCGAACAGATTCATCACCTCAAAATTTAGGGCGGCCTGATTGAGCATGCGGGATGGAGTGAACTTTGCCTCCTTGATTTTGATATACGCTTTCTCATCCGCAGCGGAGAGAAAATGATCATCGAAGCGCCGAGAGGAGGAAGAGCTCCTGACGATCATACGACCGCGCTTACTGGACCCAGACATTTTGAAAGAAAGGATTGGAGGAATGATGAAATTCAGAGGGATTGAAGGTGAGGAGAAATGGCAAAGAATCCCTCCCGTTTTATAGAATTTAAGGGATATCGTACAGTACGATTGAGCATCGTACAGTACGATATGCGCAATAATGTCGTCTGGATGACTTTTCAGAAAAGTGAGTCAAATCGTACAGTACGATCGGTATCGTACTGTATGAACGTGGGTGTAAGGCGTTCGTCCCAACGAGTCGTCTGAACGACTTTTGACCAAAAGTGTTCGTACAGTACGAACAGGTGTTCGTACAGTATGATAGGCAATAATGTTCGTACCGGCCGATTTAAATTCGTCCTAATCCGTTTGACACGTGGATCGTACAGTACGATTGGTATGTCGTACAGTACGATGACCAATAATTAGTATCGTACGGTACGAGTGGTGAATCGTAGAGTACGATAGGTATAAGACATGAAAGATCTGGACCGTGAATGGGAATGGACGGCTGAGATTGGAGTGATTTGAACCTTATCGTACAGTACGATAGTGTATCGTACAGTACGATTGTCAGAGAAGATCAAGGTTTGTGAGCAACATGGGAAGAGGATCAGGAATCCAATTTTTTTGTTTTTTTTTGGTTTTTTTTTTTAATTTTAACAAAAACAAAACAACCACAAACAAATTTTTTTTTTTTTTTGTTACATTAGGCAGGAATGTCTATGACACCTAATTTGGTTCGTAAAGTGCTAAATGTGTCATAACCCAATGGTTTTGTGAAAATGTCCGCCAATTGATCTTCAGTAGCAACGTGGTGCAGTTCAATATCTCCTTTGGCTACATGATCTCTAATGAAATGATGTTTAATGTCTATATGTTTGGTTCGTGAGTGTTGAATTAGATTTTTGGATATGCAAATTGCACTAGTGTTGTCACACATGATCGGAATGGTTCCTACAGGTAGTCCTAGATCTACAAGCTGTTGTTTTAACCACAACACTTGTGCAACACAGCTACCTACCGCTATATATTCCGCTTCGGCTGTGGATAGGACTACTGAATTTTGTTTCCTATTGGACCATGAAACTAATGATTGTCCAATGAATTGACAAGTGCCAGAAGTGCTTTTTCTATCTACCTTACATCCTGCAAAGTCTGAATCTAAGTATCCTAAGATTTCAAAAGAAGTGTTGTGTCTAGGATACCAAATTCCTAAGTTCGGGGTGCCTAGAAGATATCTAAGAATTCTTTTGACAGCAGTCATGTGAGATTCTTTCGGGTCAGCTTGAAAACGGGCACAGAGACACACACTAAACATTATGTCTGGTCTACTGGCAGTTAGATAGAGAAGCGATCCAATTATTCCCCTATACCTCTTTTGATCTACAGACTTTCCACTGGGATCTTTATCCAATCTAATATTAGAGCTCATGGGTGTATTCATAGCCTTAGCATTGTCCATTTCATATTTTTTCAAAATATCGTTGACGTACTTAGACTGGCTAAGAAACGTTCCACCTTCCGTTTGTTTTATACTAAATCCAAGGAAGTAACTAAGTTCGCCCATCATGCTCATTTCAAACTCGTCGCTCATTATTTTTGAAAATTTATTACATAGGTTCATCTCTGTCGATCCGAACAATATGTCATCTACATAAATCTGAACAATGAGTACTTCAACTCCTACCTTCTACAAAAATAAGGTGGTGTCCACACTACCCTTTACAAAGCCTCTATCTAGTAGGAACGTACTAAGTCTTTCATACCAGGCTCTAGGTGCTTGTTTTAACCCGTACAGTGCCTTTTTCAGTTTGAACACGTGGTTTGGAAATTGTGAGTTTTCAAACCCCGGAGGTTGCTCCACATACACATCTTCCTTGATTACTCCATTCAGGAAGGCACTCTTTACATCCATTTCATACAGCTTAAAATCCCTAAAACAAGCAAAAGCTAATAGTACCCTGATGGCTTCTAGTCTAGTTACCGGAGCAAAGGTTTCTTCAAAATCTATTCCTTCAATTTGGTTATACCCCATCGCTACTAACCTAGCCTTGTTTCTTACTACTATTCCTGAGTCATTCATCTTATTTTTAAAGACACACTTAGTTCCAACCACACTTTGCTCTTTAGGCCTTTTGACTAACTCCCATACATCATTCCTAACGAATTGGTTCAACTCTTCTTGCATTGCTAGGATCCAAAATTCATCTCCTAAGGATTGATCTATACTCGTGGGTTCAATCATAGATATGAATGCAGAATGGCTAACCTCTTTCCTAAGTCCATGCCTAGTTTTTACCCCTTCTGATGGGTCTCCTAAGATCAGCTCTCTAGGATGACTAGAAGAAAATTTCCAATCTTTAGGCAGATGTTCCTGAGGTTCCGCTCTAGTCTCTATGGTAAAGGTTTCTACTCCCCGTATAACCTCAACTTCTTCTTCTTCATGATTAGGTTCAGATGTCTTATTGGATTCATCAAATACCACATGAGTGGACTCTTCTACTATTAGGGTTCTCTTATTGAATATTCTATATGCTTTACCTACAGATGAGTAGCCTAGGAAAACCCCTTCATCAGATTTAGGATCGAACTTTCCTAAGGGTGACTTGCCATTGATTAGGATGAAGCATTTGCACCCAAAAACGTGTAAGTGGGAAAGATTGGGTGTCCTACCCTTAAGCAACTCATAGGGTGTCTTATTAAGTTAGGATCTAACATTTACCCTATTTAATACATAGCATGCGGTATTTACTGCTTCTGCCCAAAAGTATCTAGGGAGAGTGTATTCAGCTAACATAGCCCTAGCAGCTTCAACTAAAGTTCTATTCTTTCTTTCTGTTATTCCATTTTGCTGAGGAGTTCTAGGGGCAGAGAAATTATGTTCTATTCCAACCTCTTTACAAAAAGATTCAAACTTATCATTCTCAAATTCCCCACCGTGATCACTATGAATTGTTGAAATTACACATCCTAATTTCCTTTGAATCCAAGTGGAGAAAACTCTAAATTCTTCAAATGACTCACTCTTATGAGCTAGGAATTTCACTCAAGTAAACCTAGAGTAGTCATCTACTATTACAAACCCATACAACTTCCCTCCTAGGCTGGCTGTACTAACAGGTCCGAACAGGTCCATGTGGAGAGTTTCTAATGGCCTAGTGGTGCTGATATCCTTGATTGCATGAAATGAAAATTTAACTTGTTTTCCTAATTGGCAAGCATCACAAAGATGGTCCTTAGTAAAGTCTAACTTTGGTATGCCTCTAACTAAGTCTTTCTGAGTGATGTTCCTAAGTGTTTTCATACTAGCATGGCATAGTCTCCTATGCCATAACCAAGAGTCATCTGCTATTATTTTCAGACACAAGGAGTTTGAGGTTTCAATGCAGTTCAAGTCTAACATGTAAACATTGTTTATACGTTTTCCTTCTAACACAAATGAATCATTTAAACTAATCATGCATTTGTTAGACAGAAATTTTATATCAAAGCCCTTGTCACATAGTTGACTTATACTTAAAAGATTGTGCTTTAAACCATCCACTAAAAGTACATTCTCAATAATTAAATTTTTAGTATTTCCAATGATACCTGAGCCCACCACTTTTCTGGTGGTGTTGTCTCCCAAAGTTACCTTGCCTCCTGACCTGGCCTCCAGTGTCACGAACTGCTTCATGTCTCCAGTCATGTGTCTCGAGCAGCCACTGTCCAGGTACCACATGCTCTCACTAGGTCTTTTGTGAGAGCATCCCTATAATGTCAATCATGGATTAGCTTTGGGAACCCAAGTGAGTTTGGGTTCCACATCATGCTTATATGAATGAAATGTATGCATGTTATGTGTGATGATTGCAATTTTGGTCTCCACACTAGATGTGTCCTATAGTGAATTGAGCACGTGCGAGCTATATGACCTAGCATGCCACAATAATAACATCTAACACCTGGAAATGGGTTCACTAATCTACGAGGGTGGTAGTGCCTAATTCTGGGTTTGGATGATGCATGCCGTGCTGGTTTTGAATGAGATGATTCATATGGTGGAGGCTGAAAGAATTCAGCACACGTGGGAGGTTTTTTGTTATTCTCGTATGCATGAAGTTTTTCATTTAAAAATTTGTTCTCTTGGTTAAGACTAGCATATTTGAATCTCAATGCATGCTCACTACTACTAAGTTCCCCTGATAGTTCTTATAGTTCCTTAAATCCATTATCTAATTCAACATGTAATGATTTCAAGGTATCGTGTGCAGTGGTTAACCCAATATGCTTCTTGTTTAATGCATCATACTCATCAAGCAAAGACATATGATCTTTATCTAAGTCAGAAAAATTCTTTACTACACTAGCATGCTCCTTTTGTAAAGTACTAAACTCAGTATTAAGACTAACATGCTTTTTCTTTAATTTTTTATACGAGTCATGGATTTTTTTAGAATAACAAGCAGTTCATCGTAAGACAGTTGACATACCTCATCTTGATCTGATTGATCAAGATTATCATTAGTCATAAGACACAGATTCATTACCTCCTCCTCTACTTCTTCTTCCGATGATTCTGAGGCAGAGTCGGCCCAAAATGCTTTCTGAGTCTTAAACATGCCCTTCTTGAACTTTGATCTTTCCTCACCCTTCTCCTTGGTTTGATGAGTTTTGATGTTGGGGCAATCAGCTCGGAGATGACCGGGTTTCCTGCACTCAAAGCAAATTGTTTCAGATGCAACCTTAGTATACTTTGAGTTCTTACCTTTGTTCCAATTACTTTGATGATGGCGCTGCTTTCTTTTCAGAAAATTTTTGAACTGACGAGTCATCAAAGCTATGTCGTCATCTTCCTCCGCTGCTGAGCTGTCACTTTCAGAATTATTTGCTTTTAAAGCCACTGCTCGCTCCTTTTTCTTTTCACCTGCATCACTTTGTCGTTGACTCACTCCTTGCTCGTAGGCAATGAGTGACCCAAGCAAATTATCAATAGAATAAACATTTAGGTCTTTTGACTCAGTTATTGCAGTGATTTTAGCATCGTATGAGCTAGGCAAACATCGCAGTATTTTGTTTACTTTTTCCGAGTTAGACAACTCTCTTCCTAGAGCATGCAGTGATGTTACAATCTGGGTGAATCGAGTGTACATGTCAGATATAGTTTCACTAGGTTTCATTCGGAATAGTTCGTAATCATGTAACAGTATGTTCAACCTAGATTGTTTGACCTCACTAGTTCCTTCGTACGTGATACACAGTTTATCCCAATTTTGTTTACTAGTAGTACAAGTTGATACTCGCATATAGTCTTCTGATTTTAATGCGCAAAAGAAACAATTTAGACATTTAGCATTTAGTTGTGCAAATTCTCTATCCTCAATGCTCCATTCATTAAATGACAGTTCAGTTTTAACTCCATTCAACATACGAAATGGTGCAGAATAACCTTCCTGGACTAACATCCACATGCGATAGTCTAAAGACTGTAAAAATGTAGACATGCGTATTTTCCAAAAATCAAACGGTATGTTGTCAAATAAAGGTGGACGAGTTATGGAATAACCCTCAGTAGTGTTACGGTTACCAAATTGAGCCATGGATCTTACGTTTCTAGGTTTTCTAAAACACTATTTTGAAACCCCGCTCTGATACCACTTGAAAGTACGAGATGCGCCAAGAGGGGGGGGGGGATGAATTGGTATTTTAAAAATTTAACCCTACACAAGAGTTCTAATTTGTGCGTTCACAACGATGAAATTGATAGTTCAATTTAGATTTTACACTATAATATTTAAATACTAATTTTTCACCAAGCAATTAAAACGCACAAATTTAAAGCATAAAAAGTAAAGTACGGTAAACAGGAAAAAACACACCGGAGATTTTTATAGTGGTTCGGTCACTTGACCTACGTCCACTCCCCGGAGTCCTCTACTCCGGGATTTGCACTAGTAAAAGTTGACTCTCCTTTTGCCCCCACAGCAAGGCGGAGAAGCCTTTACAATACTCACTTTCACCTCCCTCGGTGCGGCGGAATACCAAACGCTATGTCACCCTCCTGATGACGGCAGCGGACCTTCCCTTTTTCTCCCTCCTGGAGATGGCAGAGTACCTTGGCGATGTTGATCTTGAAGTGACTCTTCCCTCGAGAACATTCTTGAAGCTTCCAAAGCCACAAGAGGAGCAAAGCATGCAGCTAGCTTGGAGCCACCGTGTGATCCCCTCACACTACTTCTCCCTCACGCTCAAGCTCACCTTCACCTTCCTCTCTCAAGCTCTAGATCTCTCCAAAAACTTCTCTCTACTGAATCCCCTTCTTTTTCCTCCAAGCCTCTCACAGCAAAAGGATTGATCAACAACTCCTTAAAGAAAATTTTAAGTTGTTTTTATATCAGGCTTCAGAAAACCCTAAAAGTTTCAACTTTTGCGTTTCTATTCGTACAGTACGATTTATAATCGTACAGTACGATCAGTTCAATTACAGCTCCGTCCAATACAAGTACAGACGAACAGGTATCAAATTTTATTCATATCGTACAGTATGATATGTATATCGTACAGTACGATACTGTTGATTCATACTGTTCGTACGGGACGAACTGTGGGACGAACCTCGGGACGAAAGAACTCGTCTCTGTCAGTCGTCCAGCACTCATTTAATCGTATAGTACGAATAGTGTTTTTCATGATATCGTCCTGTACGATAAGAATATTGTCCAGGACGAAAAGTTCAAAAAACCTTGGTATCGTCTGGTACGATCTCTGGGACGAAGGAAATCGTCTCTGTAAGTCGTACAGTACGATATACGATCGTACAGTACGATCGACATATAAAATAGAAACCAACGTTTATTTCCTGATTAGGGAGATAATTTTGGCAAGTTTTAATTAATCATACAGTACGAACATTATCGTACAGTACGATCAGTTCAGAAAATCAAATTCAAAAACTTACCAAACTTATTCTGGCGGCTAGGGTTTCACAATTACATATTATCGTACAGTACGATATTGATCGTACAGTACGATAAGTTTGCAAACTTAATCATTCAAAAATTAGCCGTTAGCCTGAGTATTTTTAATTAATCATACAGTACGATCCAAGGTCGTATAGTACGATGTGCTTAAAAAAAAATTAATCATTTTAAAAGAAAATTCTCCCCCTGTGTGTGTACATGGTTGCTCCTTTCACATGCATGCTTCTGTGGAAGACTCAAAAAAGAAAAAAAAATAAAGAAATAAAAATTACAGACTCTTCAACATCCTATTCTACCCAATTTGAGTCTCCAGCAATCTTTAGTAGTGTGCATCTGACCTGAAATATTAGTGCTCATATACAAAGATTAAACATTTATAATCTGACGGAAGTCTATATGTACTCAGTAAGTATTAGTTGTCACCATCAAAATTAAGTGCTCGGGATCCTGGATTTCAACACCTCCTGGTGGTGTTGTCTCAAAGTGTAACCTTGCCTCCAGCCCTGGCCTCCAGCGAAATGAACTGATTTACATCTCCAGTCATGTGTCTTGAATAACCACTGTCCAGGTACCATATGGTCTCACGAGGTCTTGTGAGAGAGCACTCCTACAAAATCATCAAATGTCAGATTTAGGAACCCAAATAGGTTTGGGTTCCTTCTTATGAAAAGAAGAATGCACTGTATGTGTGTTGTGCTATGAAATAGGCAATTTGGGCCTCCACACCTAATGTGTACTACGGTGAACAGTGCAGGTGTGGGAGATGTGTCCTAACATGCCATAATAAAAATATCTAACACCAGGAAAAGGGTAAACTAATCTATGTGGGTGATAGTGCCTCTTCCTAGGTTTGAATGAAATAAGCTTTGATGATTTTGAAACAGATTCTTCAAAAGGTGGAGGTGCATAAAATTGTGCAAAAGTAGCAGGAGTTTTATTTTTCTCAAAAGCACTGATTTTAACTTTTAGAAATTTATTTTCTTTCTTCAAACTTGCAATTTCAAATTTTAAAGCTCCATTACTACTCTCCTCTTCACATGCCATGTTGTCTAATTCTTTAAAAGCTCTTTCTAAATCAACATATGAGATTTTTAATAAATCATGCTCAGTAATCAGATCAGAATACATTTTGTTCAGTTCATCAAACTCATCAAGTAAAGACATATGATTGCTGTCAAGTGTGGAATGATCTTTAACTACAGAATCATGCTCTTTTTATAAATTTAGAAATTCGAGTTTCAGGCTAGCATGAGTTTTCTTAAGCTTCCTATATGATGCATGAATTCTTTTAGACACTTTAAATATTTGCTCGTAAGTAAACTCACATACCTCTTCTTGATCAGACTGTTCAGAATGATCAATCGCCATCAGACACAAATTTGTAGTCTCCTCCTCAGCTTTAATCTCAGAGGAGTCGGATGCATAATCTACCTAGAATACCTTTTGAATCCACTTATTATCCTTCATGAACTTATGTTTCTCCTCACCCTTTTCCTTACTTGGGTGAGCTTTAAGTGTAGGACAATCAGCCTTAATGTGTCTAGGCTTCCTACATTCAAAACAAACAGTATCAGATGAACCTTTAAAATTTTTGTTGGACTTACCCTTGTCCTAGTTCTAAAAGTTCTTATGTTTCTTCCTTAGAAAGCTTTTGAATTGCCTAGTGATTAAGGCAACATCATCGCTATCAGACTCGGAAGTAATAATATCACTATCATTGGCCTTCAGTGCCACCGTTCTCTCCTTCTTCTTCTCACCTGCATCAAGCTATATTTGGTTCACCCCTTGCTCGTAAGAAATGAGTGATCCAAGTAAGCTATCAATAGAGTAAGTATTTAAATCTTTACATTCAGTGATTGCTGTTATCTTAGCATCATACGAAGAAGGAAAACATCTAAGAATTTTGTTCACTCTTTCATAGTTTGTAAGTTCTCTTCCTAAAGCATGCAAAGAAGTGACAATTTGATTAAACCTCGTATACATTTTAGAAATAGATTCAGTAGGTCTCATGTGAAAATGTTCATAGTCATGAGTAATTTGTTTAACTTAGACTGTTTGACTTCAGTTATACCTTCATAAGTGAAGCAAAATCTATCCCAAATTTATTTGCCAGTTGTACAAGTAGAAACATGCATGTAATCCTCAGATTTTAAGGTACAGAAAAAATAGTTCAAACATTTTGCATTCAGTTGGGCTAAGTCACGATCATCAAAAGTCTAATCAGTGAAAGGCAGCTCAATTTTAAAATTGTCAATCATTCTAAAAGGTGGCTCATAGCCATCCTTAACAAGCATCCACATGCGATAATCAATTGATTAAAGAAAATTGGACATACGAGTTTTCCAAAAACCAAAAGGTATGTTATCAAACAATGGTGGTCATGTAATTGAATAACCTTCAGCAGTATTACGATTACTAAAGTTAGCTATATATCAAATTCAAAAGTTTTTAAACTTAAATTTTTGAATCCCGCTC
This sequence comes from Dendrobium chrysotoxum, assembly GCA_019925795.1. Lineage (NCBI taxonomy): Eukaryota > Viridiplantae > Streptophyta > Magnoliopsida > Asparagales > Orchidaceae > Dendrobium > Dendrobium chrysotoxum. The sequence continues at coordinate 42,280,158 of CM034312.1, forward strand.
TGATACCACTTAAAAGTTTGATATGGATGTTAAGCCCTGATGAACTAGTCCCGAGGCTAACCAAGAGGGAGGGTGAATTGGTTATTTAAAAAACTTGTGAGCAACAGGAAAAATCTTTTTATAATTTGCAGCAAAAATGAATTAAAACAACGATAAAAAGATTTATCACAGATTTTACCCAAGCAGATAATAAAAGAAAAAAATGTGCAAAAAAATAATCAGAAAGAGCACACCAGATTTTATAGTGGTTCGGTCAACTTGACCTACATCCACTCCCCAGAGCCTCCCCTCCGGGTATTACACTAACACAAAAGTGACTCTCCTTATGCTCCGACAGTAAGGCGGAGAAGCCTGTACAAAACTCCTTTCCACCAACCCGGTGAGGTAGAGAACCTGAACTCCTTTTGCTTCCTCCTAAAGCAGGCAGAGAACCTGAACTCTTTTCACTTCCTCTTAAAGCAGGTAGAGAACCCGAACTCCTTTCGCTTCCTCCTGAAGTAGGAAGAGAACCCGAACTCCTTTTGCTTCCTCCAGAATCGGGCAAGGGAACTCAGATCTTCTTGTGAATGATCCTCCCACCAAAAACACCGATAAGATGAGAGGCGAAAAATGAAGAAGATGACTCTGATTCTTACTTGGAGCAACCTTTGTGGATCCCTCACAAACTACCCCTCACAAGATCCTCTCTCTCTCCCAAGCTCTCTCTCTCTCTCTCAAGATTTCTCTAGAAAGGAAAGTGGAAAAATATTTTTCTTATTGGAAGAAAAAGATTTTATATAAGAGGGCTCAAAATTTGCCCTAAATCTCAACTGGTCGACCAATATCATCAAGGAGGATCTATAGATCGTCCTGTACGATCAGTTCAAAATCACCTATTTCAGCCTGGGCGATCTGGCTCTTCTGGACGATTTGTAGAAAAAGTTTATCAGATCGTCCCATACGATTCTGTGATCGTCTGGGATGATTAGTTTAAATTTAAGAATTTCCTCCAGAAGACCGCTTTGGTCGTCCAAAGGAACTTGTGCTGGATGATCCAAAAATGACTTGAGCATCTAGCATGATATGTCTATCGTCCTGTACGATTAGATCAAAAAGTTCCAAAATCATCATGAGCACCGCTCTGGACGTACAGGTGAGACATGCTGGACGATCACGATCATCCCGGATGATCTTGCGATCGTCCCGGATCATATAATCATATTAATTAAATATTAATAGCTTTCCTTAATCACCAGACTAATTTAGGCATGATTGTACTGGATCATCCATGATGATAAATGTATCGTCCAGGATGATTAGATCAAATCTCTAAAAATAAAACTTGCCTAACTTAATCTAGCGGCTAAGAATTTCTGATTTGAGCCTACCATCTTGTACGATCAGATCTTGCTTCTTTCTCTATTTTAAAGGCTTCTAAGCAATGTGTAATTGGTGATTTGGAAGTGTTCATCAGGGGGACTTGGATGATTTCAACCATTTATGGTAATAAGGAGGTAGTAAAGATAAGGGACTTGTGGGGTTGCCTTCATGAGGTATCTAATAGAAAAGTTCCTTCGGTGAATGGAGGAGATTTTAACTCTATCTTGGCTCAAGAAGATAAAAGAGATGGAAGGAAATTTGTCCTTTCTCAAAGCTCCAAAGATATGATTAATTTTATGAATCTAAATGATTTTCATGAAATTGGGGTGGTTGGACCACGGTTAACTTGGTGTAATAATAAAAGTGGGGGAGGAAGGATCTTGGAAAGATTGGATAGGTGTTTGTTGAATTCATTTGCTTTTGGGAAAGATACAGGTGGTGGTTTAGAGGCACATTCCTAGAGTAGCTTCTGACCATTGCCCTGTTATTTTAAAAATATTTGATTCAATCGACAGGAAGAAGAGCCTTTTGAAGTTTGAAGATGTCTGGGTATCTTTTCATGCTTCTTCATGTATTATTTCCAAGATTTGGAAAAAATCCTATGTTGGAGATGACATGCAAATTTTAAGCAAAAAGGCTAAAGAACATTAAAAGAATTGTTCTTTTGGAGTAAAGCTAAATTGAAAGATTTTTGATCCCTTAAAGAAGGCTTGAACAAAGAGGTGTTGCTATTACAAGAAGAGGAGGCTATGGAAGGTTGTTTAGGTGAAGAAAAGTTGTAACTCTTGAGAAAGAAAGTGGGTGAGCTTAATGTCCACCTTGCTAGGTTAAATACTTGGAGGAGGCAAAGAGCTAAAGTAAGATGCATGGAAGAAGGGGATTCTAATTCCAAATACTTTCATGCCTTTGCTATTGCAACTCTAAATTCTCTTATGGTTAATAAAGCTTGGGATGTTCTTAAGCTTTTCCAGTTTTTTAGAGAAGAACTTTTAAACTTGATTACTAAAGTTGATATATTGCAGAGCTTGGAGGAAGATAGATTGAAACTCAAATTTAAGTTTTTGGGAAAATCTATTCCCGCATTATGTTTAGCAGCTCGGTATACAAATACTATGCAAGAAGAGGTGGACCATTGGTTCTTTAAGCTAAGGCTTAATCCTCGAGTTGAATTATTTGTTTGGAGACTATGTATGAATGTAATTCCAACCACAGAATTTCTGTTTTATAGAAGGCTAGCTGATTCAAATCTCTGTCTAAGAGTTTGTCATGAGGTGGAAGATATATTTCATTATACAGCTACATGTGCAAAATTGTTACAGGTGATAAGGTAACTAAATTCATGGGGATTCTCGGTTCCACCTTTTAGCTCTCTCTTAATATGTATGAAGAAGTTAAAATTGATTTCGATAAGAAACCATTTCTTGCCAAAGTTCTACTTAACTCTGATTTTTCATTCATGGATTAATAGAAATAGAGTAAAACATGGTGATGTGGAAGAAAGTGATGTTGTTATTGCTTCTAGAGTCATAAGTTTTATGGCTACTTTACATAAAGACAAGATCATATTGGGAAACTGGGGTACTAATCAGTCTTCACGGCAGTTTAATTATTGGCACCCTTCTCCACCCAATTGGTTAAAGATACATATAGATGGATCCCTATGCAAGTCATACAAAGCTGGAGTTAGGGGAGTAGTCAGAGATTGCAAAGGCAGGTTTTTAATGGCATTTGGATGTGGATATGTTCATTGGGATAGTGCACAGTTGGAGCTTTTGGCTTTTAAATCTTTGAGAAGTTTTATTTAAAGTTGGATGTTTGAGGCTACTGGCATCATTGTTGAGGGAGATAACCAAAATGTCATCAACTTTCTTCATAAGTTGTATAGCATACCGAAAAAGAGGATGAGAGATCAAATAAATGAAGACCTTTTATTCATGAAGAATTTCAACAATGTGTTTTTTAATTTTGTTTATAAAAAATATAATAAGTTAGCTAATTATTATGCTAACTTAGCTTGTGAGTATAATTTTTTTTGGGATGTAATTAGTGAGAATGATATTCCTCCTTCATTTGTTCTTTTGTTAAAGGAGGAAAGTAAAAGGTTGCCTTTGATTGAGTAGTTTGTACATAGGCTTCTTTTTTTTAAAGCATTTGGCATTTCTTCTCAAAAAAAAAAAAGTTATATATAATAAAATTTAAAATGCTCAAACCGACCACACTTAGCCATGCTCTTTTAATTTAAATGGGGGACTTAGCATTATGGAGCACCTACAATAATTTAATATTTATGTTCCCCCTTTTATTTTAAATGCCATGTTTGAGCATGGCCACCTACATAAGATTAAATTAGCATAAATCACCCCTAACGTAGGGTTAAATCTAACACCCATCAATCACATCATAAAGTGTAATAATTAAATAAATAAACACATCAATCTACATTAGTAACCAACATGTAGTGAAAACCCAAAAATCCCAACACACAGCAGAAAAGTAAACATTGGCCTAACCTAGATCTAGAAGTGGTGCTCTAGCAAACCATCTAAGTGTATGTAATATGCTATGTGGTTCTGATATATCTTATATTGGGTAATTAGTTAGAGTTGTCTAATGTTTGAGTTTATCGAAGGTTGAAGGGTAAATTTCGTTAAAGTTCAAATGTTAATGTGTTAAGGTTTATTTTAAAATGCATTTTTAAGGTTGATTGATTAAATGGATTTAATTAGTTAAAAATTGAAAGACCAATATAATTTAATTAATTAGATTAATTTCTTATTTTAAGGATTAGGTTAATTTAAATTTTTCATCATTCGATTCATAGCATTGTGCCACCAGGCTCGAGGAACCAGGCCTCCTTTGGACACTTAGCCCCGCAGCCTAGAGTAGTCCATCCTAAGAACCTAGTTGATGTAACTAAATTAAGAATTTTAATATGGTTAAACTGTTAATAATCAATCGATTTTAAAGTTTTATACTCCATTGAATCGTTCTTAGCGTTGTGCCACCAGGATCAAGGAACCAGACCTCCTTAGGTCACTTAGCTCTGTAGCCTGGAGTAGTCCATAGTAAAACTTCATCTCTGGAGTGGTTGTTATGTATTAAAGGGTTGGTTGATTGATTTTATTAATTAAATTAATAATTTCTAGAATTTTGATTGATTATTAAATTTTTGGAATTTTTTGGATTATATTAATAATTAAATTAAGGGGTCAAATTTTGACTTTGAGATTAAAGTTAATTTCTAAAAAAGTTAGTATTTTTATTAAATATTAAAACTTAGTATGAATAATTAGACTATAAGTTTGCTAAATTTGAATTTTTTTGCAATTAGTTATGATTTTTTGAAGTTTTACTTAAAATTTTAACCTAAAGTTGACTTTTTGATTAAAGTTTAATTATGGAGTTTTGATATTTTTCTCAAATACTAGACCTAAACATGAGCAATTAGGCTTTGAGTTGCTAGAATTGGATTTTTTTATATTTAATTATGAATTTTTAAAGTTTAAGTTAAAATTAGGATTAGAGTTGACCAAATGTTAACTTTTTTATTTTAAGTAATTTTTGATGGTTTGATATTTTTAATAAATATTAGGCCTTATATGGAGTACAATACCTTTGAGTTTGCTCAATTTAGAGTTTTCTAAATTAAGTTATAAATTTTTAAAATTTTGACCCAATTTTGAACTATGGTTGACCAGAAAATTAACTTTTGACTTTAACCTATTTCTGTTAGTTTCTTATTCTTAGAAAATATTAGACCTCAAATGGAGTTAAATGCCACTAAGTTTGGTCAATTTGAACTTTTTTTAGAATTAGTTATGATTTTAAAAATTTGGTTAATTAATTATTTTTTAAAATTACTTAATTATAATGGTTTTGATTGTTTTGATCCAAACTTATTTTAAAGTACATGAAATCACCCCCAAAGGTCAGGGATGACCCATGAGAGTGTTCTGAGGTGTTTAGAATTTATTTCAAATTTTTAATATTTTTTAATTATTTTCCTTAATTAATTATTCATTTTTACTAGAACTTAAATTAAAGGTACATTTCAAGTCCTGTGATGGGGTTTTTATTTTATCAAAAAAGAGAATCAATGTCCGGTCAATTTGTTATATTATTTATAATTTTTTAATTTTATTTTGATTTATTATGATTTTTTGAAGTTTCTCGGTCCTAAACGGGCAAAATTTTGACTTGCTTAATTTTCTAAACTAATGACCTCCAAATCTTGTGAAATTTGTACGAAAGAAGTAAAATGTCTCTAAATATAATATTCTAACGTTTCACCCCTATTAGATGTTTATAAAATTTCCTAGAATTTTTCTATGTTGACTAGACCATGTCCTTAATTATTTTTCCTAAGTGTCACTAGTGTTTAATTAGGTTTGAATCTTTAGTCATCTAACCCTCACACGAAATTAGACATACCAAAGAAAAATAAAAGATTAAATTTAAGTGGTGTGTGAGTTATAAATTTTCAAAATTTTGGGTCAAAATTTAACCAAAAACTTTACAAATTTAATTCACAAAAATCCAGCCATTAACCAGATCTGAATGTTTTAAGGCAAGTAAGTGTCACAACATAGTTTATCTTATCCAAGTCTGAACTCAATCAAATCACTAGATTGAGAATTATCAAAGAATTTTAATTTTTATTAAAAGATAATCTATACAATGATTCAAATCAGTCAAAATAAAATTTAAAATAAACTTGAACTCGAGACGGTTCCAACGGGCCCAAGAACATTAAATTTGGATAAAAAATAATTTTTTTTGTGAATTTTTGAAGTTTAGAGCATTTAAATTAATTTTTAAAATCTATTTTGATTAAAAGAATCAGATCAACGTCCAAGATTTTGCCACGTTGCCACTCCTTTATACTGAAGAACTAAGGGTTCAAACTGCAAGGAAGGCACACAACTTTGAGCTTTCCGATCGGCCTAGTTCAAACGAACGGACGGCCCAGATTGACCCAGATTTTTAAGTTCATTTTTGAACTAAAACTTCAAATGCTCACAACTCTCAATCCAACCATTCAAATTTGATGAAATTTGAATTGTAGGATCTAAGTACCCTAATCTTTTAACCCATGGAGTTTCAAGGCTCGATGCATTGAGATTTGGGAGAAATTAAGGTTTGATCATATAACATAAAACAGAGACAACTTATAATTGAAACGTCAAATTTTGATGTTTTGGGCTCGTTGGAAAGCTGGAGAAGTCCTCTACAATGTCAAATTTTGATATTTTTGGACTACTAGATGTAAATATGCTATTGAAAGTCTTCTTTATCTCACTATCACTCTCTCTCTCTTCTCAAATTTGGTTCTTAAGTTCTTAAAAAACCATTTGAATGGCTGGGAGGGTTTTATTTATAGATGGAGAAACTGAGTTATCCTTGGAAGGCGTTGGGGGCTACTGGAACTATAAAGTTTGGATGACATGAGGCAATTTCAAAACTTTGAGTAAGGTATGAGATTATCCATTCTCCTTACTGATTATTATCCTAATCAAGGAGATATGAGCCTTAGGGTGCTTCCAAGTGTTCTTTTCAGCCACCCAAATGCATGGGGTGTGGATGTATTAGGAAAATTTGTCTTGCGAATGTGGCATAGCCACCTAAGTATACAAGTTAACTTATTTGACCATTTTAACCAATCGACTAGGCATGTTGACTGATGAGGTGGCATGGAGAGTAAGCTTTGAGCTGATTTGGAAGGAGTGAAGACCAATGAGTCGAAGCTTACATGGATATATGGGAGCTTAAGTAGGTTTGACAAAATCTAGTAGAGTTGACTTGGTGACTTGGTCAAGCTAGCTAGGGTTTAATCCAAAATAAATTTAGAAATGTTTGGACCATATTTGGGATATCCTTTGAAATGATTTTAAGAATTTAACAAAATTATTAAAGTTTGAACAAGTCAAACCTATATGATTTGACTCATGTTAATTTTTAAAAATATTTAAGGTAAGAAATAAAATATGTTTGAGGGATTGAAGTCATTGATTTGGCCAAATGGGTTGTAAATAATCATTTGGATCCTTAAAAAAATATTAGGTCAACCAAGGTTGACTTGGTCAAACAAGTTTGGTTTAATATTTAGAGTTGAATCGAAGTGGTTCCATCCAAAAAAGGTCATTTGATTCAAAATGACTATTCATACCTCTAAGTGGTTTTTTGGTCATTTGAGTTGATCTGGTCAACCAAGTTTAACCAATATCTAGGTTTGAGTCCTATGAATTCCTAATGATGATTAGGATGTATTGGAATAGGTTTTGAGACTTGATTTGAAAAGGTCATGTTGAAGTCTATAGAAAACTCCAAAATTTCCCCTAAGGGGCATTTTCATCATTTTGACCCCTAGTCAACTAGGGATAAATGTAGCCCTACAAAAATGATGATTACTATTCAACATAAGATAATCAAGGTATTGGATGTGATCAAAGGATTTGGATAAGGCTCCAAGGTCAAAATCCACCGGGTAGCTGGTCTAGTGGCATAGACCATAAATATTTGAAGGTTTTACAGCCTTTGGGTTTCAATTCAGTTTCTTGGGTTAGAGACCTCAAAATCAACTAAAATTTTGAGGGTAGACCCTAGGGGCAAGCCTAATTAATATACAATTTATAGATTATGAATGAGGGGTCATTTAACTAGGGTTTTAAGTGCTTAAAAAATCATTCAAATAGGCTTTCATGATAGAACCTTTAATCCTTGGATTTTGGTATAGAAATCTAGATTCGATCTTGATTGATCTAAGATCTAGGTAGATCCTAGGGTATGGATTGATCTAGGGTTTAGGTAGATCCTAGGATCTGGATTGGCCCTAATGACCTCATACAAAAATGTGGTCAACAGATGACTAGATGAATATTTCCAATCTCTGGGCATTGGATCCTGAGGCTCTACTCTATTTTCAAGGTTAATAGATTATATTCCTGGGGTATCATCTATCTCTTTTTATTTCTCTCTATCTGATTCATCAAATGCTATATGGGTGGTCTCCTCTACCACCAGGGTTCTCTTAGTGAACATTCTATAGGCTTTACCTATAGAAGAATAACCTAAGAAAACTCCATCAGATTTAGAGTCAAATTTTGCTAAAAGATATTCTCCTTTATTGAGCACAAAACATCCACACAAAAATATATGAAAATAAGAAAATTGGGTTTCCTACTCTTAAGTAACTCTTAGAGTATCTTATTGAGTTTGGATCTAACATTAACCCTATTCAACACATAATAAGCAGTATTTACTACTTCTGGCCAAAAATACCTAGGGAGAGAATATTAGTTAACATTGCTCTAAGGTTTTATTCTTCCTTTAAGCTATCTAATACTGTTAGGGGGTTCTAGGGGTAAAAACATTATCTGCTATTCCTAACTCCTTTTTAAAAAGATTTAAACTTATCATTTTCAAATTCTTCACCATGATAACTATGGATAGTTGAAATTTCCTATCCTAGTTTTTTTTAATATAGGTGAAGAATGTTCTAAACTCTTCAAATGATTCTCTCTTATGTGAAAGAAATCTAATCTTCGTAAATCTTGAGTAATAATGAATAATCACATATCTGAAGGTATTCCCATCGAGGTTAACTATACTAACTGGTCCAAATAAGTCCATATGAAAGATTTCTAGTGGCCTATAGGTGGTGATGTCCTTAATGGAATGAAATTATGATTTGACTTATTTTCCTAGTTAGTAGGCATCACAAAGACCATCCTTAGAGAAATTTAACTTAGGTATACCTTTAACAAGATCTTTTTTGGTGATCTTCATAAGTGTGTTCCTGCTTGCATGACTTAGTCGACCATGCCATAACAAAAATTCATTTTTCAAACAAAAGGAATTTTAATATTCAACACAGTTTAATTCAAGCATGTAAACATTTTTAATTATTTTTTGTTCTAACACATGTTTACCATTTAAACTAATCAAACATTTAGGAGATAGAAATTTTATGTCATGTCTTTTATCTCATAATTGACTAATACTAAGTATGTTGTGTTTCAAACTATCTACTAGCAAAATATTCTCAATGATAAATATAATATTGCCTAAGAGCCTACTCCAAATGCATAACAAAATAAATGTAAACATGATATCCATAGTACATAAAGTCAATAAGCAAAAACATAATTACCCTCTATACAAAGCCCTCCAAACAAACCAATCTAAATAATTAGCCTATCCAAGGCTAAAGTTGGTTGTCCTAGAAAATCATCTAAAGTGTGTATAAGGCTATATAGCTTGGATAGATATAAGGCTTTATTGGTTTGAAATTATCTACAATTAGACTTGTTTGTGTAAAGTCATTAATGGTTGGTTTGAATTTAAGTTTGAATATTCTAACACTTTTTGATTTAATTTAATGGAGTTTTGATTGTTAAAGTAGTTTATACTTAGATTTTAAAGATCATAACACTCATTGACTTCCAAGTGCAAGAAATCATTGATTAGCAATTCCGAGACTAATATTTGTAATGTTGTCAATCCTCCAAAAATATGGTAGATAGTTTGTATATAGCCCTTTCATTTTAATTAAGTGTTTAAGTCCTTAAACATTACAATCAAATACACATTTGCCTTCCTAAAAGGAGTTATGCATAATGGTATGAAATCCTCGGTTTCTAGGTGTTTTATTGCTGATTTCAAAGATTAATTAGACTAAATAGTAATTATCTCTTTTAAACCAGAGATATGAGATTTATTTCGCCCTCCTTGGGGCTAGTTAATTCCCTCGTAAACCCAAGTTAACTAGTAATTTCCCTTTTATTTATATTTAATTATAAGTTACTAATTTTAATCTAATTTAATTCATCGATGATTGATTTATAATATTTACAATTTAACTTCTACATCCAATTAATTCATTCGTGGCATTGTCACCCTAGGCATGAGGATCAAAACCTCCTCAGGATATGTAGTCACACAAGTCACAGTTTTCAGCTTATAAACTTTATTGACGGAGTGTTGATTATTCATTACTATTGTTTTTCTAATTTTATTCATTGGATTGATGATTTGTTGAATTTTAGGTGATTTATTAAATTTTATCATTTATTCAAATTTTTAATGAATTTGATTTAATTAATAGTTGACTTCTTGATTAACATTGATTATGGAAGTTTTATATTTTTCATGAATACAAGACCCAATGAGTTTATTTAATGTGTAGTTTTCTATAATTAATTATGATTTTTATAAGTTCAACCCATTTTAAGGAATTAATTAGTTATTTAATTTAGGTCATTCTTAATTGTTGTACCAAATCAATTCCAGACCTCTTAAAATCATCCCCAAATGACACTAATGGCTCCTGGGAATGATTAAAAGCATTTAAAACCATTTTGGAATTTAATTAATTTTTAATTATATAATTTATTATTATTAATTTTTTATTGATTTTTAAAGTACTTTGTATTTTAAATGAATTTTAAGGGACTTTTAATTTTTCTTTATTAAGTATTTAATTTTAACTAGCGCAAAGCATAAAAAGAATTTTTAGCATTTTATTTGGATTTGTTATGAATTAATGAAAATTCAAGGTCTATTATGCATATCAAACTAAGGTTCACTAATTGACTGACTAAACGAACTCCAAATGTACTGACATTTGAAACATAGATTCATCTAAACATGTTCTTCAAACCCAGAAAATTTGGATTCATCAAATTCTTCTTATGTTCCACAATCAATCCCCCTAGGTTAATATTTTGATACCTTTAAGGATTTAAGTTGGACACTCTACTATTTGGATATGGTTAAAATCAATGTTATTCTAACCCTATCATACATATAAACACACAAAAACCTTTCAAACCAAAATTCAATGTGCATTAAGAGTTATGAATTTCAAAAGTTTTTTGGTAAAATTATACCTATAACTTTGAAAATTTAATTCACCGAGATCCATTGATCATCAAGGCCTTGGAAAATTAGGGTATGTATTACACATCCTGTTTTATCTTGCCCATATTTGAGCTCATAAAAACAATAAAAAAACCTTCAAACACTAATTACACTCTACATAGTTGTCAAAATTCATTAAAATTATTTTAAAATGTAATTATGGTCAAGCTAGTTCCGTTGAGCCAAAGAACATAAATATTAGATGAAAAATGGATTTAGAGGGATTTTAAGTCAAATAAAATTAGGCTCATGCTAGTTCCAATGAGGCACATTTCTAGAATTTTTGAATTTATTTTTGGTCTTTATTGGAATAATCATCCACTGATTCAATCATTGCCAATGATTGCTTGGTGGAAAAAACATGTATTAGCCATAAAATGTGTCATGCTTCATCAAATGTTTTCAATTAAATGACTCATCACGATCATAATGTATAATCTATCCATTGAGTTTGATCGTATTGTATAATCCATCCATTCAAAGAGGAAATAAAAGAAGAAGTTGAGTATCAACTTGCACAGAGATCAAATACCATCAAATTTGAAACATTACTATCCTACATACATAAGAAGAGTGGGGGAGTGTTTGGATGCTATGAAAAGAAAGTTTTAGAAAGTTTTTTTATTTAAAAATTATAACTTGGGTTTGGTAAATACCTTTATCTTGTTGGTAAAATCCTTCATTTTTGGGCTCTATGAACTGCTGGGGAGTCCCTTTATCTCCTAACATTTATACATGACAACATGTATAGTGGTTTCATTGAGTGGTGGTGTAACATCAAAAAAGTTAAGTACTCTCTTTTGAAGTTTCCAATTAACTTTATAAAGTGGCATGTTAACATAATGTAATTAATGTACTCCCAATACTTCCATATGTTAGTTCTCACATTGACTCTACTAACTATAACTAATAAAATTTTCAACATTTTCTTCCCAATCTTATAACATTTTATGTAGTCATAATTTAATGTTTCTCTTGAAATTTTGTCATATTGTGGGCTAGTAGCTTTCATCATTATGTTAAACAGCTCATACTCCATAAAATCTAATGGTAATTCTTGTACCATTATCGTACGTGAGATTAACTTTCTCATGATTTCTTGATTATTTTTCAAGTTACCAAAGGTAATACTACTTCAATGATTAAATTTTTTAATGGAATAGGGGGCTTTCTAGAAACATTTAGTGTCCTTTGGACAAAAAATTGATATAGTGTAGTTTCACCTCCTTTGCTTCTATTGAGCATAACCATACAATGATTACATTGTACCTTCTCATTGGCATCACTATGTTTTACTATTATAAATTCCTACCATACCAAATATGTCTTTTTTCTTCTTTGTTTGGTAAGGGATTTTCATTTTGATTATCTTCAGCAATTACAATTAGGCATGATGTTGACCCATCACAAAGTAGATTATTCCACAGTAGTAAATATGGAAGATTGGGAATTAATTATGTTGAATTAAGATGTTTTGGCAAATATTTTGTGACATACCTTTCAAAAAATTATAATTTGAGATAAAATGTTAGTGGTGAGTGTAATCTCTCTAATACATGCAAACAACAAAGATGAAAAAAATAAAAAAATAAAGATGATACTAGTTGAAAAACATTTTATTTGAGAAAAATAATTGCATGTTCTAAAGCTTCCTAGAAATCTAAATCCTAAAAATCTAACCTATGGTACTAACTACGAATACAAAAATATAACTTTCTTATCATAAAAAATGAAGATTCTTTCTCCCTTTCCTAAAATATTAATTTTGTCTCTTAAAAAAATCAACTTCTAGTAGATTCTCTTCCAAGGTAATGCTATTAAAAGAAATAGGTGAAAAATTCGTACAAAAATTTAGTTCCATGAATTAGCTGGTCTAATTATTTTAATTCTTCGATTTAGAAAGAAAATCTCCATATGTGTTTCTTTGAATATGAAGTTTTCATTAGCATTTAGATATGGAAAATATGCATGAGTTGATTTACATGATTATGGAACATTTTTAATCATTTAATTGACACTATATTATCATAAATAAAACTAGTATTGTAGTTTAGATATTCAAAATTATATGTTTTTCTCACATCAAGTAAATTATTTTCAATAGTCTAACAAAATTGGAGATTATGATGTGCTATATGAAATAGGTTCCTACAAATAAAGGTAGGTATTTGGTGCTAAGCTATTGACTTGACAAATAAATGCTAACTTCTACCAATTTTTTATTTGTGGAGTAGACTTAGTAAGAAAATACTTGCATTATCAAACAAGTTTTCACCATTATAACTAGTAAACTTATGGAATTTTACAAAGAAAAATATGTCAAATTTCTTATTTACTATGATTGGACTCAAAGGATCATAAATGAGCTTATGATTCAAATTCTAGTTATGATTCATAATGCATACGAACTTAACCAACTTTATCAATTATAAATCTATAATTGCATAATATTATAAAGAAAAATAGTTTTATTTAGATTAAATATAATAATATAATATTAATTAATATATATTTATGATTTACTTTAATTAATATATTATAATATTTTGTTATTTTTATAATTTATTAAGAAATATTAATTATATATTTATATTATAATAAATATAATATATATATTAGATTATTTATCATTTCAATAATGAGACTTAATTAATATTTATATTAAACATTTATCAAGTTTTCTCATGAGCTTTGTATCAAAAAATAATCTAGCATTTTTATGAGATTCCTTCTGAGCAGCATATTAGGCATATTAACGAGCTTTAAAAGATTTTATTCGTGAACATAAATGAGCTGAACATATAGTTGTTCAAGTATATTTATTTAATCATTTAGTATTTTAAAATTTATTTAATCTTCTATGATTACATATTTAAGTAATCATGAATGAGCTGTAATCCAAGAGAGGCACGAGTAGCTTATTCAACTCTCAGATTATTTGTCACCCTATCTTTATATTTTCTTCGTAAATAGTAAAAAGGGAAATGTTAATTACTGGAGTTCATAAGCTGGACATCAAATCTAATTCCCTTATCTCTTCATTCTCATTGGTGCTTATACTAACTCCCCACCCATGATAGAGAGTAAGACTATTATGATGTGTACTTTATAAGTAGGTATAAGCAATTAGTGCTATCCTCTTTTACTATCATTCATAGCCACTATCCTCGATCAGTGAGTAGGAACTCCATCAGATTTTTAGATATAATAATTTCCTCAACCAGGCCTCATAGGTGGTGACCCTCCTTCGTATTATGGCCACTATCTTCATGTAAAGTGCAATACCTGGAGTAAGTGGGGATGTTGATGGTGGCCATTATAGACTCCAGTTACCATTAATGGTGTGTAAGTGGGATAAATTTGAGGTCTATGGGAGGCCTTTTCATGGTATATGTGAGTAGTATGATGAGGCTATGAGGTTCCTATACCCCTTTTGATGGGGGCTCTGCTATCCTTAAGGGCCTTAATTATATGGGTCCCCTTTGACGTTTATTACATTGGTGATAACATGCAAGATTTTGTCTTTATCCCTCTTATCATTAGGATGAATTATTTCTCCCTCTATTCCAGGGAGAGGATCTCTCCTAGGGATGACTTCTAGGAAATGAGGGGTAATTGAGGATTCAACCACTTGATTGTAGCCCTCAATATTCACATGACTATTTTAGAACTCTAATATTTTTACTAGCATCCTTGTTCAATTACAAATCAAGTTCTTCTCTAAAGGAATTTCTATTAATAATTATTGTTAATGTATCTTGGGTGACTACAGGACCTAAATCCTTCAAATCATGCATCTTCTAAAATCTCATGATGAAAATTTTCATTAATCATTAAACCACTACATTATATTTAAGTCTTTGGGTGCAAGCTAATTAAGTGAAAAACATTTACTTAAATTTATGAAAGGAAGTGATTACTCTGACGGGATATTAAGTGAACCACCAATGTGCCAATTTTTTAAGTGTCATGTATATGTGCCAACACTTATGGGCATCATCTATGTCCAGTAATGTGTTCATAGCCTCAAAAGATGCCATAGGTTTCTAAGTGAGGCACCTTAAAAGCAGGAGGTACCCTTTGCTTGGCAAATGACCTCAATTCTAGTTCATTACTTCAAGCTCACCTACATGGCATGCTATGGTCTTCATGACTCTTCCAAGGATGCATGTAATCAGGGATGGGCATTGAGGTGAGCACTCTGAACAAGAGTCTTTGCCAAGTTGTTGATTCATAGGATCCCTTAGCCATGTTATTGTCATATGTTTTTCTTTAGAGACTATGCAAGGCATTCGTAATCATCTTCATTTGTCTCTCCACTATCTCATGTGGGACACGAAGGGTGGTTAATTCAACATTCTACTTGTTCATAAAGGGTTCTTGTAGAGGTTGCTCATTATGTTGAGTCTATCTTCTTCACATTGGTTCCAATCCACACACACAAAATTACTAGTAGATTAACATAGTGAGCTGAGAACCTATTAGCTAAAATTCAGAGTTGACATAATAGAGTGAATATAGAGGTGGGGAGTGTAAACTAGTAGAATCTCCAGTATCAAAATCTAAAAATATAAGTAAAAAATATTTAGAAAAAATCCTTAAAATATTCCTCTTTAGCTTATATTATAGTGTTTCAGGGTTCACATGAAAGGATATATAAAGAAAACTAAAAATAAATGCTACACAGAACACATATATAATAATACATGCTACTTTAGGGTACAGGAGGTAGAGTCAATATTTAGATGAGAAGTTTATCCTTAGTTGAGGTTAAGTGGAGTAACTAGGTGAAGGGATAGTCTGTGAATGAGTCCCGAGGGGACATCAATTCGTAGCTAAAAAGTCATCTAGTATGCTTAATAGTTATCTTAAGAGGCTCCATGTCACCTTATCATGAAAAATTGGAAGAGGAGTTTGAAGGATTGGAGAGTGTCTGAAACAGAGCATCATAATAGTGGTTGAGTGGAGTGTAGGGTCTCTAAGGTAAGGCCTTTTTTATAATAGAGTTTTAAAAGCTTTGATGAAATGACCCGATTGAGATGAGTAAACATCTGTGAGAAACTTCTTGGCCTCCCAGCATACGGTGAGCACCTACATAGATATGGGCAAGTAACATTCACCATTCTCCTTGCCAAATTCTTCTACTAGTCCTATGTGACTCCCTTGAGGGATATGTTCCTAAGTGGCAGTTCCATCATCATAACTTGGTTTCTACCTATAAGAATAATTAAGAAGGTGAACATGGGTGTACACTATTCAATAAAAATCCAAATGCTTGGTTTCACAAAAAAAATAATAATAAATCACCATCAACTTCCTAACACTTTCCTCTGCCAAGCATAGTTATGAATAAATTACTGCTAATATAATGATGTTTTGAGATTAGTAATGAATTAAAGTGATAGTGAACAACTCAACTTGACATTACACACTAATGTGCAAATTATGAAAGCTATAGACTAACTTATAATTCATGAAAGAAGAAAAAAAAGGGATAGATGCCAAAAGAAGGCCAATATGTTTCACCAGTGAATTATGTATTCTTATGATGGAGCTGATCATTTTATCTTAAGGGATCTGTAATTATTCTTACTTTATAAAATTGGAATCTGTGAGGATATGGCATGTTATTTAACCAAGAATTTATTATCTTCCCTTTAGACCTTAAATTGGGAAA
Organism: Dendrobium chrysotoxum; assembly: GCA_019925795.1. Classification (NCBI taxonomy): domain Eukaryota; kingdom Viridiplantae; phylum Streptophyta; class Magnoliopsida; order Asparagales; family Orchidaceae; genus Dendrobium; species Dendrobium chrysotoxum. Next base: position 42,297,112 of record CM034312.1, read on the forward strand.
AGCATAAGAAAAATAAAAATTAAATTAAATTTAAAAACATAAGAAAAGCAAAAATAAATAGGAAAAGAATGCATTTGTAGTCATTGTTAAGAACTTCTTAGAGCTCCTACCCCTACTTTGTAATAAGGTATTGATGGCCTAATGAGCTCGAAGGTGAGGCAAAGGGGCAATATTTAAAAGAAATTAATAATACAAAAATATACAAATGTTGTTGCTTGTAATAAATATTGATTTGGAATTCCATTTGGAGATGAATGGTATAAATTTAAGAAAAATATAAATGTAGGAATAAATGTTAAAATAATGTAAAAATAAAATCAATATTTAATGTCACTTAGAGCAAGATAGTAATGAAGGCAAGGTCTAAACAAAATGCTAGACATTTGGAAAGCTTAAAGAGCATTGTCTTAGGATACTAAACTTAGCTCAGGGGTTATATTTTCTCCTAGGTTGAATATAAAAGATTTTAAATGTATTATATTTATATATTCTTCAATATGATGCTTATGACAAAAAATTAATTAAGAGATTTTTGTTACCATCTACATTAATAATGGAAATGCTTAACACCTTGAAAACTTCTGAACTCAAAATTCATGAAATTTAAATAAAAAGCAAAGCATATTTTGGCTTATGTGTAAGATTTAGTTGATGAAGGTGAATATTGCTTCATAGTCTCTAATAAATTAGTGTCCAACATTTTTTTTTCTCGCATATTTAATTAATTATGTTTAAAAACTTTTGATTTTCTAGAAGATTCTTTGTTTTGGTTTGCACCCCATAATCTTGAAGGGAAAATAAAATTAAACATCAATGAACTTTGTGAAATCAATATTAATAGAAAAAAATCTTTTTTTAACATTTGTTAGTTATTTATTTAATATAGATGAATCTAATTTGTTGGTGAATTAATTATAAAGTTCAAGGACTATTTCACCATCTAAAATTATGGAGAAATGCTCATATTATCTCTAAAAGTTGTAGTCTATATACTCAAAGTACAACCTAGCATTCCTACTATAAAGTAGGTTCCTCGATGCACATGATTAGAAATTAAGTTATAATTAATATTACAAGTTAAAAAACTAAATGATATTTTCTTCATATGAGATGAGAGACATCCTTCCTTGTTCGTTAACATGATCCTAGTTATGATAAAATGGATAAATTCTTATGTACATCGACTATGAGAATCTAAATTAAGTCCTATCCCAAAGATGAGTTCCCATTGACCATTCTTGAACTTATGGTGGGTATAACCTTTTACCAAGCAATTTTGTTCTTCTTGGGTGGCTCATCTAGTTACAATGAAATTAATACTACTCTTGAGGATGGGAGATTTATTATTTTCATAACACATATCAAGTTTACTATTAAAAGGTAAAGCATGTAAAGCTTAATAGTGCTGGTGAAAACTACCTGAGAGGTATGACCAAAAATTTTGAAAAACTTATTCATAATGAAGTAAAATGCTAAGTTAATTTGCTAGTTTCTTAAAGCTTTAAACTAAAAGACCATCATTATGACCTAAGAATTAATTTTCTGCAAAAACATAGCTATAAACTAAAAATAAATCCTTTGAAGTGTGGTTTTTGGCTAACTTTAAGGATATTTTTGGGCTTAGTAGTGAGGCATCATCTTATTGAAATTTATCTCTAAAATAAAAGAAGCCTTAGATGTGAAGCCTCTTAAGTACCCATCTCAATTAAAGTCCTTCCAAGGCAGGTTAGCATATCTAAAAAGATTTATTTCTAATCTCTCCAACAGGTGCTAGCCATTATCTTTTTTATAAAAAAAATATGCTTAATTTAATTGGGATGCTGAATGCAAAAAGGTTTCAATAACATAAAGCAATATTCCATGACACCACTAGTCTTAGTGGCCCTTATATAGGGGAAACCCGTAAACTTCTACACCACAGCTTTATAAGATTCTCATGCTGCTTTGTAATCTCAAGCTCATCAAGAAAGGAGAGAATGTACTCAACTATCTAACTTATCAATTATTTTTAATCAATTTTAGTTTCCCACATTCTGAGAAGCCTTACTTGCCCTTAATTTTGTAAAGTTTAATTATGGTTGTTAAACAACTTGAACTTCAATGACACACCAATAAGGGGGTGAATTAGTGTTTTAATATTTATCTTTCAAAAATTACCCTTTTTGAAAGTCAAACCAAATTCACAACTTAAAATCTAAATCAAATTTTACTAATGTCGAAGACAATTATGAAACAAAAGCATTTTTTTCCTTTGGATTTTGTAGAAAAACAAATACATATTTTTGTTCTTTTTATTTTTTGATATGTATTTCTTTTTCAACTAAAAAATAACCTCAATCAATAGCAAGTCTTGCATCTCGATAATCACATCATAAACTAGATTGCATGAAAATAAATATGCAAGAGAATAGGTTGGAGAAAATAAAATGCAAAAAATAAAATAACAAACACGCCAGATTTTTATAGTGGTTCAATCAACTAGACCTACATCCACTCCCAAGAATCCTCCTCTCCTAGTATTTCCCTAAACTTTTTAGTGTATCTTATTTTTATCCCACAACAAGGTAGAAAAGCCTTAACTAGAATCTATTCCACAAACATGGTGTGGTGGAAGAGCTGATCTCCTTTTTAAAAGGTGCAGTAGAGTAGCCAAATCCTTTTGACCAATGTTGCGATAGAGTATCCCAATCTCTTTCGCAAATAGTGCGATGGAGTATTTGATGACCCTTTAACTCCAAGAGGATCTTCTCAAAGTTTCCCTCAATAAATCCTTGACTCATGGAGCTAGAAGACGGATGTTGGCCAAATAAACCGTGAGTAGACTATCTATCTCAAACTAGCTTGATCCCATAAGGCTATTCTCCCTCTCTCTCAACATCTTTCTCTCTCTTGGCCAAAGCTCACTTTTCAAACTCTCTCTCATAGAAGACTCATGTTCCTTGACTACCAAAAGATTTTCTCAAATTAAATAACAGATGTTTGAATAATGGGCTATGAAAAAACCCTAATTTTTAATTTAGCTATCTTTGTTTGTATAGTACAATCTATAGATCTTATAGTTTTATTAGTTAAATTCACCTTTTTTGTACCATATGATGAATGTTAATCTGGATGGCCACTTTAAAAATTTTCACTGATAATCCAGTATGATCTCAAGGTCATAAAGTATAATTAGTTCAATCAAATCATAATTTGTTCAAGATGAACTCCTGGAAGACCAAAAATCATCTTTTTAAATTGTGTAGTATGATTTGAATCTTAACGTACAATTTTAACAGTTAATTACGCCTAATTTGATTTATTAATTTATGTGATTAATTCAGGTATGATTTTCAAATATCATACAATACAAATATATTCGTGCAATATGAATAGAATAATTTCCAAAATTCAAAATTTTACCTCAGTTTTATTGGTGGCATGGTTTCCTAATTATGAAAAAACATCCCATACAATTCATTTCATATAGTATGATTAGTTCAAAAGTTAATTCACTTAATTTAAACATTTTTGATTATTTTCTATTCACATAATCTATACAGTACAATCCAGATCATACTATACAATATTAAAAAAATTAAAATATTTAATTTCACTCCACCATGTGTGTTTGTGTATAAGATTGCTTAAGCTAACATACACCTTCTTACATTGAACGAATTAATAAAAATAAAAAATACAAACTCTTGCATAAATCAATCTATACTACCCATTCTTGAGTCTCAATTCCCTAACGATGCTTTGTGTATACTAATCATGAAATACTAGTACATATAGAAAAACTTATGCAGTGTAGAAAATAGGAGAAAATTAGATACAGTCCAATAATGTTTATTATCCCCAAAGTATAAGCTCCTCTCAAATTACAATAATCTCCCCTTTTTTTTATGATGAAAAATATTATTAGTTGAATTTTAAGTTAACATATATTTCTCCTAAGTTCTCCCCCTTGCTCTGTGATCTCTCTAAAAAAAGGAGATACTTAATATATATATATATATTTTAAATAAAAAAACACACATAATAACCAGCTACAACATATTAAGTAAAAAATAAACTACACCAATGATGAAAACTATTAGTATAAACTAATAATTGCCCTACTCTACCTTTTGATGTCACTAAAGAGGGGATTTATGAAAAAAAGTATATAATAGCACTATAAGGAACAAAGAATAAAGGAAAAAGAAAAGTTCAACAAAAACTTCTTGAGTGAAGGGCCCTAAGCAGGTAGTGGTGGAGGTAGCTCGAATTACATATTAAGTGAAGCAAACAACTCACCAAACCATGCATAATTTGCCTTAAGCAGCTTCTATTACTACTATAATTGGTACTATATCTAATCCAAATGCTGAGTGGACTACTGGATATATGTCTCCAGATACATCTCCAGGTGGTCAAATATCTACATCATCGTATCATAGAATGGTGGCTTGTGCATAGGGTTTTGTTCCAGTGTTGGTGCTTGAGTTTATGCTAATGTTAAAATAGGAACATCTTACCCCACCTTGTTTATCACTAAAAAGGAGGTGGAAAGAAGTATTTGTGTGGAAGGTAGGAAATATGTGGGCTGGGGTAGGATACATGATCTAATATTTTGAGTCTAGGATAGAGGCAATGATGTATCCTAGAGGTAAAATATGCCTACATAAGATTATTAGATTTCTTATAGATGTCAGGCTATCAATACAACTTATAATCATGCAAGATGTATCAAATTATATGCCAGCCATAATAAAGTAGGTGATTTTTGATAAAATTTGTGTATTGTTTACTCTATCTCAAACTTTACATAATATTGAGGTTCTAAGAACATGCTGGATGATGTAGGCATTTTGGTTAAGAGTGTTTAGAATGGCTGGTGTTGATTAAATGATGCATTTTTAATAGTAAAATTTACATGGGTCAAATCATAATCTCCCTTAAAGCTAGCACTATGGGGTTGTATTCCAATGGTAGAGGGTGTATGATCTATTCAAAGTTCTAATATTTAATTTCTATGGGATGCCTATAAATATAAGATTGCATGGAGGTTCTATCAATATTGAGTCTTAGGCTTGCAAAAAAAAAAAAGATTGCATAGAGATTCTATTAGCGTTGAGTCGTCGTCTTACAAAGAATTTATATAAGAGTTTGGAGTTAAAGGGAGATGCTAGAATAACGATAATTTGGTGGGTGGTCCAAAAAAAGGATAGTACATAAAAATTTTGAATGTCCTGATAAAGGATCTAAGAAGTGATGTGGGCACCCGTATATCAATTACATGCTAACCCATCTTTATAGATTGGAACTAGTCATCCATAGAATGACATGAGGAACTTCCCATTAATGCTTGAGATTGCTTGCAACCATCCATAGGGTCACAAATGATAAGATTCGAAAGCTAGAAAGAGATGGTCTAGAAGATTATGTGCTTAAAAACAAATAATAACCCTTTCTTATATAGGCCTCACCAAATAATATGGTATGATGTAAATCATACAGTATGATCAGAAGAATTCAATTCATTCTTGTTAAATCGCTAAAAAGATGGGGAAATTATATAGTATTGTTAGGATCATACTAGATGTGAACAAAAATAGGGTTTGTTATTAATGATCATGGAAAGCTGCACAAGAGAAAACATACATATGATAGTCAACAATCACAACAGAGAGAAATTAATTTGTTGAAAATAAAACATATAATTTAAACATACAATAAACAAACACTCAATCTTATAATAAAACTAAAACAAGAAAACAAACTCACTTCAACTTGCCTCAACACCAATTTCTATGCATGATTATCAATGACACCTAGTCTAGACCTAAGTATGTTAAATGTATCAAAATTAAGGGGTTTGGTAAAGATATATGCCAATAAAGTTTTCATATCCACATGACGCAATTCTATGTTTCATTTACTATATGGTCTCCAATAAAATAATGTTTAATATCCATGTGTTTAGCACAAGAATGTTAAATAGAATTCTTTGAGATACATATTACACTAGTGTTATCACACATGATAGGGTTAGTGCCTGCAGAAAGTCCCAGGTCAAGAATTTATTACTTCAGCCCTAAGACTTGGGCAACACAACATCCTATAGCTATATATTCTACTTTAGCTATGGATAGAGCTATAAAGTTCGATTTTCTTCTAGACTAAGAAATTAAGAATTGTCCTATGAATTGATAAGATCCAAAAGTTTTTTCCTATTTACTCTACGTCCAACAAAGTCCAAATAAAAATATCTTATAATTTTAAAAGTAGTGCTATAACTAGGATACTAGATATTTAAATTTTGGGTGCCTATTAGATTTATAAGAATTCTCTTCATAATAATCATCTATGATTCTTTTGAACTAGCTTGAAATCTAGTAGTATATATGGCAAACACTAAACATAACATCAGGTCTTCTAACATTTAGATATAGTAATGATACTATAATTCCACTATACCTCTTCTAATCAAATGATTTTTCATGTACATCCTTATCTAGCTAGACGATTGAGCACATTAGTGTATTTAATCTCTTAGAACTTTCCATATCAATTTTTTTCAAGATCTTCTTAATGTATTTAATCAAACTAAAGAAGGTACCATCATCTCTTTATTTTACACTAAATCATAGAAAATAACTGAATTCTCCCATAAACTAATTTAAAATTCCTTACTCATAGTAGTTGAAAATTCATTGCAAAGGTTTTCATTGGTAAATCCAAATGTATATCATCAACATGGATTTGAACTATGAGTAAATCATATCCTATTTTTTAGAACCCTAAACTATTTCTATATAAACAACTTTCTTATCAACCCCATTAAGAATAGTATTCTTAACATCCATTTGCAATAATTTGGTGCCTCTACAACTTGTAAATGCTAGAAAGTCTCTAATGACATTTAATCTAGCTATAAGGGTAAAGGTCTCATCAAAATTAATCCATTCTATTCGATTGTTCCCCTTAGCTACTAATCTAGCCTTATTTCTAATCACCACCCCAGAGTCATTCAATTTACTTTTAAATACAAATTTATTTTCAACAATACTCTAATTCGTGGGTCTACTAATTAACTCACACACATTATTTGTAATAAATTGATTTAACCCCTCTTGCCTGTTAAGATCCAGAATTCATCTTTGAGGGCTTGATTAACACTAGTTGGTTCTATCATGGAAATGAATGTTATATAGCTAACATCTTTTATAAGGCCTTACTTTGTCCTAACCCTACAGATGGATTCCCTAAGATGAGCTCCCTAGGGTGACTAGAGGAATATCTCAATTCTCTAGGAAAAGGGTCTTGAGGTCCTTCTCTATCTCCTAGGTTAATAGCCTCTATTCAACATATAATTTCTGCCTCATCATTATCTTATAAACTAGGATCAAAAGGCCTATTTGATTAATCAAATACAACATTGGTTGATTCTTCTATAACTAAAGTACTTTTTTTAAAGACCCTATAGGATTTACCAATTTAGGAATAGCCTAACAAGACTCCTTTATTTTCCTTAAAATCAAACATCCCTAGATGCAATTTACCATTTATAAGCACAAAACACTTACACCTAAAGACATATAAATATGAAAAAATCAGGTGTCTTACACTTAAGCTGCTCATAAGGTGTCTTATTCAACATGGATCTAATGTTCACCAAATTTAGCACATAACAAGTAGTATTCACTACTTCTGCCAAAGCTTTTTTGGTAGGATATACTAAGCTAACATTGCCGTAGCTACATCCACAAGTGTTCATTTCTTTCTCTCAATTATACCATTCTTCTATGGGGTCCTAAGGGTAAAAAAATTATGATCAATTCTAGTCTCTTTAAAAAATAATTTAAATCTCACATAAGTTCTTGTTAGAGCATCCCTATAAGGTCAATCAAAAGTTATATTTTTGAAGCCAAGTAAGTTTGGGTTGCACCTTATGATTCAATGAAAGAATGTTTTGCATGTTACACAATGATGAACCTTTGAGCCTCCAAACTATGTGTGTTCTTTGGTGTATAGTTCAAGTGTGTGCTATTGTCCTAGCATGCCACAAGAATAACACCTAACCCCTTGAAATTGACTCAATAACCTATCTGGGCGATAGTGCCTCTTTTCATGTATATATGATGCAAATTGTATCATAGGTTATGGCTTTAGTAAATGTGTAGGCCTAAGAGTGTTATTTTATAGTGCTATTATTTTTTTAAATGAACTTTAGCACTTTTATAACTAGCAATTTCAAATTTTAATGCATGCTCAATATTGTTTAGTTCTATTAGAAGTGACTCTTGTTCCTTGAATACTTCCTCTAACTCAAGATTCTCACTTTTCTAGGAATCATGTGATGTAGATAACTCATTATACTTGTTATTTAAATCATCAAATTCGTCTAATAATGTTGCATGCTCTTTATCAAATAAAACATATTGAATCTTAGGAATAAAATGTCCTTTAAGTAACATGTCTTACTCATTTTTCAAATTAGAAAACTCTTTTTTAAACATGCATGCAATTTTTGAGCTTCCTATATGAATCATGCATTTGTTCAAAAATTAAAAAGAAATCATCATAAGATAACTCACATACCTGCTCCTGATTTAAGTTAACAGTTATATCATTGGCCACTCTTCGAGTTCTTATTTAGATGAGTCTAACGATGAGCTTGTAAAAAAACTTTTGCAATATTTATTTTCCCCTTTTTGCATTTGGCATATCATCACACTTCTCCTTTGTATGGTGGCTCTTAAGATCTGGGCAATCGAACCTCACAAATCTAGGCTTCTTGTATTTAAAATAATTAGTGTTAGAAGAAACTTTATTGATTTTACTTATTTTACCTTTGCTTTTGTCATGGTATCACTTTTTCTTTCTCTTCAAGATGATTTTAAAGTTTTGAGTCATCAAGTCAATATCATTTTCTCATCAACACTTCAGTTATTTCTATTGGTATCATCAGCCTTTAGAGTAATAGAGTTCACATTTCTCTTGTCACCTACATCAATAAGTCTTTGGCTCACTTTTTACTTTTAAGCAATGATAGAGCCCAATAAGTTGTCAAAAGAGTATACATTTAAATCTTTCTATTCACAGATTGTTGTGGCTTTAGTATCAAAATTATTAGATAAAGAGTATAAAATCTTGTTAACTTTGTTGAAGTTAGATAGTTCCCTTCCTAAAGCATGCAATTAAGTCACTATTTTGGTAAACCTAGTGTACATGTCAGATATAGTTTTGCTACATTTCATGAAGAAGAGTATGTGGTCACATAGTAGAAAATTTAGATGATATTGCTTAACTTAATTTGTACTTTCATATGTAATATAAAGCCTATCCCTTTCTTCTTGTCAGTAATGCAAGTAGAAATACACATGAGATTTTTAAATTTTAAAGCACAAAAAATATTTTAAGTATTTCACATTTAGTTGTGCATAATCGCTTTCTTCTGTAATCCATTTAGTAAAAGGAATGTAAGATATAACACTCATAATTATAAAATAGAATAGAAAAAACTACTTGTACAATATGCCACATGTAATAGTCAATTGACTTAAATAAAGTAGATATTCAAATTTTTTAGAGATCAAATGGGATATTATCAAATAATGGTGGATGTGTTATTGAATAACCCTCTACGGTACTTCTATTTTTAAAGTGTGCCTTGGTTCATTTCTCTACTTTTTAAGCCACAAGTTCAAGGAACTCACAATGATTCCAATTGAAAGTTCAATTTATGGTTGTTAAACCACTTGTTTTAAAAATTTGTTTTTCCAAAATTTCCTTTTCGGAAGTTTAAAAAATGCTCACAACAAGAATCAAAGTAAGATTTTCTTAATGTCGAAGCAGCAAATGAAACAAAAGCTTTTTTTTCTTGTAGATTTTTGTATAAAATAAATATATATTATTGTTATTTTTCTTTTTTGATTTTTCTTTTTTTTCAACTTAAAATAACCTCAATCAATCATAAGTCCTACATCTCATTAATCATAATGCAAGCAAGATTACTTGAAAATAAACATATAAGAGAATATATCACAAAAAAATAAAATATGATAATTAAATAATAAATGCACCAAAAGTTTATAGTGGTTCGGCCAACTTGACCTACGTCCCCTCCTTGAAGTCTTCCTCTTCTAGTATTGCAATAAACTATTTAGTGTCTTTCCTTTTTCTTCAATAGCACAGTGGAGAAGCCCTTTTAAGAATATCTTTCACACTTGATGCGAGAGAGTGGCAAAATCCATTTCACCAATGGTGTGGTAGAGTAGCCGAAACCCTTTCATCAACATTTTGGTGAAGTGGCCAAGTCCCATCCACCAACGGCACGACGAGTAGCTGGTGGACCTTTGACTATAAGTTGTTCTTCTCAGAGTTTCCCCTAAGTAAAGCCTTAACTCATGGTGGAAGAAGATAGATGTTGGCTGGAGAAGTCATGTGTAGACTCTCTCTCTCACACTCACTTGATCCCATAAGATTTTTCTCCTTCTCTATTAAATGCACCATTCTCTCCCTTGTCAAAAGCTCGATTTTTAAACTCTCTCTCATAAAAGACTCAAGCCCCTTGATTGTTGAATGATTCTTTCAAATGAAATAAGAGATGTTTAAATAAAAGGACCTAAGAAAACCCTAATTTATAATTTAACATCTCTATTCATATTCTATGATTTGTAGATTATACAATATGATTAGTTCAATTCTCACTTCCAATACTATATGATGAACATTGGTCTAAATGATTAGTTGAAATTTCTTCACTGGTCATGTAGTATAATCTCTTGGTTATACAACATGATTAGTTTAATCAAATCATAGTTCATCTAGGATGACCAAAAAACTGTCTCTATCAATCATCCAGTACAATCTAAATTGTATAGTCCAATCTTAGGTAATAATTAAGCCTAATTTTATTTATTAGTTTTTGGGATTAATTATAGTAAACTTTACATATATCAGACAGTATGATTATATTCATATAGTAGGAAGAGATCAATATATAAAATTTAATATGTTGCCTAAAATTATTTGGCTGTAGCATTTCCCATATTGTTCAATTTAATTAGTATAGTACGATTATTTCAAAATTTAATTCAATTTATTTAAATATTTTAATTAATTTTTGTTTATTGATAGTGCTTAGTATATGCTAAACATAAAATATTAGTTACACTAAAAATATATCCAATAAAAATAAATAGGAGAAACTAGGTGTAATCCAATAATATTTATTAATATTAAAATATAAGCTTGGGCTATCAGAATGCAAAAATTTTATTGCTCAAAAATTAAGGAATTACATAGTCTCTTAAAAAAAAATCTTATTTCAAAAATAAATCATTTATAGATATCTCATGGCCTAGCAAACATTATGAGGTTTTTCGGAATGATTTTCCATTATTCAACTATATTTTTATGTATATTTTATACCATTATTTACTATTAACGGTCAACCTATGTCCAACATTTTATTAGCATACCAAATCCATAATTAGTCATATTTAAAAGATGTGCTTTCCAATAAATAAATCAAGAGATTAAAGGGCCAGGAGAGCTCTACTAAGAAGTTACATTTTTATAGTGTTTCTTCAACTAAGAAGATAAACAAGCCTTGAAAAAATAATTTCAAGAAAAGCTAATATTGGGTTTGTTTTCATCACATCTAAAAATAATTTATGACAATATTCTTATAATATATTAGTGCCTTATTCTAATAAAGAAGATTCATATGAATCCCTTATTAAACTGTTTTTTTTTTTTTTTTTGAATGAGGTCAAACTCCCTTCCCTTTGTAATCCTTAGTGTTTAGGTACTCCTAACATAATGTAAATTAACCCAAGTTAATCCAAACCTATTCTTTAATGTGGTTTAACCCATGTAAACCCTTGGCCATACTTTGGTTGATCAAGTTTGACCATGATTCCAAAAAACCTTAAAAATCTTTAAGTGGGTTCTTAGGTTAGATTTAACTCTAGACCCTAGGGTTTTGACCTAAGAGATCTAAAACATTCAAAAAACTTACATATAGACATTGAAACCCATGGTCAGCATGTTTTAACAATGGTTGACAAAGTTTACCATAATAGATGAATTTTACCTATGGACTAAATTTCATGTCATCATGCCACAATATTTATTTTCAACTATATTTTTTGGTTTCTGTAATCAAATATGCATAGATTGACATTATGTTGTCCCAAAGGATAGATTAATGTCTCACTATTAATTTGACAAAGAAACCTTCTATTCATTTTCATGGTCAAACACAATCTAGGGACTATTTAATTGACCCCAAGGGATAAAAGGAAATTCACCTATCATTTCAATCATTAAATTAAATCAATAAATATATTTTCATAATCAAAATTGCATAAGGATTATTCAATTCATCCCTAAAGATAAAAAGAATATTCAGTTATCATTTTAGTTATGAAAGTAATATTAATGAATTTATTTTCATAATAAACAATATTAGAAATATTTAATTCATCCATAACGATAAAAGGAATATTCACTTATTTTATAATCATGAAATTAAACTCATTTATTTATTTTCTTAATGTAGTATATAAAGAATATTCAAATTACCCCTATGGATAAAAAGTATATTCACTTATCTTTTGAATATAAAATTAAACTAATGTTTAAAGCTTAAATCTGTGTTAACAAAATTTTCCCTACTTTAAAAAGAAATTAAGATCGGGCTCATGTTATTATATGTTCTGGACTCCATTTATGGGCAATCCCATATAATTATTTACATATCCTAATAGAATACTCTTAATTAAAGTAATGACTAAGGATGTTTAAATACATTTAGATTTTATGAAATGATTAGGCTAACAAGATTTCAATGTGTAGACTTTAGATTATAAATTCTAGAGTTACATTTAAAATTAGGTTTAGATATTGGATTTTAAAAGAATAGAATAGAACAAGAATGTGTTGAGATTGAGGGGTGTATACAATCTAGGATTATACTTTCCTGGAGTGAGTAGATAACTAACAATCTATGCACAATCAATCACCACACTAACATAAGATTAGATAGGCTCTATTCTAGGAATAAATGAATTATAATTTAGAAAACTTTATAAACTGGACTTTACAATATGTATATGATCATGCAATGAAATTTTGTATGAATTATAATGTAAATAAAAGAAATTTTATTTATTTATAATTTCATAGTCCAATCCAAGGTCTTCAATAAAGAAAAAGTTGGACAAGCTCCACAAACATTAAACTCGGATTTCTACCCTTATATAAAGTAGATTTGAATAAGAATGTTAATTTTTAGTCTTCAATCTTTTGAATGCTAGATCTTATATAGTATTCAAAAAGATAACGTTCTCTAAAAGAAGAATTATTTCCTTTTGGAACCTATATATCAATATAAAAAATCATTTCAAATCTTTTATAACTCTTGACATTATACGACTGAATTTAACTATACAAATATCTATAATAATTATATTTACATCATTGCTTTTATATTTACCAACATCATTTCGTACATACATTCTATAAAATGGTGAAGTGCGAGCAATTATATATATATATATATATATATATATATATATAAATAAAATTGTATGGCTCTAAATTATCACTCTGATCTCTAGTGCACCAATAGAAAATAAATATGACATCCAAAGTATCGAAAATAAAAACACAAATATGAGTACACTCTTGGCAAGGTACTCCAGGCAAACTAAATTAAATCACCGCCTTAGCCTAGACTAGAGTTGGTTTTCCTAGAAAATCATCTAAGTGTGTCTAAAAGGCCGTGTGGATTGGAGAGATCCTAGGTTTTATTAGTTTAAAGTTGTCTATAATTGATTTTTTTTTCAAGGAGTTTAAGGGATGGATTGAATTTAAGAATTTAAGGATTTATATATTTTAAATTTTAATTTTTTAAAGGGGGTTTTAATTGTTCTATTTTTTAATTTTAAATTTTATTAAGACTATTTTTTTTTTGGGAGGGGGGACCCACGGAGGGGCCTACACGTTAAATCAGAAAAATGATTACAAAGTCCTTAAAGGGATCTCAAGCTCACTAATGCTCAGGAGAGCTACAAAAAGAAATCCAAAAAAAACCTAAGAGCTCGAATTCCCTACTAAGAAAAAATATAATGAAACCTAGTAACATTGTATAATGCGCAAGAAGGAACACCCAAGAAAAAGGAAAGAGACAAAAAACCGCAATCAGCTCCAGATTCCCATCCAAAAAGTCAGCACTACGAACACCTGCACTAAAAACATTTTGCAAAAAGAGATAGTACACAGGAAAGAAAACATAGAAATAAAAGGAATACCTAGTAGGATGATAGATCCAATAGAAGTACCAATTACCACCAAAAGCTAAACAACTAGTATAGAAGGAAAACCACCTCATAATGCACTAAACCAAAGATAGTAGAATAGAAAGAATGATCACATTAAGATTTTGCCTTCAATTAATATAGTGAGCCATGCCAGGACCATGGACAGTAATCAAGCATAAACAAGCCCCAGGAACACCAGGAATAACCAGCAGCTCTGACCAAGAAAACCAAACAACCAATATAAAAGAGCAGCACAAGATAATGTTAAAGGCACCCAAAAAAACCAAACGTGGCCACAGCCACATATAAGAACTCCTAGGAACCAACCAAAAAGGCCTCACCAAGCAAACCAAAATGCTCAGAGAAAGCTCACAAGGGAGGCACCAGAAGGACCCAAAAAAACCCCAACCACTAGGCAAGAAAGAGTAGAACAAAACCCATAATAACCAACCACAATAGGCCTCAAAACAAACCAATACAGCAGCAAAGGGAACCAATAATCGAGCAGCAAACAAGGCCACCCGGGAACAAAAAACCTGAAGCAGGCCAGACAACAAAATCAGAAAAATTGGCACACACCAAGCAAAAATCAACAATAAATAACCAACCCAAACAACACCATTAAACTCTAACACAAGGTAAACCAATTTTATCTAATCTTAAAAGGCCTTTTGGAGGAGTAAGAAGGTTAGTGGCCAAAAACTCCAAGCCACACCCCCAGCTGGCAAGCCAGTTAGCGCATGCATTACCTTCCTTATGTACAAAGGAAACCGGCAGTTCATAGGTCTCAACAAATTCTTAATATCCCTCATAATATAAAACAAATTAGAAGTACACACAGTTTCCTATAAAGAGTTAATAAATTGAAAGCAATAATTAGAGCCAACTTCAATACCAATCTTGGTTAAGTTAAGAGAATTGCATAATCTTAAAGCATGGAGCATAGCAAAGAAAATAGTATAGTTTACATCACAATTTTGTAAGGGATAAACAAAGCCAAAAATAAAGTTACCATGATAATCCCTGATGACCCCAGCACAACCCGAAGAGGAATCTGTGATACCACCATCCACATTCAGCTTATAACAGTTAATAGGGGGCTTGGTCTAATAAATAAACCTAGGTTCTTTAGGAGTATTATCCTCCTCCAACTTAAGACCTAAATCAGACGTGATAAAAAAAAAGTTTTTAAAGTTCTTGATAGGAGCAACTTAGCAGAATAAAGAGCCATGTCCTCTTCCTACACATTCTAGATAATCCTATGATGATGGTTCATAAGCACACCATTGAAATGAGAATTATTCCTATCCAACCATAATACCATAATATAAGGGAAGGAATAACATTTCTAATATGACCTTTAGACTTAATAAACTAATAATTAAGTATAGCATTAATAGATAATTTGGTATTAAAATAATTCAAATGGAAAATGTCATCAAAATAAGTCTAAGTTTTAATAGTTAAAGGACCAAAAAAAAAAATATGATGCATATTATCCATATGATAATAACATTGGCACTTTGATGGTAAGATGAAGCCTCTTTTAATTAAGTTATCATCCATAGGAATGAGCTTAAGTAAAATTCTACAAATAAAAATAGCAACCGTGGAAGGAATACTTTAATGCCAAAGCATATAAAAGATCTTAGAAACGTCATGCTTAGAACTAAAGGAGTGCCAAGCATCCTTTATTCTAAAACTGCCATCATTAGTTAGACCACATAAAAGAAAATCATCAGAGTTAGTGTTCATAGGAAGATTCAAAATTTGTTGAATAATAGAATCAGGAAGAACATTAGAAAGTTTCTCATATTCTCGACAAATATCAGTAAAAAAATAATTCACCTTCACAGCCCCAATGGATGAGGTATTGGTAATAGAATCAATAGATTGACCCCCCGACCAACGATCTTGCCAAAAGAAAATATCACCACCACCAAGCCCCCAAAAGATAAAAGGTTCAACAACCCATTTAACTTTGCAAAGTCTCTGCCACACTTTAGAATCACATTTGTTAAACCAACAAGTAGTCAGATGTTTACCCCTACAATACTCTGTGAACATAAAATTTGCCCAAAGGCTCATATTAGCATGAAAGTTATACCATATCTTGAAGGAAAAAGCATAGGCCAAGTCATTCATAGTCTTACACAACAAGGCCCCTTCCTCCAAAACACCACAACACTTGTCTCAAGAAGTCCAGATAATTTTAGTGTTGCAACTAGCACCTTCCCAAAAAAATTTATTAAAAATCCTGTCAATCCTGTTACAAACCATCTAAGTGGGAAGCAGAGTTTAGAAAGTATAAACATGCAAAGAACAAAGAACACCTTTGATGAGGATTAATCTACCCCCAAAACTAAGAAAATTAGAATCCCAAGATTGTTCTGCACAACATTTTTTAAATCATCAAAAAGAAAAGTTTTCTTTTTACCTTTAAAAAGAGGTAGCCCCAAATACTTAATAGGCAAATGGCCATACAAAAAACTAGTTAAATTTTTTAATAGTCTCAATATGATCATTAGGCACTTTCTTGGAGGGTATAAAGCAACACTTATGTTTATTAAGAGCAAGACCTTTAACCTTTTCTAATTGATGAAAAAAACTCATAAGTTTGTTAAACTTATTAACCGAAGCATTCGTAAAAATAATAAAATCATCAACAAAACATATATGTCAGATAGGAATACCACCCAAAGTCCTAAAATAGAGGCTAGGGTAATTCTCAAACAGGTTGGTAAGACCTCTAGATATGTACTCAGCAACAATAATGAAGAGGACAAGAGAAATAGGATCACCTTGTCTCAGACTATGGGAAGCTTTAAAAAAACTATTACATTTTTCATTAATAATGATTGAAAAGTAAGGGTCCTCAATGCAGTTTTTAATAAGATTGATAAACTTCAAGTCAAAACCAAACAACTTCATAATATTGTAAAGAAAATTCTAATCAATGTTATCATAAGCCTTGGCAATATCAAGTTTCAAAATTATGTTACCACCTCTCACCTTAACATCATTGGCTTGACAAAATTCTTGGGCCAACAGGATAGTGTTAGCAATTGGCCGCCCTTTAACAAAACCTGTTTGGAAAGGAGAGATAATTTTAGGCAAAAATGAAGTTTAACGATTCATAAGAATTTTAGAAAGTAGTTTATTAAAAAAGGTGCACAAACTAATAGGTCTAAAATCATTCCAGTTACTAACAAAGTTATTCTTTGCAATAAGCACAATAGAAGTAGAAGTAAAACACTTAGGAATAGAATTACTAGCAAAAAAATCATTGACAACAGAATAAAGATCATTACAAATAATATGCCAAGTTTTTTGAAAAAACTTAGTAGTGAAGCCATCCGGCCCAGCAACCGAATCACCATTCATACAAAAAACAACCTCTTTAACCTCCTCTAAAGAAGGAGGTTTTGAAAGAAACTCATTATCCGCTTGAGAAATATGGTTAGGGATGATAAAAGGATTATTAATATGAGTCAGACTAAACACCTTATTGAGATGTTTTTGAAAGTGTTGGACTGCTAAATTAGTAATTCCACACCATCCTCAGTAACAGAGCCATAATTACGAGTAATTTTATTAATATGATTAATAATATGTTTCCTCTTAACCAAAGCATAGAAATATTTAGTATTTTTATCACCTTCAATAAGATGTTTAGCAACATCTTTTTGTTTCCAAAAAGTTTCCTCCTAAGCTTGTAATTTATAAAGACAATCTTTAGCATCCCTCAGTAAGTTAAAGTTATCATCAAAAAGGCACCAATTGACAAAGAGTCTTAAAAGTGTTAACTTTTTCTTCAGCATTCAAAATGTTAGAGAAAAGATTCTTAAAAACATTATGATTCCACCAGTTTAAAACTTTCTTAAGCCTTCTCAGTTTAAGCCAAAATCTCCTCAAGCCATAAATAGAGTTATCCGAATGTAAAGGAGCATGCCAATTTCCTGAACCAAGTCCATAAAAGAGTCATGAAGCAACAAAAAGTTTTGAAACCTAAATTGAGAAGGAGAGTTAATACATCTAGTTTTAATCCTAAAAAGTAAGGGAGAATGATAAGAAAGGGTCCTACTAAGATGCTCAATAGTAGTAGAATCAAGAGATTAAGCCAGCAATCATTAAACAAAACCCTATCCAACCTTTGCCATAAATGACCACGGATCCAAGTTAATTTATTACTAGATAAACCAATATCAATTAAATTACAATCCATAATTATATTATTAAAATCCTCCATAGCATGATAGATAGGGAAAGAACCCCCTATACACTAAAAAGGGTTTCAGATAGTATTAAAGTCCCCTTCAACAATCCAGGGTAAGTTACAAATACTATGAAAGTTATTAATTAGATCCCATAACAATTTTCTTGTATAACGAGAAGAAGCAGCATAAACAAAAGAGGCATAATAATGTAAATTAGAACTTTCAATACTACAATGCATAACTTGAGTAAAATCTCCAATAATTTCTATATGAACATGATCCTTCCAAAACAACCAAATTTTATTCGCCATATTTGAAATAGCATAATTAAAACCAAAAAATCTAGCCATTCCAAGTAACATAGAAGAGGAAAAAAGGGGTTCAAGCAAAATAAGAATAGAAACATTATAAATGCAGCATAAGTTTTGAACTCTTAATTTAGAAGAGGGACACCCAATGCCCCTAACATTCCAAATAATAGCATTAAGCATTAAAAATAGGGGGTTAATGACTAGTATGCGATAGGGTGGTTCTAGGAGATTGTAAAATAAGGTTCTTTTGCTTCCTACCTCTCCTACTTTGCTCCATGACAAAACTAGTGTCATTATCATCTCTAGAAAAACATTTAGCCATCATATCCATATCCTTTGTGTCAGTAAAAGCATCACTATGATTTTAGGAATTTAAAAGAAACTTACTATCATTATTTATACATGCCTGCCCCATCATGAGACAGCTCACCTACCTCAAGGATAGCACCATCTTACTCATTGATTTTTTTAGTCAAATCATTACCACCATTATCCTTCACCACACTGGTTTGACCAATCTCCTGGACATTCATAACAGAATAAGAAAGCACATTATTAGTATAACTATTTTTTAACGACCAAACATCCATATCAGGAAATTTTTTATTAAAGCAGAAGGATCAATATCATAAGAAGGAACATTATTTAGATTAGTATAGATAGCCAACATTTGTTCATCCACATTTTGACAACCAACGGTTAAGGAAGAGATAGAGTTAAGATTTTCTCCCGGAATCTGAATCAATTCATCACCATTTGTGGCGTTCGGCTCAGATTTTTTTCAAACAAGTGGCGGTTAAGAGCTTCCATCTTGACCGATTGGCCTCATTTTCCTGAAGACCAAAAGCTGAACTTAGATGATTTGAACTTCTTGAGTGGGAAGTTTACCCAGAAAGAATTGGAGACTGTAGTTTTCCAGCAAAGCAAGAACAAGTCCCCAGGTTTAGATGGAATTTTGCCTTCCTTTTTTCAAATTTTTTGGAACATTGTGTGTGAATCCACTTGGAAAGCCATTGAAAAGTTCCTGAATACTGGAAAAATGAAAGAAGACTGGAAGGATACACTACTTGTTTTAATTCCAAAGGTTCAGAACCCAACTTTGCCATCAAATTTCAGGCCTATTAGCCTTTATCAAACTACTTATAAGTTGATCACAACAATGTTGGTGAACAGGATTAAGGTATGTATTCCGAAGATCATTTCGTTAGAGCAAGCAGCCTTTATTCCGGGAGATCATTATCAGATCATTGTTTAATTGCTCAAGAGATCTTCAACAAATTCAAATTTTCAAAAAAATAAAAAAGGACTGATGGCAATTAAATTAGATATGGAGAAAGCTTTTGATTGCATAAATTGGGAAACCTTGAATCAAGTTCTTCACATGATTGGTTTTCCTATATCCTTTTCAAAGCTCATTATGGAATGTGTTAAAGATGTAAAGTTCTCCTTTTTTCTTAATGGAAAACTTTCTAATTGGATTCATGCTGGATGTGGTCTTCGACAAGGATGCCCTTTATCACCATACTTATTCATCATGTGCTCTCAACTTTTATCTCATGCCATTAATCAAAAAGGTATTCATTTGGGTGTTCAAATTTCTCAAAGATCTCAAAAACTAACACATCTTCTGTATGCCGATGATGTATTGATCTTTGCTAAAGCTTCTACAAGATTGGCTCTTAAAGTGAAGAACATTGTGAATGATTTTGGTATGTGGACTAGGCTTAATATTAATGCTTCCAAATCTCAAATTTTTTTTAGTAAATCTGTTAATCTTCCAACAATGAAGATGATAGGAAAGAAGTTGGGTTTTAATATCGTTAAGGAATTTTCTTACTTGGGTATTAAAATTGCTATGAGAAGATTAATGAAACAAGATTTTCAAGATATGACTGATAGCATTTATCATAGGCTCAATGCTTGGGGAATTAAGCATTTATCATTAACTGGCAAGCTCACTTTAGTTAAATCATCCCTCTTGACGTTGCCAAGTTTTTTATCAACACATTCCCTTGTTCCAAAGAAGGTTTTGTTTCAAGTTGATCAACTTTGTAAGGAGTTTATTTGGCACAAGAATTGTGGTAAAAAAGGTTTGCATTATGTTGCTTGGGATGTTCTTTGCAAACCGAGAGATGCTGGTGGCTTGGGTTTGCACTCAACTATCCACCATATTGGTCCTCTAAGATCAAGGCTTGCTTGGAGATGTCTTCAGCAAAATGGGAGTTTATTACATAACATTTTTACTACTAAATATGGTAATAATGTCTTAAGTGAATAACAGAAGCCTGGTGCTTCTTCTGCTTGGCAAATTTTGTTAGATGGTGGAAGATCCCTCAAGCCAATCGTCAGGTGGCGTATAGCTAATGGAAGGAAAATAAATGCTCTGAATGATATCTAGTTAATGGATAGAAGCTTCAGCAATTGGCCAACGATGTGTGATTATGTGGGAATGGAGAATCTAAACTTAAATCATTTCATGATGCAAAACCGTAGCGGGAATAAGGAACTGCTAAAGTAGCTTTTCAATGAAGATCTAATTGTTTTGATTTTACAGATCCCTATTGACTATGAGGGTGATATGGATTATGTTGAACCTTTGTACCATCTAAGTGGGAGGACTATCACTTCCATGGCATATGATGCGATGATGAAACATTGCACCATGGAGGAAAATTCTGAATTTGCAATTTGGCTACGGAATCTGAAATTAAACCCAAGGGTGGAGCTTTTTTGTGGAGAATGAGTAGGTTTGCTATTCCTACTTTTGAATTCTTAAAGTATAGAAGATTGGTGCTTAATGATGAATATCCTAGAGATTGCAAAGAAATAGAAAGCTATGAGCATATTGTGGTACATTGCAAATTCATTAAGGAGGTTATTCTCCGATTGAGAGCTTGGGGATTTTACATCCCAACTTTCCAATCTTTGGAACATTGTTTGGAAGAAGTTAAAAGACAATCTTCTCGGTTTCCAAATATGGTTAGAATTTATTTTACTGCAGTTTTTCTATCATGGAAAAATAGGAATGATTTAGTTCATGGGAAGGCAAATTCCTCTTCTACTTTGGTGGCTGCTAACGTTTTGTTTCTTACAAATACAAACTTATATCCATATCTAGACAACTGGGGTGCCAATATCCTAAGGGAGTTTTCGAATTCTTGGCACCCTCCGCCGCTAGGATGGATCAAAATTAATGTTGATGCTGCTCTAATGAAGTCCAATCTAGCCGGTATTGGAGGTGTTCTTAGAGACCATAAAGGCAGGCTTTTATTGGCTTTTGGAAGGACAAAACTACATTGGGATGTCTCTCACCTAGAATTGGAGGTTGTCTTGTCCATAAGAGACTTCATTCAACCTTGGATGTTAGAATGCAAAGGTGTGATCATTGAAGGTGACAACATTAATATCATAAATTTCATGCAAGACTCTTTGAAGAAGATGAAGTGCCATTTCAATAACAATTTTAAGAAGGATTTTTTCTTCCTTAATGATTTTAATAAAGTTTTTTTCAATCATGTTCATAGAGATTGTAATAAGGTAGCACATGTATGTGCTAATTGGGCTTTGAAAGAGAGTTTCTTTTTTGATAGTTTTTCTTTTGCCAACATTCCTTCTAATTTGTCTAGTTTGTTAAAGATGGAATGTGAGGCCTCTTTTAATTGTATTTAGTTCCTCATTTATCAATAAAATTTGCACTTCTTTCAAAAAAAAAAAAAGAGAGTATAGTCAAGTTGTATGGGTTCATCAATATTATCTTACGCTTTAGGAACATAACCCTCATTTCCATTAGGATCAGGAGTCACTATATCAAGGTCGATCAAAGGAAAATCAATTTCATGTGATTGTTTGGAAGATACCTTCTCCTTTTAAAGATGGGGATGTAACCTGTAACATTCATTTAACCCATGGCCATGCATCTTACAATGATAACAAAAAATAGGTAAGTTTTCAAATTCAACTTTTTGGAAATAACCATACAACTCCAAAACAATCCAAATCTCATTAGGATGTTTCTTTGAGATGTCCAATTCTACAAAAACACATGCTACAGATGACTGAGAAATAAACGCCATAGCCTTGTCTGTCTGTAAAGGCCTACCAAAGATTGAAGCCAAACCAAATAAAATTTGGGAATTAAAAAAATGCAATCTCGGGTTCAGAAAGGAGATCCACACGGGAGCAATGGGAAATTCCTCATGAACATCAAATACTAGTGTCCATTTGAGTAATCCCATTTGACACCCATGAATGTAGTAGGACCTCCTAGAGAAAATAAGACTATAGTCCATATCATTACTAAGTTGAATCACGATATGCCTAGGATCCAGCAAGTTAATCTGAAAAGAATCAGACAATTTTAGATGAACAAAAAACTTTCGAATGACTTCTAGATTTGGCCGCCTAAGAAGGAACTTTCCCACCAATGTAAGAGCAAAAGGAGCAGCAAGCATGGAAACCATAGAATCATCAAACATCAAAGCCGGACAACCTTTAAAAGAAGTATGAACGAACTGAAGTTTGGAAGAAGTAGAAGAAGAACCAGCCAAAACTTCCTTAAAAGACCAAGGCATGCCATTTGGAAGCAAAGAAGGCAAAGGCATAGATGACGATGGAGTCATGATCTCCCAAAAAAAACAAACCCTAAAAAGAAAGAATTTAAATAAAGCAAAAACAAGACGGAGCAACCAACAAAGAACCAAATCAACAAGACAGAACCAAAAAAACCACGCCAGGAGCAGTGAGCGAGGAGATCGGAAGCAGAAACCCTAGAACACCTTGAAATTTCCTTAAGAGAAGAGTGATGTTTGGCCTATATGATTAAGATTGACCTCTAAAAAACTTTATTGAGCATAGTTCTCAACAACTTTTTAGTACTAGAAGCTATTGATTAGCATGTAATAGGCTCATATTTATAATGCTATTAGTACTCCAAAACTAGGGAAGATGGATGGTAAAGAGTCCTTCATTTTAGTGTTATGGTCCTTAAAGCTTATCAATCCAATACACATTTGCCCTCCTAAAAGGAATAAAACATAGCAATATAGAGGCAATAAACTTTAAATATTTTATTATTAAATTTTATATTAATTTAGTTTAATTGATTCTTGATTTATTAAACTTATAATTATAATATTTAAAGTCTATTAAATTCATTTATGGTGTTTTCATAATGGGCACAAGGACCAAGGCCTGCTTAGAACACGTAGCCCAGCGACCCGAGGTACTCTAGCATAAAAACTTCATTGATAGAGTGTTTGTTATTTAGTTTACTATTTTTATCTAACTTAATTCAGTGGGTTAAAAATAAATGAAATCTTGATGATTTATTGGTTTTTTTTATTTTAATGAATATTTTAATTCATTTAATGTGGGGTCCTTTTTTTGAATTCTTAATCTATAATGATTTCTACAATTTTTATATTTTTAATAAATACTAGAGTAAATTATGGAGTTTGCTTGATTTGTATTTTTTTAAAATTAGTTATGAATTTTATATATTTAATTTTTTTTTTTTTTTTGTTAAGCTTGAGCAAATGGTTGACTTATTGATTGACAATAATTTCTAGAATTTTTATATTTGTCATAAATATTAGGCCCAAAGTTAAGGCACATTAATTTGACTTTACTAAATTTAGATTTTTGTAGAATTAGTTATATATTTTTGAAATTTGGTGATTTTTGTATATATTTGATTGATTAGATACAAAGTCTTCAAAATTATTTTGATAATTGTTATATATTTTTATTATTTATTTTAATTAAATAATTATACATTTATATATTTAAATTAATTTTTATTTTGAATAAATTTTATAGGGCTTTTATTTTTTCTCTATTACGCTCTTAATTTTGAGCATTTTCATATCTTATATGTAATTTTTAGATTTATTATTAATTTACTATTAATTTTCAAATTTTCTAAGTTAATATCATGGGTTTACTAAATAACAGACCAAATGGCCTCCAAGTGAAATGGAATTTGAAACATAAGTGCATGAAAACAAGTGCTTTAAAGCCACTAAATTTGTTCTTATCAAAACCATGTTAGGTTGAAAAATGAATCACGAAACCTAAATGCACCTATAAATTTGGTGATTTGTTTTAGAAGTTATACTCGTTAGATTTGGGTGAAATTAGTGGATAACTAACCCTTTAACATAACATTACAAGCCCTCCAAAACTAAACACCAAATTCCTTAAGGAGTCTTAGCTATGATTTTTCAAATTTATATGGCAAATGATGACCTATGGACATGGAAAATCCATTTGAACTTCTTAAACATTTCAATTTTAGTTGAAAACTTTTAAGAATATGCGAGTCACACAAAAGAAATATTATCAACAATTAAATCTCATGGTGACCTATATTTTGTAAATAATTCATATAATACCCTGAAGGGTATTCCTAAAATTATTATTAATGTGTTACTAAACATGACTTAAAACTATGGGGGTTTGCTAGTTCTCATCAAGCTAAATCTATAGAGCCTAAGAACATAAAATTAAGACAAGTGGATAAGGAGAAATGAACTTTAAAAGTTCTACCATTTTTTTGTGAAATTTAAGTCCCTCATTTACACAATCAACACCCTTTCAACACAATGCTACCTGATTTGTCACCCAATCATTTGTGCACTAACGATATAAATATAGGATTACTGTGAGCTATTAGATTAAGATCGAGTGGTTCTAATTTAAAGGTTTGAAACTACATGATTGAAGTATTAAGTGACATTTGACAGAATTAGGAACATCATTTGAAATGAACAATCCTAATTTCATCTTTAACCTAGTATTCATTTTACAAAACATAGGCATCCTCTGGCAATATCTTAAAGATTGGTTCGATGGATTAGGATAGAATTTCATACAGAGCATCAATAGAACAAGAACATTCATTCCAACATTCTGATCTATGTGGATTGAATTTTTCTTTCACAGTTTCCTAGACTAGCCTAAGGTGAGGATAAATATTAGAAGATTACCTAAAGGAATGCTCCAATTTCTTTAGCCTAGCTTTAGGCTTGATCGTTTAAGTCCCTGGAACATTTCTTCTCAAGAAGTCTTAGCTTGAAGAAGATTAAAATAAATGCTTCACTTTCACAATGGAAAGATCACTGGAGCTTACTTATAACTACTTGAGGACATCAAATAGACACCTGAGAAGCATGGTGAAGAATTCACTCACACATCGAAAGATAAATGAAATGAGATAGCTCAACCTTATTCCTAGAAAGCCCAAACTTTTTATAGATTTTAAAAATGTATTTAGACAGGATTTAGGCTTGAGTCAGATGCTCTCCAGCCAATGAGTTGGGTCAAGGATGTCTCTGATGATTAAGGGAAGGGTTCTTGAAGTTATATGAGCTTGGGTTCACCTGAGTTGTAAGGGCTAGCTCAACCAATTAGGTATGATGGTCAATTTTTTAGATTATGGTTGAATATTGCCACCACCTAGGTGTGGCTGAGGTGACAAAGCTTCTAGAGAATTGTTGAACTCAATTTAGGCACCAACTTGGTTTAGGCAAGCCACATGTGCAAGTTATGTTATCTTTAACGCTTTGCGTTGCATTGGACTAGCCCAATGACATGCAAAATCTCTTCTTGAGGATAGGTTTTGGAGAGAGAAGGTCTACATTTTTCTAGAGAGAGAAAGTTCATTTTTTTTCAAAATTGCTTCTTCGTGGTTTTTCCGTCTGTCTTTGCTGGCGGACGTCCGGCCATGGTGGCTGGCAGCCACCTGTCATTTCCATTATTGAAATCTTCAGAGCTTCAACTTCACTCTGGATTTGATACTCAAGAAGAAATGGATCATCGACATAGGTCAAAAGGAGAGTTGGTAATCTCTGAGAGGTCTAATGTTCAGCTTGATGAGGTTTTTCTTGTTGAAGGTAAGGGAAAGAAGGTGGTTTCGTCAGGAGATGTTAAGTTTACTGGTTCTAATGCTTTTTAGAATTTCTCTCCTGATGTGGGGGCTTCATCTTCGGGAATGAAATTATTTGTGATCCATTTTGGGAATTCAAATGCAATCTCTCTCCATGACAGCAAGATAAATGCAAATTCCCATATTTCAGTGATCAAAGGCTTTCATCTTCCTAATAAGTCTCTAGTTGATCCTGAGAGAAACATTATTTCACCGGTTACCAGTGTTGAACATGAAGATTTGGATAATCAGGGGATGAATGGTTCAGATTTATTGGAAGTAAGGAAATGCGTTTCAGCAGTGTAGGGGTTAATACATCTGAAGCTAATTCTAGTCTGGTTGAGAAAATTATATCATTTGCGGACAAGGTTATTGGCGGTTTGCCTAAGAAGAGTAAGGTGATGCTATGACTTGGAATACAAAACTATATATTAAGATTAATTTCAAGGAATAGGATGTGGAGAGGTCTGTAGACGGTAAAGCAGTCAAGCTATGTGTAGAAGCAGAATTTTCAAATACAAAAAGGTTGGCAAATTCATTGATTTTTAAAGTCTTTGGTAAAGAGATGCCTTCTCACTTATTAGCTTGGGAGGTGAGGCGCCAATGGGACAAATATGGTAAATTTAATTTTACAACACTTGGAAAAGGGTGGTTTCTTTGCTCATTCAATTCCTATGAAGTGATGGAAGAAGTTCTATCCGGTGGACCCTGGTTTGTGAATGGTCATATAATAGGCATGGAAAAGTGGAATCCTGACATCTCACCATTATCTTTGAAGGGTTTAACGTCTCTAATCTGGATTAGAATGCTACACCTTCTTCTCCATTGTTGGGATGAGCAAAATATTGCTAGAATTTCTTCCATGATTGGTACACCCCTAATGCTAGATGGGAATTTGTTTCAATGGGGGAGAAGATAATTCGCTAGAATCTGTGTAAGAGTGAAGATCGACCAAAGTCTTCCTCTCGGAGTTTGGGTGGATAACATTTCAGGCAGATTTTTTCAAAGGGTCGAATATGAGAAAATATCATCTCTTTGCTTCCAATGTGGAATGATTGGGCATGTGGAAATGAATTGTGTTAAGGAGTGCAATGTGCATAAGGAGAAGGAGGTGATTAGAAAAGAAGGTGGAAAGGAAGATGGTTTGAATAAGGAGACGGTGGGAACGGATGCTGCTTCCTAAGGTCCTTGGGTATTGGTGAATCACAAAAAAGGCAAAGGTGTTGGGCAACGTAGGGATTTGGTTAAAACTCCCAAAGTCTAATTTGTGAAGAAAAAGGGGCCTCTTGAGTAGTCTTTTCAACAGGTCCTAAAAATTAATTTCCCTTAGAAGGAAGAAGGTGTTCTAGGTAATGAAGTTCTAAAGAAGCCAGATGTTGATAAAGGAGTGGTTTCTAATTGTAGGGGGGAGGCTGATGTTGAGATGACTAGTAACATTACTGATGAAAAAGAGAATGAATCATCTATGATATTTCTTGGTTGCAAAATAAAGGAAACTGCTCTTAAGTGTGATTCGATGGCAGCTAATTTTAATACAGATAGTATTCAGGTGGCAGGAAATGTAGTTGATGAGAAGGGATGCTTGCGAACTCTAGCAGGTCCAGTTGGATTGCTTGCAAACTCAGGTACTCCCTATTCTCTTTCAGTTGGTTTACAACATGTGAAGCATAATGCTAGTGATATGGGTAACATGGAAACTAAGACAAGATGGGAAGATGAATGTGTGGAGGAAGGGGAAATTGTTGTAAAGGATTTGGAATGTAGAAGGTACTTGAATTTTCCTTTTCGTGTGGAACCAGGGACATGCCAAGGTCCAGATGTGGGAATGTCTAAGAAAGAAGTGGTGGAAAAATCATCTTCTGGAAATAAAGTAAAACTGTTAAAGGAACTTAAATCTCTTGGGTCTTCTAACATCATTGATCATAACAGGAACTTGGAAGGTGGTAAATCTCGGAAGAAGGGGGGTTTAACCCCAAACCTGAAACAATGACGTCCTTGGTGTTCTGGAATTGCAGAGGGGCCACGAAAGTGGAGGCCGCTCTTTATCTGAAGGAGGTGGTGAAAGAAAATAATGTGCTATTTGTGGGATTGCTAGAAACAAAGTTGAGTTCAACAGGGAATAACCAAATTTTAAAATTGTTGGGAAACAGTTGGGACTCCTATATGGTTCCATCTGAGGGTCTTTCTAGAGGTTTGATGGTTTTGTGGAGAAAGGATTTAGCTTCGTTCTCATTGATTGAAGAATCGGATCAAGTGATTATTGGGAATTTAAGAATCCTTAATACGGGTTCTTGGAAGGTGGCTGCGGTTTACGCAAACCTGAAGGCCGAGAACAGAATTCGATTATGGGATTGTTTGGAGAGGCATTGTTCTATGGATTGTCCTATGGTGGTAGGTGGAGATTTTAACTGTGTTCTTTCTCAGGAGGACAAGAGAGGCGGGAAGAGATTCAACATGTCTCAAGGTGCTATGGATATGAAGAATTTCATGATCAAGAATGATCTTCATGAGGTGAGGTCCATGGGTCCCATGTTCACTTAGTGCAATAATAAATCAGGAGGTGCACGCATTCTTGAAAAATTGGATAGATGTCTTATTAATTCCTCGGCTTTAAACTCCATTCATCTAGCCTTAGTGAAACATCTTTCTCGTATTGCTTCAGATCATTGTCCTATTCTTTTGGAAATTTTTAAACCTTTGGTTATCTGTAATAGAGGAATCAGATATGAAGATGTGTGGTCTTCTTACCATGGTGCATCTGCTATTATGGAGAAAACATGGAAGAAAGCTAGTGGGAGTGATCCGGCTTCTTCTCTTAATTTGAAGTTTAAAAGATCTCTTAGAGCACTTTACTTTTGGAGCAAAGCTAAGTACAGGGACCTCAACTTGCTTCGAGATAAGCTAAAAGATGAGATTTTTTTGATCCAATTGGAGGAAGCCGAAGGTGGTTTATCATTGGAGCGGCTGCAGCACCTAAGATTTAAAATAAATGAACTCAATGTTACTCTAGCCCGGCTAAATTCCTGGTGGAGGAAACGAGCAAAAGCCAATAAGTTGAACACTTGGGGAAAAGGTTATATTTCATTGGAAGGGAAGTTAGTTTTGATTAAATCTTCTTTTCTTTCTTTTCCAATGTTCTTATCCTCTCTTGCTTTAGTTCCGTTGAGTATTCTCAAAGAATTTGACAAAATGTGTAGAGGTTTATTGTGGAAGAAAAAAAATGGAAATGCTGGAATGCATTATGCTTCTTTGGAATTACTTTGTAAGCCTAAAAATTAAGGGGGACGCGGGCTATTTTCTGTGGTTTCCAAGGTTGGACCTCTTAGAGAAAAGTTTGCTTGGGATTACTTCATGAAGACTGATTCTTTGGTCTTCCATGTTCTTAGGAGTAAGTATGGAGGTGAGATTTGGGATGAATCGATGAGGAGTGCTTGCTCTCCTACTTGGAAGATTATTACCATGGGGGCTTCCTATCTTAGGAACATTGTTAGATGGAATGTTTCTAATGGGAATTCTATAGATTGGATGTTAGACTCTTGGGTGCTTGACAAAAGTTTCTGTAAGTGGCCGACTTTTTTGAATAGCCTAGAACCTTCTAAGTTCAGGTTGAATAATTTTATACTGGATGGAGCATGGAACATGAATCAGCTACAGTTGTTCTTCGGTAAACAACTGGTGGAGCTTTTAAGTCAAATCCCAATTACAACAGCTACGGAGTTTGATCAAATGGAGTTGAAAAGAAAGTTCACTGGAAAATCTATGGCTGCTATATCATTTGAAGCTTTGATGGAACATTCTACTGAAATGGCGCACTAGACTTGGATGAAGAAACTAAAATTAAGACTGAGAGTTGAAAACTTTTGGCGGAGGCTCTATAATGATGCTATTCCTTTGAATGCTTTCTTATTGAGAAGAAGGTTGAGCTCGATTGCTGCTTGTCCAAGAGGGTGTCAAGAGGATGAGAACAAATGCCATATTGCGGGAAGATGCGTCAAACTTCAGAAAGTGCTCAGCATTCTTAACGGCTGGGGGTTTTCTATTCCTGTGTTTAATAATTTCAAAGTTAGCTTGGAAGGATTAAAGAGATATGCTGGCTATAGGTCTTTTAATGCTAATTTATATTGTACAGCTATTTTCTTATTTGGAAAAGCATATGCAAGCTGGTACATGAAGGAGTGGAGGATTCAGATATTGTAATAGCAGCAAGTTCGGTTTCAATGGCTACGGTGAGCAACTTCATTCATCTTTCCTTGGACAACTGGGATGTCAACCAACGCAAGCCATTTTCTTCTTGGCATCCTCCTCCACCTGGGTGGATAAAGATAAATGTAGATGCTTCACTAAAGAGTAACAACATGGCTGGGATTGGAGGAGTGGTGAGGGATGACAAAGGGAGGTTTCTTTTGGCTTTTGGAGCAAAATATGTGCGTTGGGACATAGCCCAAGTGGAGTTGATGGCTGTTTATTTCTTGAAAAATATTATGCAATATTGGATGTATGAAGCTCATGGGGTTGTAATTGAAGGGGAAAACTCCAATATCATTAAAACTCTTCAACTAGCCTTGAAGGAATAGAAGAATAAAGGTAGAATTGAGAATAATTTGAGCTTTTTACAGGATTTCAACCAAGTCTTGTTTTCGTTTTTCAATAGAGGTTGTAACAAATTAGCGGATGTTTGTGCTAATTTGGGGGTGGACAAATCTTTTGTTTGGTTTGATCTTTCTGATGTGGAGATTCCTCCTTCTTTCCTATTTTTCTTGAAGGAGGAATGTGATGAATTAGGTACTATATTTTGTTCTCAATTTTTGCTTTAGCTTTTTAATGCAATATAGCATTTCTCTCTCAAAAAAAAAAAAGACTAGCCCAATGAGTTAACTTAAGTCATCCCAAGGGTTGGGCTAACCAAGATAGATGTAATGAGCTATAAGAAATGTAATGGAAGTGCTAGTTTGGGTTGATTGGGTCTATGTTTAAAGTTGATTTAATGAATAGTGATTTTAACCACTTGGGTCAAGCCTAGTGTCATACATAAGTAGGCTAAATGCATGGGTCACCTAAAGTAAGATCCTAGGGATGCTATGGAAAGCCCTATATATTCAAATATGTTTAGTCATGCATTAGCCAATAGATTAAGAAAGGGTTACAATTTATGCATGCTTGGTCAACTAAGTTGACTAATCGATTAGGATTTAGTTCATTACATTTCAAATGAAGTACTAAACACTTTGGAGTTGGATTCAAGGATTAGGAATGAATATATACATAAGATGTACGTTAAAACTTTTAAGGATGCATTCGATTAACCAAGGTTGACTTGGTCAACTAGGTCAACCCTTGGATTAAGATTGAGCTTTACCCATTCCAAATGAAGTGTTGAACACATTGAAAAGGTTTCATACAATGTTAAGGTTCATATGAATAAGATTTAGCTATAGAGTTCAATGGTTCCATAAGGCCAACCTAGGTTGACAACTTGGTTAACTAAATGTGCTCATAGCTTGGTTTTAGCTTTGTTATGTGTCAAATGATATTCTAAACATGTTAGAATAGGTTTCAATTTTTAAGATATAAGTTTTTATGGTTTTTTGGTTAACCATGGTCAACTAACATTCAATGTTTGTTTAATGCATCATAATAGTGATGATGATCATGATCAATGTGTTTGGAGAGGCCTCCAAGGTCAAAATCTCAATATGCCATGTTCAGTGGAAGAGGCTATAAATAGTTGATGGTATTGTAGCCTAGGGAAAAGCTTTTGTTTATAAGGTTTAGGGATCTTGAAACACATTCAAATTGATTTGGTTGACCATATATGCATACATAATCAATATTGAAGTTATAGATCATGAATCCAAAGTCATTTGCTCTAGTTTCAAGGCAATAGAAATTTCATCAAAAATAGGTTATGGACCAAGGTGTTTTAGGTTTCGTTTTAACATTAGGTTTTGAAAGTTTTGAATTATCAATAAGTTTAGTCATTAGATTGGACTTATATTTGGTTTATTTAATGATTTAAGAGGATTTATGTTTTAGAAAGCTTAGAATATTGATAATCATTGATGATCATCAGTGATTAAATAGGTGATTAGCTGATTATTACTATGTATGGTCAACTGATGATTTTAAGGCTTGATTATGATTTTAGTTTTGAATTTATCATTGTAGTTCAATAATTAAAGGAATTTTAGGATTTTTAATGATCCTATCATTGTTATATACTTGGAGATTATCACGTTGTAGGTTAAATGATCGGATCATAATCAATGATGATTATCAAGCGATGGTTTCAAGGATCAATGATGAAATAGTCATACCAAAATATAATGATGAGTTTGATTTAGATTTTAAAATGTAATTTAATGATTTAGATCAAGATATTATTGTTTTATGTAGGGGGAATTAATCATAATAAAAAAAGGGGTCAATCAATGGACACCCAATAGGTGTGATGAACTTGAAAAGTAAATCAGACTTGTCAGTATTAACCTCAGTGATAAGCTCAATCCAAGAGATTATTTGATATTTTGATTTGATTATAGATTGATGTATGCTTGACTAGGATAGTATCTCCTAGACAAGGAAATTTTAAATCTAAAAGGTAGCGGCTCTCATGCAGATGGAATTTATATTTGACTTGGGTAATGTCTCTTAGATAAGCAAGATTGAAATCTAAATGAGATAGCGGCTATCAAGCATATGAGATTTATTGTTGACTAGGATAAAATCTCCTAGAAAAGATGGATTGAAATATGAATGAAATAGAATCCCTCAAGCAATAGTGATTTACACTTGATTAGGATAGCATCTCCTAGCAAGAAAGATTAAAATCTGAATGAGATAGAGACTCTCAAGTAGATGAGATTTATACTTGATTAGGATGGGGTCAATCAATGGACCCCCAATAGGTGTGATGAACTTGAAAAGTAAATCAGACGTGTCAGCATTAACCTCAGTAATAAGCTCAATCCAAGAGATTATTTGATATTTTGATTTGATTATAGATTGATGTATGCTTGACTAGGATAGTATCTCCTAGATAAGGAAATTTTAAATCTAAAAGAGGTAGCGGCTCTCAAGCAGATGGAATTTATATTTGACTAGGATAATGTATCTTATATAACCAAGATTGAAATCTAAATGAGGTAGTGGCTATCAAGCATATGAGTGTTATTGTTGACTAGGATAAAATCTCCTAGAAAAGATGGATTGAAATCTGAATGAAATAGAATCCCTTAAGAAATAGTGATTTACACTTGATTAGGATACTGTCTCCTAGCAAGAAAGATTAAAATCTGAATGAGATAGAGACTCTTAAGCAGATGAGATTTATACTTGATTAGGATAATATAATCTTGAGATACATCCTTACCATTTGGACCTAGTTTCTATTACAATTTTCCATACATTCAAAGCAATATATAAAAGCAATGGCCGAAAAATTTTATTTATTATAAAATTTCTCTCTTAACACTATGAACCATGATAGTGTTTGAGATACCATCCATTCATAGGTAACATTGGATGATCTCCTTTAAAATCAAGAAACTAATAAGATCCAATTTGATATGCTTTCGATATCACAAAAGGACCTTCCCAAGTCAATTAAAACTTACTACCTATTTTTTGATGGTATAAAATCGGTCTTCATAGAACTAAAATGAAATCCCTAACTTGAAACATTCTTAGATGAATAAACTTGTAGTGTGCTTGAAACATCTTGGCTTTATATTATTTGAGGTTCTATTATGCTTACAAGTGCTTCTCTTCTAAATTTTCATGTTCTTCTAGTCTGAGTTTTGTATTCTACTCTACAATTATCTTATAACTGACAGCTATACATAGTGACAAAAGTTATACCACAAAAGGAGAAAAACCTCTACTCCAAATATCAAAGCAAAAGGCATAGATTGAGTAGGAGTTTTATATGTGATTCTGCATGCCCACAGGGCTTCTTCGAACTTTTCATACCTTTTGAATATATAATCATCCAATTTTTTCTTTAAATTTTTAACAAATATTTTACTGAGAGCCTCAACTAATCCATTTGCCTAAGGGTAGTTGATTATTAAGTATCTCCAATACATATTATGAACTTTATCAAACTTATTTATCTTTATTTTTCTAAATAAAGAATAATTATTAGATATGATTTGATGAGGAATATGAAATTTGTATATGACTTGGTCTTTAAAAAAGCTTAGAATGTGATGAGCTTTAACTCCTCTTAGAAGAACTATCTCTGCCCATTTTGAGAAGTAATGTATAGCTTTTACGTTTGACCTTTGACCTCCAGAAGATGACAGATCAATTGGACCAATAATATCCATACCACAACTTTCAAAAGGCCATGAAGCAATAGTTAGGTAAAATAGATTATGTGGTTGATGTAGAACCACACTCTGTACTTAACATTGATGACAACAAGTGTAATTTTCATGTTGTCATTAATAATAGATGACCAGTAATAACCCATTGTTTTAATTTTTGTTTTCATCTTTTGACCCTCTTGATGTGTATGACACAATACAAAATGTACTTCTTCTATAATCTCTAATGTTCTGATTAACTCAAACACCTTAACCACATCTGATTGAATGATTTTCTTTAGAAGGAGTTATTAATCAATATATAAAATAAAGATCTTCTTTTAGTTTGATATGCTATTGAATTATCGAGAGAGATCTTATTTTGTCACAAGTATTTAATGAAGGGCCTCTTTCGATCCACCACTTCATCAACTACTGCTAAAATAATTTTAACCTCATTGCTAGACTTTCTGTTTATATATTTTTAAGGCATATAAGGAATAAAATCTTATAGCCTTGTACTTCTATTAGAATTGAATCTCCTTTAGGATAAGCCATAACTTTAGCTAATTTTTCTAAGGCATCTGTTGTAAAATTGTGTCCTTGAGCAATCTTTTATAAGGTTACAATTGGAATTTGTTCAAGTTGATACATCATTTATCGATGATAGGGAACCAAATTTTCTTTTAGTACTAGATAAGTTCTAGCTATCTCATTAATCACTAGTTGTAAATTTCCAAAAAAATTGATCTCTTAAATTTAATTAAAGATCACCATTTCTAACTCTATTATTAGTGCCTCATACTCAGCTTCTCTGTTCGTATGTAGTTCTGATAAATGGTAAGAGTAATACATTGCACACTTTTCTGGGGTAATGAATAATATATTGATTCTAGCTTTTTCAGGGAAAATATAATTAGAAGTTTCATTTTTATTGGAAGCAGCATCATAAAAATAGAATTTGTAACTAAACTATTTATTTAACTCAAGATTCTTATTTTAAACATCTAGTAACTAATTATTTATCAGACCATCATCTAATACTAGATGAGCTGCTACAAAATCTACCACAGCTTGCCCATTTAATGCTCATAAAGGAATGAATGTTATTTCAAATTATGAAAAAAATATTGACCATCAACTAATCTTCCTAATAGTGTTGGATGAGTCATCAGATATTGTAATAGATTTCCCTAATATACTAGATTAATTTTATGAGATAGCATATGATGCCTTATTTTTTGAGCAGTGAAGATTAAAGCTAAGTAATGTTTCTCTATCTGAGGAAAATTTAGTTCAGTTGGAATTAAACATCTACTCAACTAAAATGCATTCTCTATCCCTTCTTCATTAACCGAAGCTAACAATGTGCCAAAAGATTCACCTCAATGACTTCCCTGAAATGTGAAAAGCTAATACTGGAGGATTTATAAAATATTATTTTATACTATCAAATGAATTTTGATAATGTTCATCCCACCAGTAATGGGAATCTTTCTTGTATGAAGATGTAAATGACTGTCATCTTACCAAAAGATTTGATATAAATCTTCTAAGGTACACCAACCGACCTTGGAAATACCTTAATTGAGTAAGACTTTCATAGGGTGACATTTCTATTTTAAATTTGATTTTATTTAGTTCAGTTGGTGACAAAACCTAAAAACTTTCCTTATGTAACACCAAAAGCACACTTAAATGGATTAATTTTCAAGTTTTGTTGAGATGCTCTTTTAAAAATGATTTTTAGATCATATAAATAATCATCACTTTTAATAATTTTAACGATTGAATCATTGGCATAACACTCCAATTGATGGTGGATTAGTTCATCAAAAATTCTTATTATTTCCCACTAGTTCATTGCCCTAGCATTCTAGATTACTTGATAATATAACTTCTATTTTATTTGGATCTATCTCGATCAGTCAATGTCAAACTAAAAAACATAAAAACTTTCCTGATGTGACACTAAAAGCACACTATAAGGAATTCATTTTTAAGTTTTACTAACATAATATTTTAAAATTGATTTTTAGATCATACAAATGATCATATATATTAAAACTTTTAATGACTTGATCATCGATATAAAATTCCACTTGATGGTGGATTAGTTTGTCATAAATCCTCATCACTTGCCTGTGATTTAGTTCTAGTTTATGAACTGCTATGTCTGAAGATTATCCAGCCATTACTTCATAACTCTAAGTGAAATACTTTTTGTTTTTTTTTTCAATATTTCTATCACTTTCTTTGCCTCGTCCTAATTCAATAAGGAGTTTATGTCAAGTGGATGAGGGTTTTCTTCAGTTCCCAAATTTATTTCTTTTAAATTGTCAATTATAGAATTCATCTCCTCTTTAAGTTCTAAAGATGCATCCCTCACTTGATAGTCATAAAATATTCTTAAGTTTTAAAAAACAGTTTCTTAAGAGTTTTAATGTTTGTTGAAAAGAGACTATTATACTCCAGATTGTTTGATTTGAGAAAGAAATATTCAGCAGCATAGATTAAACATAGAGTAGTGAAGCCGATACCTAGTCTTAACACACACACACACACACACACACACACACACACACACACACACACACACATATATATATATATATATATATATATATATATTGCATTCAACAGATAATCAAATTTTTGAGTTTCATCTCTAGTTGAAATTGATGATGTTAAACCTTCCCTAACAAATTTACATACAGAGTTGGACTACTAGCCAAAAGGGAGTTCAAACTTTTTATCCAAAAATAGATCATTGAAAGGTACATCAATTTCAATTATTTTATTGGTAGAAGGTACATTGAAGTTGGCCTTATTGTCAGGGTTTAGGGATGAGAGGATTTCACCTCTTACCTTTTTACGTCACTTTGGGAGAGTAGAATAAAGGTAATATTTTCCACATTCTTCTTTGATCTCTCCATATTAAATAGATTTGAATTAGCTTCCCTAGCAACTTGGACCCTATCCTTGTCACTATTAGCTTCTGTAAAAATCTCAATCTTTTATTGCTTTATATTATTCATATATTCTATAGCCTGTCTTTTTATAAATAACATATGGCTCCTCCTTTAAACTAGATTCAAAATTGATATATATTACGGGCACCTTTATTTTCACATTATTCTTTCCATTTTATTTTGTCACACAATTTTTCCATCCTCGACCACTTCCTTTAGATCGTTGAGCCATTTTACCACCCCTTTGTGAGGGAATAGCTGAACAACGAACATCATATTTTAGATCAGAGTGCTTTTATTTTACTTTCCTTTTTCATTTACTCTTTCTTTTCTTTCTTTTTCTTCTTCTTCAATCAGTTTAAGATTTTTATAGGAGGCGGTCTACTTTTTATGCAAATAATATGATGCTTCTTCATATATACCAATTTCATAAATTGAAAGTTATTTCAAATCACACTCAATACAATGATATACTCCCTCATGAGAGTACTTGATACACAGATGAAGGGTGGAAGGCACCATTATATAATCATATAGCAAGGGTCGGCCCAAAAGTTTATTAAAAGTAGTTTTAAAATCTAGTATATGAAATTTTCTTCAATTTTTATGTTTCCTATTTCCAAAAGTAAGTTAATTGAACCCAAATAACTCTCACTTCTTTCATTAAACCCATGCAATATCATTTTATCTTAATTGAGTTTGTGAATATCTACCCTGACGTATGCGAGAGTTCTAAGTGTCAAAATGTTGATTGATATATATATATATATATATATATATATATATATATATACAACGGATGAATATAATCTAGAGTTCCCAACAGTAAATCATCAGCTTAAAATTTAACTTCTTGGACTTTTTTTTAACTTAGTGTTGCTCCAGACAATGTTGATGCTAACTAAGCTATACAAATCTATGGATCAAGTAAAACTTTGGTTGAAGCTTCCTTCAAAAGCTTCATAGATACTCATATTTATAGGGAATGTTTTGAGATGTTTAATCTAATTATAATTCACTTTAGTAATATATGGATTAGCTACACCCAAATCTGGTTGAACTAGTGTTGAAATTTTTGGATTATCAGCCACTTGCTTTGCTTTGCTAGTTGTAGATACTGATCGTGGTAAAACTTTACCACTGCACATTTTTATTTGGACTATCTCTTTTGAGGAGGAGATAATGGATTTTTGATTCTTTATGTTGTTTTATCTTTAGTGCTTGGTCTAATGAATTATCAGAATTTGACATCTCAATTTTTATACAAATAGGATAACCATGAATATTGAAGGCAAGGGAATCACTATAAGAGAAATATTGAAGAGACTTTTTTTTATCTCATTTAAACTTATTTCAGGTTCTATAGAATAATTTTATGTTGCATCATTTGTTTAAACATCACTTTATATAGACAAGATATGCACTAAATCTTTCTTCATTGCTTTCGTAGCCCCTAGTAAGTTAAATTAGAAATCTTACAGTGTAAGAGGTATAAGATTCTTTGCTTTACTATTTCAAGATACTACAACTTTATTATTTACATTAATACTTTTAGTCTTGAGTTCCCCCTTCTGAACTGTTGAAAACTGGCTAGCCAATATCGTCTATGGATCATCAATAGGAACTTTATTCAAGATTTCCTTTTCAAGAGCTACTAGATCATCTTGGATGCGACTATGCACTCCTTGAGATACCTAAGCAAATGAATAATAAAGATTATATAATATTTTTTTAGATGGTTAGGGTAAAGTTATATTCCAATTATGACCGGGTTTTGTAATTAAAATATATATGGATGGCTCACCAATCAACCATTTAATAGATCCTTGATTAGAATTAGCTAAAAACTCTTTGAGTATAACAACCAATTCATCGTTGATATTTCTTTCAAGCCATTTCTTGAAAGATGTACAATCCTTTAACTCATGACTGATCAACTAATGATATGGGCGATATCATGGTTGTCCTAATTTACCCACATCTTCTAGCTTTTTTGTTCTAGAAGTTTAAATTCTAATTTCATTAGATAGCTTTTAAAGATCATTTTAATAACTTTTCTTTTAAATGAATAGGTCTTATCCTCTAGAGCATCAAACCTCTCCGTTTCTTCTTTAGGAGTACGATTAGCATGAGAGTTAAATAGTGGGATATGAGGTCTATTTCATTTTTGATATTATGATGGATGACATGAATTTTATGTTGGCATCTACATAAACTGATTCCCTTTATCTACTATAGATAGTGACCTAGACTTCTTTTTTAACACCATTTAAGGTTTTACTTTTTTGATTTCTAGTAGAGATTGATCTTCCAGAAAACTAAACTGAGACATTTCCTCTTGAAGATTTGAGGCTTTACTCAATAACATCTTAGAAGTCTTATTGTGAACCCTTTCAATAAGAAGGAAATTGGCTCATGAATTTTCTTCAAAAGAATTTCTATAGCAAGTTTTTCTTGGAATTGAGGTTCATATTTCATACTAATGTTCCTCACCTCATGATATAGTCAACTAGATTTTCATCGGGTTTTTATTTTTCTACAACAAGATCCCAACCATGACATGGTGACATGTTCCAGCAAATGTTTTACTAAACATATGTTCTAATTCTGTAAATGTATGTACATCCCATTAGGTATCTCAGCGTACCATTCAAGTGCAATACTTAACAAACTGCTTACACACTATCTAAATAATAAACCATGGTTATCTCCTGTATTATAATAAGTAGCCCTAAAATGTGGTAGATGTTACTTCAGATTCCCTATTCAATCAAAACTATTAAATGATGCCGACACAAACCCTTTAGTATAAGGAACCAAGTCATATTCTTTCGGATAGGGTCTACCCTTCAAAGCAGACGAGGTACCCTTAAACTGTGCAAAAGTCTTCTCAATTTATTATTCTACCATTTATATGATGTCTATTACTTGTGCCATTTTCTTTTATAATTTTAGAGCCTTAAATTTATTTTATTTTGCAACCTCTTTAGGTTTATTACAATGCTAGATAGAATAAATTATAATTGGATCTATTTGTTCCTTAGCTCAAGGGACCTTTTTCCTTTGCAGTGCTGCCATAGAAGTTGTAAGCTCTTCCATCTTCTTTTCCATCTGAGCTATCTATTCATCTTTCAAACTTAATAGATCTAAAAAATAATTAGTCAAATTAGGAGTATACTATTCATCATCTTCTTCTTCTTCTTCATTTTTAGCCTCTACTAGATTCATTTTTATTATCATATCATCATTTTATATAGAAGATTGTGTATCACTCATATATACACTCTCACCCATTTTTTTATCTTGTAGATTTGTTTCTACATTCTTTGTAGCCTTTTGCTCATCTATTTGTTAAATACTCTCCTCTAAATGATCCATCATCTCTTCCATGAATTTCCCAACTCCATTGTATGGATCTACATCAGTGTATTCTCTAACAACTGATGATTCCTAAAAAGACATTACATTTCTTGCTTTCTCATCTACTAATTAATTCTTGTGAATGACTAGTGTGGTTGATGTGGTAACAATTTTTGGATACCAAACTTTTTCTCAATTAGTTAAAAGGGCTAGTTGACTTGCGAATTTCAACCTTCCCCTATCAAGATGAGGAGATGAATCTCAACCTTACAGCTGATGTTAATCAACATTAAATGAATGCTAATCCGAAGAACAAGCCGATGTTCTAATTGGAATATTTCTAGATTGGCCTGCGGATGGAGAGGAAATGGAATTATACCCTCAACATGCTAATGCTTCATATCCCAAAGATTTGCTAGGAGTATGCTGACCTTGATCATTTGCTAAAACTGTTTGCAGATTGACATGTAAAAATCTTTTAGAGTCCTTCTGATGATTTGTTTTAGCAATAGGGTGACTAGGTTGCAAATATTGGAATTGTACTCTTCTCTTGATAGGGGGAGACATCTCTAGCCTCTAATAGTGTGTGTTTACACTTTAGTGTATATGACATTCTTTACACTTTTTAGAAATTCATTTTTTGACTACCCATAACCAGTGGCATAGTCATGGATAAAATCTTCATTAAAGATTTGAACTTCCTTTTCCTTTTAGATAAGGAAGGTAAAGTAGGATTTTGATGAAATGGAGTAGGAGATGAATTTGCTATCTTGATTGTATTCTCTTCTCCATAAGTAGAAAATAGTGGATGCAAGTGATTCAGATATGCCATGGGAGACTTATACAAAATTTTAGATTTTTTAACTACCATTTCTTCTTATTTAATTTTAGCTTCTTCAGTTGTAGCATTCATTATATTATTCTCTTCAATCATTTTAGCTTTCATAGCCCTTTGCCTAAAATGGCAATACTTATTCCTTCTCTAAGATTTAGTCTTTTCTGGAAGAGAAAAAATGATCCCATCTTGAACTTTCTTAGATACAGGAATCTAGGGAAGATGGTAGATTTTCCCTTCTATCTAGTGGACAACCTTGGGGAATAAACAAATAAATTTAAATGGAAATGCTAGATTATAAATTTGTAGCACCCTACCAGACTTAGGATCAAATTAATATTTTGGTTGGACTAGTTCGCTTGGTTTTTTAGAAAAAAACAAATTAACCTTGGGATATGCATACTCATATAAGCGTAAACTCAAAGCTTGAAATTTAAATAAACATACAAATGCAAATGAAAATGTAAGATTATAAACAGGCAGCACCCTAACAAGACTTAGGACTAAATCATTTTTCCAGTTGGACTAGTTCGCTTAGTGTTTAGATTGAAACCAAATAACCATAGGATACACTTTCTCACGTAAGCATAGAAATAGTGCTTGAAATTTAAATAAACATATTTTCTTCATTCTAGAGAGAGAGAGAAAGTCCCCATTTGCTTGCTTTGTTTGAATTTCCACATTTTAAGCAGAAGCTTGTTCATGGCGGCATATGGTCGCCATCCATCTACTTTGGTTACTCTGATATCTCATTCTCATGTGTATTCAAAATTTTTGATCGGATCAAAAAAGGTTTGTTTAAATAATCTCGATGGTGTTTTAATTAATCATTTTTCAAAGTAAAGGGAGCTCCTGTGGTTATTATGAAGAATTCGGCTGGCATTGTTGAGGATTGTTATCCAGTGGTTGGTAAAGAAAAGTCTATTATCAATGTGAAGGCTTTTTTAGCACCTCGTTCCTTGGATGATTTTAGGCTGAAGGCGGATGTCCTAAAGAAGTCCAATGATAATGAAGCTTCTTCTTCAGTAGGCATAAACTTCTATGTTAAGAGGTTTGGAAATGGTAATTAAAATTCTGGCCTTTTATCTGGAAGTGAGGCTAATAAAATACAATCTAGAAATTATTTATCTTTTTTGGATAAGAATTTTGATACCGAGGAGACACCGGTTTTTTGTATGATTGCCATTAAAGGTAGTAATATCTCTGCTAATGGTATATAACTGGATGTTGGAAAAAATTTGAATAATGAATCTATTAAACATTTGTTCAATCATTGCTATATAAAATTAAATTTCTCCAAAACTAAATCATTTCAAACTAAGGATCGAAAAACTTTCAAATTATTACGCAAAATTTACAATTTGCTTTGGTAGTAAAACTTTTTGGTAAAGATATAACATTCCCTTTTATTGCTACTGAATTAATGCATCAGTGGTCTCCTTTTGGTCAATTTCATTTTACAATTCTTGGAATATGCTAGATTTTGTGTTCCGTCCAAATAGCTGAAGCAATGGAGCTATTATAATAGGACGTCTTTAGTT
This sequence comes from Dendrobium chrysotoxum, assembly GCA_019925795.1. Lineage (NCBI taxonomy): Eukaryota > Viridiplantae > Streptophyta > Magnoliopsida > Asparagales > Orchidaceae > Dendrobium > Dendrobium chrysotoxum. The sequence goes on from CM034312.1 coordinate 42,340,878, forward strand.
TGTAAATGGGCACTTTGAATGCCTTGTTAAATGGACTCCTAACTTTTCACCATCATCGATGAAAGGTTTGTCATCACCGGTTTAGTTAAGAATGCTACATTTACCGTTATAATGTTGGGATGAGGTAAATGTTATAAGAATTGCTTCTAAAGTTGGATCCACATTACCGATTGATTGTAATATATTTTAATTGGGGAGAAGAGAATATGCGAGGGTTTGTGTTCGAATCTTGCTTGATAACCAACTTTCATTAGGAGTGTGTATTGAAGGATTATTAGGTCGTTTCTTCCAAAGGATCGAATAGGAAAAGATTTTGACATTTTTCATTAAATGTGGATAAATTAGTCATGTAATCACTGATTGTTCATTAAAATCTCCATATGAAAAAAATCTTCTTATGATGCTAGTAAATAAAATCAAGGTGAGGTTAATTCTGGTGATTTTATTCGTACTAAAACTGACATCGATTCTTGTTATGGGCCTTAGGTTCTTGTCAAATATAGCAATAAGAAAAAAAGCTTTTTTCTGCAAGGCTGAATGGCTAGAATAGTTTTTTGTGGAATAAACTGGGTACATATAATACTACTAATTCTATTAGATACAAAAAGGTGTAGTCGATAGAAGTACCTATAGCTACTTTATTGGATTAGGTGGAGAAAATTAATGGAGAATCTTTTATCTTAAAGCCATCTAATGTCTTGTTTAGTGATATGCCGGTTATTACTTAATCTGTTAGAAATGTTGTTAACGAGGATTAGCAAGCTGAGTTGAAGTCTCAGAATTCCTATAATGGAGATTCTGGTAAAGTTCTTACTATCAATACAGAAGCTATAACTATTGAAGGTGTAGATATACTTGCTAAAGATTTATTGGATAAATCTTCTATCCTTTTGAAATTTGGTAATAATTTGATTACAATTTCATCTGAAGTACCTATTATTGATAATAAATTTAATGCTTTAAATAAACTTTTGGATGATCTTCCTAATGTTAGCTTGGTTGTGTTAAGTGATGCTATTGTTCTTATTGATGCTAGTGTATGTGATGATTTGAGAGGGAGCAGTTCACGTGCTAAAAAAGTCAAACTTAAAAAGGAACACAAATACCATAGCCCAGTGAATAATTTCTCTCACAATAGGAAATTAGAGGTGTTGAATATGGATAGGGGTGGGGGTCCTTCATCTTCAGGTGGCTATAAATACTTTAGTATGTATGACCATTAAAAGAAATCTATCCATATTCATCTTCAGGTGGCTATAAATACTTAAAATTTTTAAAGAGCTAATTTTCCTAATTCTGATACAATAAGATTTTTAAGAGTGAGAACAACCAATTCCCAACCCTCCAAAGCTATATGAGTGCCAGACTGAGCTAACTTTAGCAAGGTTCAATTGGTGAGATGACAAGTTTATATCCAATCAGTTTTAGTGATTGGGCCATGAGGAGGAAACATACCCAGAACTTAATCAAACTAAAGACAACCAAAAATCCAATCAATTATGTTACAATCCTAGAGCCTAATCTACTATTTCAAACATTACAAATATTTTTTGATGATTATTTACTTATTTATAGATTATATATTACAAGTTATTTTTGTGTGCCAATAACCATTTTGGGTAGAAGATACACCGAGCGGCATTGATGAATCAATAGTCCAGATGGTGTAGCTTCATTATATAAGTTAATTTGTGTATGTCAGAGTCTTCATATTTTATTTTTGAGCCATTTTATATAATTGGTGTATTTTGTCTTGATAACTGTGTATACAAAAATAAGGATGGAGTAAAATTGAATATTTATTTTTTTATAAATCATAATTATGATCCAAATTATATTGCGCAATATGTTGAAGTAAAAATTAGTTTAAATATTTAGTTAAATGATATCATATCAAATTATGTTATAACTAATCATACTATACAATCTTAAATCATATAGGATGATCAGTTATTTTGATAAAACCCTACCATCAAATCTATGTTTCCTAAATTAGAAAATTTTAAATTTAGAAATAAAAATGATCATACGATATAAATATTAATTAAAATTACCTAACATAATCCTATAGGATAAGGAATTGAATCATGTTCTAATCATATATATTGACCATATATAATCTAAATATATTATAGTATGATTCACTCAAGAGCTTAATAGATGAGCCTAGGTTCATGCTGTATAATTTTTTATTCGATATGACTAATCTTATTAGAAGACTATGCGTTATACGGGATAACCTTTAACAGAATTAAACAAATTATAATATATGATTTATAAATCATACTATATAATCAAAGGATGAAATTTGAAAATTAGGGTTTTTAAGAGCCCACTTTATAAACTCATCATATATCCGGAATGAAAGAGTTCCTAAGCAGACAAAGCTGTTTTATTCTTTAGTGAGAGCTTTGGATGGTGTCCAAAAGTTAAAGGGAGGGAGGGAGAGAAAGAGAGAGAGAGAGAGAGAGAGAGAGAGAGAGAGAGAGAGAGAGAGAGAGAGAGAGAGGAGGTGAGCTTGAGATGTGGAGTTTGCCTTAAAGGAATCAAGGAGTGTGAATTTAATCAGCTAGCCTACACCTTGGGTCCTACTATTCTATTTTTTGGAGGTCTTAGAGAAGAGTTCTAAATGAAAGTTTAATGGGGTGAAAGACTTACTAGCCAAGGAGGCTAGCAATTAGCATCTCCACTAGAATGGGAGGTAAAAGGAGAGATTGGCATCTCTGATAATCTAGGCGGTAAAAGAAGGGATTTACATCTCTGCCAGAGTGAGGAACTAAAGGTGGGATGACATCTCCATTAGGCTTCGAGGAAAAAGGAGGGATCGACATCTCCATCAAAGTGAGGAGCTAAATGAGGGATGACATCTTTGCCAATCTGGGAGGAGAAAGGAGGGGGATTCTTCATACTATATAAATGTTATTCTCAACCTTGTTAGGGAAAAGGGCTTCTGCACCTAGCTGTGGTCTAAAGGAGAATCACTTTCAGTTCAATACTCAATGAAGAGGACCTTTGGGGAGTGGACTTAGGTCAATTTCAATCGATTAAGTAAAAATCTAGTTTGTTATACATTTTACTTTCTTACAATGTATTTTCCACATGATGGTTTACTTTTGGCTATCTCTATGAATAATTTCTTGAAGTTTCTTTTAGTAATCTTTTTGAAAAAATTATTGGGAGATAAATATTTGGTTGAAGTTATTTTTAATTAACGAATAAAAAAGATTTTTTTTTTAAGTTAAGAAAAATCTTATTTACTTTTACTTTGGTTTGAGCTAATTATTTTCTTAAATGCTTTATATATCTCATTTTTTATCTTAAGAAAAAAAATTAAATTAACAATTCACCCTCCTCTTGGGGTGCCATAAGTAGTTTCAAATTATTGACTACATAAAGGCATTCCTCAATCTCATGCTTAATAGATAAGGGGTCCAAGCCATGATGAAGGAAACCTTGATCAACAGTGATCTAACTATTAAATTGAAGGTTACCATCATCTAGATGTAATTTGATCGATAAGTAATCATTCTCTTGGAAGATATTTATGGATTAAGTGATTATATCTTAATAGCTGAAGAAGAATATAATAGGTAGATGAAAGAACTAGGATCATTCATTCAATTCAATTTCATGGGTTTTCCTTGATCTCATTTTAACTATGGATTAAGGAAAGTAATGTCTATCTAGTAAAAATAATTGCAAAGTCCAAATTTCATTTTATTTCTATGCAAAATATAATTATAGAATTATCCGTTGAATTTTGTAAGATACCTTTGTCACATTAAATGTCATTTAAATTTAATTTGATGGATCTTTAAGATGTCTATAACAACCCAAATTTTTCTCCATGTCATTTATACATTCCAATGTCCTTCATTGAATTTGCAAATTTATAGGTCCACCTTTAACCTAAAACTTTTGAAATTCATATTGTTGAATCCATTGAGAGTTAGGATAGGGAAGTTTGGTTGATTATGCAATTATGTATGAGGGTTGGAAAACCTTTGATGATACTCTAACACTTTATCCAGGTTGTCTTGGAAAAATTATATAAAGTGTAGGTCTAATCAGCCTAGAAAAATTATAAAATTTGTTTGAAGCTTTTAAATAATTTAAAAGTTTTTTGCATTTTATTAAGATTTTATGGAGTTTAGGGATTTAATTTTATATAATTATGAACGTATTTGGTCAATTAATTTGCAAACCGAAAATTTAGCCTATAAAATGACCTACAAAATTAAAAAAATGATAAATAAATATAAAAATAATTTTAAAAAAATATGAATTGCATTACATTATACTCATAATCAAATTATTAATGAAATAAAATAAATTCCCTCTCTAAATTTATTTTAAATTCATGATTTGACCATAAACATTAATAATGGAATAAATGAAATAAATCACTAAAAGTTAAATACTAGTTCAAATATTTTAAAAATTTTAGAGATTTCATTTTAGGTCGTCATTAACCTAAGTTTGAAATTTTATAAATGCTTAAGGTCATTTGGTTCCATAATTAGAAAACGATATGTTCCCTTTTGTACATGAAACCATTATAATAAGCTCTTTTATGTCCTACTTCAAGCCATCTTTCCCGTCATGCCCTGGCGATTTGGTGTTGACTTAGGGTTTTTTCTTCGAGCTGCTGGTTTTTCCCTCCTCGCATGGTTTCCTTGTGATTTCCCTCTCATTTTATTTTCTATTTCTTTTCCTTGATTGTTTCGTGATTTGGTTTGAGTTTTTTTTTGTGGTTTTTTGGCTTTGGGAGATGAGGACTCCGTCATCATGCATCCCCTCGGCTTCTTCTCTTCCTGATGGTAAATCTCAATCCTTTAAGGATGTTTTAACTAGTTCCTCCTCCTCTACCACTAAGCTTCACTTTGTTTATACTTCTTTTAAGGGATGTCTGGCTTTGATGTTTGATGACTCTGTGGTTTCTCAGTTAGCTGCTCCTTTTGCATTAACACTAGTTGGCAAGTTCCTCCTTAGGTGACCTAAGCTTAATGTTATTCAAAATTTTTTTGTTAACCTAAAGATGTCGGGTTCCTTCCATATCTGCTTACTTAATCAGAGGCACATTGCCATCCAGCTATCCAATGCACTTGATTATAGCCAAATTTTTTCTAGGAGATCCTAGTATATTCATGCTTGTCAAATACGTTTACTCAAATGGACAACGAATTTTGATGTTTGGGAGGAATCCCGGATTGCTCCTTTGTGGATCTCATTTTTTAATATGAGACTTCATTTCTTTAATTCTCAAATTTTATTTTGTTTGGCTTCGAGTTTTGGTAGGCCTTTACAAATGGACCAAACTACTACTTCTATCACTCTACTGTCTGTGGCTTGTATTTTGGCTGAGTTGGATATCTATAAGAAACATCCGAATGAGATATAGATTGGGTCAGAGTTGAATTATTATTTCTAAAAAGTGTAATTTGAAAACTTGCCCATTTTTTTGTTTGACTATAAAATGCATGGCCATGGTTTAAATGAATGTTATAGGTTGCATCCTCACCTTCGTAAGGAGAAGGATTCTTCCAAACAATCAGAAAGAAATGCTATGAATTCTGATTCACTTGACAATGAAAATCCTAAGCTAGGAGAGTATGAGGGCAATACCCCAAAACTGCTTGAGAATAATGAGTACCCATTACAAATAGCATGTTCTAATATTGAACCAGCTATTACTAATGTTGATTTTCCTAATCATGTTCAGGTAGAAAATCTTAACTCTACCTTTATCTTATCTACTAGTTGTGAAAATATGGATGAGCAAATTTTGGCTATTACAACAAATCAAAATATTACTACTACTGATTCTATAAGTCCTTGCATTATTAAAAAAAACTTATCTAACATGGATTTTATGTTTCTTTCTACTAGTTGTACTAATACTTTGGCTTTGAATGATCAGAAGAAAGTGGTAGAAGTTAATGCGGGTATTGACTTTTGTGGTAAAGAAATTGTCGGGAATGGCCACACCTTGGAGGAGGGTGAATTGGCTAGGATGGAGGATAGCCTTTCGTTTGGGGAAGGCAATGCTGAGCTTGTCATGAGTAACAAAGGAAGTGTGGAGGATGACTGTATGTTTGAGGAGGGTGAATTTCCTCAACGGGTAAGGTGGGTGGGCCTACACAATGATAGTAAGCTTCCTTCTATCTCTCATTATCATAGTGATTCTTTTACTGATACAGAGGATATAGATATTGGTGCTAAATGTTTTACCAAAGATGACAATGATACTAGCTTTACTAAGTTTCAAAATAGGAGAGGCAGGAAAAATAAGAAGATCATTTTAGAATCTCCTAGGGCCACCTACCATTTGCAAACTAGTCATTAACATTTTTCTTTATGTTTAAGCTATTATTTGGAATGTTAGGGGTATTGGTTGCCCCTCTTCTAGGTTATGAGTTAAGAACTTATGTCGTATTTACAATGTTTCTATTCTTGTTTGTCTTGAACCTCTTATTAATGCTTCTAAATTACTTAGTACTGATAGATCTTTGGGATTTAAGCATTTTGTTTCGAATTCTACCAAACAATTTTGGGTTTTTTGGAAGGATCCTGTTCGGATTAATGCTATTGGAGATTTTAGTCAAGTTTTGGAATGTAAGATTGAATTTTTAATTTGAACTATTATGCTTCTTTTATCTATGCTGCCTCTGGTCGTAATATTAAGAAAGTGTTATGGGTGCAACTCACTAATTTTTTAGCATTTACAACTTGCCCTAGCTTGTGGGTGGTGATTTTAACACGATTTCTAATCCTTCTGAGCATATTGGGGGCTCTTCTCCTAACTATCACTCTATTGAGGATTAAAACAATATGATTATGGATTGTAATTTAGTTGACATTGATATAAATGGTAAAAATTTTGCTTGGAACCGTGGTCATTTACGACAACATTTGGATTGGGTTTTGTTTAATAAATATTGGCTCAACTCTTTTAATGCTATTTCTATTAAGCATCTTAGTAGAACACTTTCTGATCACTCCACTATGTTGATTACACTTAACTCTAAGTAGATGAATTCTTTGCCTCAATTTAGATTTCAAAATATGTGGTTTCTTCATGTGTCTTTCCTAGATGTGGTTCAAGAAAATTGGCATGCCCCCTTGCATCTTGATAATTCTGCTCTTGGCATAAAGAGATTTTGGTTCAAACTAGAAAGACTGAAACAAATCATTAATTGGTGGAATCATAATATTTTTAAAAATATTTTCACTAATATTTTGATCGCTGAAGACAAAGTGAACTCTATTGAGGCTAACTATCATGTTTTCCCTTCTGATGATAATTTCAGCTTGCTTAGAGAGGCTAATGATTGTCTATTTAAATTACAAGCTGAGGAGGAAGTCTTTTTGAAACAAAAAGAGACTGTGAAACACCTTATTGAAGGAGATAATAATACCAAATGTTTTCATACTTAGGTTAACAGTAAAAGAGCTGAAAACTCAATTAATAAAATCAATTGTGATGATGGTTTTGTGAATGAGGATGGTGAGGAAATTGCTAATTTGACTGTCCAGCTTTTTCAAAAGCACCTCAATAAGGTTTTCACTCCTGGTCTTATTGATAACCCTGCTATTATCCCTAATCTCATCTCTCAAGAGGATAATGATTTTCTTTCTAAACCCCCTTCTTTAGATGGATTAAAAGAGATTATTCATGGCATGAATGGTAACTCTGTGGCTAGGCCGGATGGGTCTACTACTAAGTTTTTTTAGAAAGCTTGGAATATTATTAGTAATGATCTTTACTCTGCTATTTTGGAGTGTTTTTCTAGTCGCACAATACCTAAATTTTTTACTTCTACTTCAATTATTCTTATTCCCAGGAGCATCGATGTTAGTAATTGGAATGATTTTTGACCTATTAGTCTTTGCACCTTTTTTAGTAAGTTGATTTCTAAAATTATTATGAGTTGGTTAACTTTTATTCTCCCAAAAATTATGTATCCCTATAAATTGGGTTTGGTTAAAGGTCGGGTTATTGCTGATAATATTCTGTTGGCTCAAGAATTTTTCCATGATCTGGATGTCAGGGTGAGAGGTAGCAATATTATCTTGAAACTGGATATTTCTTAGGCTTATGAAAACATTGATTTGAACTTTCTCTACAATATTCTACATTTTTTAGGTTTAATTTGGTTTTTATTAGTCTTATCAGAAATTGCATTGAAGGTTCTTATTTTTCTATTATTATTAATGGCAAAAGCTATGGTTTTTTTAAATCCTCTCATGGTTTAAGACAGGGTGATCCTATTTTTCCTACTCTCTTCATTATTGTGATCGAGTATCGTTCTAGAGGCCTTGCCAACCTCTTTGAGAACCACCCTAGCCTATATTTCAGAACCTTTGGGGGGTTTTCCTATTTCTCATTTATGTTTTACTAATGATTTTATCATTTTTATGAATGCTTCTCTTAATAGGATTAATAGACTTTTGAATTTCTTTAACAACTTTGAAAATGAGAGTGGGCTCTCCTTTAACAAACATAAGTGTTGTTTTATTACTTCCAACAAAGTGTCTAATGAATAACAACTCTGATTTCGTGGAAGTGAGGAATTGTATCTCAGCGGAACATGGTGATTGTGTAGAGAATCATGTGAATTCTGTTCGATCTGAAGGTAGCCCTCTAATATTGAAACCAGGCATATTGGATAATGAGGAAGCGTGTGTAGACAAGGTAGCTGATGGTTTGCTCAATAAAACTATTTTTGGAACGAATACTAATCCTTGGAGAACCAAGCTATACATTAAGTTAAACTTTAATGCAGAGGATGTAGTGATGTCTGAGGATGGTAAGGCAGTGAAATTATGTGAAGATATGGAGAATTTGAATGCTAGTAGGTTATCTAATTCCTTAGTGTTCAAAGTTTTTGGAAAGGAAATTCCTTCACACTTGGTGGCATGGGAAGTGACACAGCAATGGAGTAAACTTTGTAATTTCCACTTCACTTCACTAGGTAAAGGCTGGTTTTTATGTTCTTTTAAATCCAATGAAGTAATGGAGGAAGTTCTAACTGGAGGGCCATGGTTTGTGAATGGGCACATAATTGGTATGGAAAAATGGGAGCTAGATTTTTCACCGTTAACCATGAAAGGATTGACTTCTCTAATATAGATTAGGATGCCACACCTCCCTCTTCATTGTTGGGATGAAAAGAACATTGCAAGGATTGCTTCTATGATAGGTAAACCTCTCATGCTTGATGGGAATTTATTCTAATGGGGTAGACGTGAATTTGCACGAGTTTGTGTTAGTGTGAAGATTGATCAAAGACTTTCGTTAGGAGTGTTGGTGGATAGTATTTCAGGAAGGTTTTTTCAAAAAGTGGAGTACGAAAAAATCCTATCATTGTGCTTCCAATGTGGATTGATAGGCCATGTTAAAGCTGAATGTAATAAAGCTTGTGATGTTCCTAAGGAAGTAGTGGGAGTTAGTAATGAAGGTGGAGAAGTGGCTGCTATGGAGAGGAACCAGAAATAATTGATTCTACTACTTATGATCCTTGGGTTCTAGTTAACATAAATAAAGGAAGAAGGGTTGGCCCATATAGAGATGTTACTAAACCTGCAAATCTGAAGTTTAAGAAGGAAAAAAATGTTCATAATCATGGTTTACAAATGAATCAAAAGGTTGCTCAAGTAGGAAAGAAGCTTGCTGTCCAAGATAGGGAAATGAATCATAAAGTTGATGGTGGAAAGGACTTGGAGAATAATAATGGGGAGGAGATTATTGTGAAGATGGCTACTACAAAACCTGCTATTGGTATAAAGATTCTGGAATCAAATGAACCCACTAAGGTAACGACTGTAGGTGGAATTGACATGATCCCTTAGTTGTTCGGTTACTTGTTTCAGCCAGTGCAAGGGGTGATCAAGGTAGAAATGAAGATGGGAAGGGATGCCTGCGAACTCAGGTATTCCCTATCTTAAATCTGACTGAAATCTTAGCAGGGAACTCAATTCACTGAGTAATGAGAATATTGAAGTTTTGGGAGAAAATGAGGAAGAAGGTGCTGAGGAAGGAGAAATTTTCAGCAAAGATTTGGGAAGCAAAAGAAGATTGATTATTCCTTGTAGTGGGGAGCCACAAACAAGTCAGATAGAGGGCATGGACCATTCGGAGCTGAAGATGGCTGTTAAGGAAAATTCTTCATCTGGTAAGAAAGTAAAGCTATTGAAAGAGCTCAAATCTTTAGGCTCTAGTAACATAATTGCACATAATAGAAAGATGGAGGGTGGAAAAGTTAAAAAGAATGGGGGTTTTACCCCCAATCTTAAACAATGATGTCTATTCTTTTTTGGAATTGTAGGGGAGCCAAGAAAAAAGAGGCTTCCCACTATCTTCGTAGTTTAGTAGGGGACTATGGTATTTTTTTCATTGGTCTATTGGAAACAAAGTTATGCTCTCTGGATGCTTTGGAGGTAAAGAGAATCATTGGTAGTGAATGGGATTTCTCCCATGTCAATGCTAGTGGTAAAGCTGGTGGTATATTGGTTCTTTGGAGGAACAAAACGTCTTCCTTTAAGATCTTAAAGTCTTCTTCTCAATGTATTATTGGTTGTCTTAAAAGTCCCAATGGTGATTTATGGAATGTTTCTATTGTTTATGCTAACAAGGACAAATATGAAAGGAGCAAATTGTGGAAGCTAATTGAAGGCTACACTCAAAAGGACATACCTTGCGTTATATGAGGTGATTTTAATTGTATACTTTCTAAAAGTGATAAGATGGGAGGGAAGAGCTTTGTGTTTTCTCAAGGACCTCAGGAGATGAAGGAGTTCCTTACCAATAATGATCTCCATGATATTGGGACTATTGGACCAAAATTTACTTGGTGTAACAATAAAGAAGGGAATGCAAGGATATGGGAAAGATTGGATAGAATTTGCCTCAACACTAAAACTTTAAGTTTGATTCCTTCTGCTGTAACGAAACATCTACATAGAGTAGCCTCTGATCATTGCCCTATATTGCTTAACCTTAATTCTAATGTAAGGAAGTAGAAAACCTTGAAGTTTGAAAATGCTTGGTGTTCTTATGAAGCTTCTAGGGTGTCGTGACCAATGCTTGGAGTAAAAATGACTTTGGTGGTTCATCTGACATACTTCAAAGGAAATTGAAAAGGTCTTTAAAAAACCTTTTCTTTTGGAGTAAAAGCAAGTTTAAAGACCTCAATAAGTACAAAGAGGAGCTACAAAGGGATATTTCATCCTTACAAGAAGAGGAAAGTAATAATGGTTTGGATTCAGCAAAACTTTTGGTTTTGAGAAGGAAGGTGAATAATCTCAATGTGACGCTTGCTAGACTTGCTATGTGGTGGAAGCAACGTTCTAAATCCCATTGGTTAGAACATGGAGATCGTAATTCACATTTTTTCCATGCATTTGCATTAGCTCGATGGAACAACAATACGATTAAGCAAATGGTTGAAGCCCATGGTCAACTTCTTACGACTCCGGAGGAAATTCAAGCGGTATTTGAAGATTTCTTCAAGAAGAAATGGAGGAAAAGATAATGTATGATATCCAAACTTCATGGTTTTCTAGAAGACGGAATGCTGAGTGAAGTGCAGAAGTCTTTACTATCTACAGAAGTTACTAAACCGGAATTGCTCTCGGTGGTGATGAAAATGAACAACAACACTGCACCTGGTAATGATGGAGTGAATCCAGGTTTTTTTAAATACTTTTGGAGCATTGTGAATGAAGAAGTGTGGAATGCTATTTTTCAATTTCTCAAGACTGGTGTTATGCCAGATTATTAGAAGGAGACTTTGATTGTTCTCATTCCAAAGAGCTCTAATGCTAACAAGCCAGGTACGTTCCGTCCTATAAGTTTGTGTCAAACCCTTTACAAGATGGTTGCTGGTCTGATTTTGAATAGGCTTAGAACCTGTCTTCCAACAATTATTTCAGAAAACCAAGGTGCTTTTGTTATGGGTAGAATGATTTCAGAAAATTGCCTTGTGGCTCATGAATTAGTCAATAAGCTGAAATTTTCAAAATCAAAACCTGGATTTATGCTTCTCAAACTTGACATGGAGTAAGCTTATGATAGCATGAGTAGGGAAATCCTCTATCGAATAATGTATGAGGTTGGGTTTCCTGTTGGTTTCATTAACCTTATTAAGGAATGCATTTGCTACCCATTATTTTCTATTATCGTCAATGGGGGAAAAAGTGGATGGATTAAGGCTGAATGTGGCTTCAGGCAAGGGTGCCCACTATCTCCTAGCCTTTTTATTATTTGTTCTGAACTTTTGTCTAAAGGTTTTGTGGAAAGAGGCAATGACTTGGGTATTAAACTTGCTCCTAATACTCCAAAAATAAGTCACTTGCTTTTCACGGATGATATCTTGATAGTAGCCAAAGCTTCTAGTAGAAATGCACATATTATTTCGTCAATTCTAGATGATTATAGTGGTTGGACTGGGCAAAACATCAACAAAAGCAAATCTATGGTCTTGTATGGCAGGTCTGTTTCTTGGTCCAAAAGGAAGAAATTGAAACACATGCTTGGTTATAGAATGGTGGAGGAGTCCAAATACCTTGGGGTCAAGATGGCTATCAGAAGAGTGAAAGCAAGTGACTATAGTGAAATTCTAGAAAAGGCAATGGATAAGCTTAATACATGGGGATCTAGAAATTTATCTATGGCTGCGAAGCTTGTGTTAATAAACTCAATCTATTCTTCCATTTCTTTATTTAGTATGGCTCATTCTTTAATTCCTAAAAGCATTCTCAAATATTTGGATAAGTATTGCAGGAATTACTTGTAGCATAAAGAGCATCAGCGTAATGGTATGCATTATATCCCTTGGGATAAGATGTGTACGCTGGTCAATCTTGGTGGTCTTGGCATTCAAGGGGCAACTGAGAGACAGGGTCCGATTAGAGCTCGTGTTGCTTGGAATTATGTTAAAAGGAAGGAGGGCCTTCTTACCAAATCTATAGCTACCAAATACGGGATGGATATATGGAATAGTGAAGTTAAGAGATATTCTTCTCCTGCTTGGCGTATCGTCAGAGATGGAGGATTGTTCTTAAAGCCTATTACAAGGTGGAAAATCTCTAATGGTGAAAGAATCAATATCCTTAATTACAAGTGGATTCTTGATTGTAATTTGAACAGATGGCCAACAATGTGTGATTTTGCAAATCTAGAGAATAAAGATGTTTCTTTTTTATTTAAAGATGGAAGATGGAATGAGGAATTGCTTAGCAAAATATTCTATGAAGACATGAGAAATATTATTCTAAGAACACCCATTAACGGAGGGGAGGAGGAAGACACCTTGGAACTAATGCATACTTACTCTGGTAAGACTATTGCTTCTTTGTCTTATCAAGCTTCTTTTAAATGTCCTGAAATTCAAAACGAGTTGGGTTGGCTACGAAGACTGAAAATCATGCCTAAAGTATTCTTGTTCTGGTGGAGACTGGTTAACCAGGAAATACCTACGAAAGTTTGGATGTACAGAAGGAAATTATCTGAATCTGCTAACTATCCGAGAGGTTGTGATGCTATGGAGGATAATGATCACATTGCAGTCAAACGTATAAAGCTCAAAGCCATTTTTTCTTCTTTAAATAAGTGGGGTATCGTATTACCATGCTTCAGTAATTTTATAATTTGCATTAATACGATGGAAACGATGGCGGACTCTAACCCAGGAATTGTTAAGCTATACATTTTAGCAGTATACCATAATTGGAAGGAAAGAAACCTGTTTATGCACGGTAGTAAACCAAGGAGTGAAGGATTGGTTGCAGCTCAAATTTTGGCTGAATTTGTTCAACCGTTAACTATTCCAATTGGTATGAACTGGGAAGCTAATCGGCAAATGCTGTCTAAAACTTGGTTTCCCCCACCTACTAGTTGGATTAAACTCAATGTTGATGCATCTCTAAGGCAAAATAAGGAAGCAAGCATTGCTGGAATCTTAAGGGATCACAAGGGAAGATTTTTGATGGCTTATGGAAGGAAGATGGTGCATTGGGATATCTCAATGTTAGAGTTGATTTCTATCCTTAACTTCAAAGAGGTTATAAAAGATTGGATGGTGGAGAAACAAGGTATAGTAATTGAAGGAGACAACAAAAATGTTATCAGCTTACTCAAACAAACTATTTCCTCAAAGAATTGCAACAAGAAGGTTCAAAAAGTGGATATCTCATTTCTCGACGTTTTTAAAAATGTAATTTTCCATTTCACTTTTAGGGAAGGGAACTGTGTTGCTAATGCTTGTGCCCAATCTGCTTTAGAGGGCAATTTTCTTCGGGAACATTTTCTTCTTGATGTCCTTCCATCAAGTATTTATGACTTGATTAGGAAGGATTGTGATAGATTAGCTATCACATAGGATTGTGTACTTCTTTTCTTTTTGTTTCAATGCTAATTGCACTCCTTCAAAAAAAAAAAACAAAGTGTCTAATGCCTGTATTATGGATATCAAAACACTAATTGGTTTTGTGCAAGGTCACTTACCTATTAATTATCTTGGGGTTCCTCTTTTTAAAGGTAGAAAGAAATCCTTTCTTTTTGATAATTTGATTACTTCGGTGTAGAATAAGCTTTTATCATGATTCTAATTTTTTCAATTTTGGTGGTAGGCTTACTCTTATTAGAAGAGCTCTTTGCTCTCTCCCTGTTTAATCTTTTCAAACTTTGCTGCCTACTTAGACGGTTTGTAATATAATTGATAAAATTATTAATAATTATTTTGGAAAGGGGCTGATAGTATTTCTAAAATTATCTGGTCCTCTTGGGACAACTATTGTGGTGTGTTTATTAAGGGTGGCTTGGAGTGTAAGTGTATGTTTCATTTGGCCTATGCTTTTTCTTTCAAGTTGTGGTATACCATTTATGCTAAAGTAAGCCTATGGGCTAAGTTTATGTTTACCAAGTATGTTGCAAATATGGTTTTGATGATGACAAACATGTCTCTGTTATGTTTTGCTTGGCCAACCCGTTTCAGGCACAAAAGATCACGAGCAACTCAAGCCAACTCAAGATCGGGTCCAAGTGTGTCTAAGTGTACTATTTCTCTTTTTCTTGAGTCAATTGTAATGTAACTGATCCCCTAGCTAAGTAACCTTGCACACACACACTCAGGGGAAGAGCTTGAGTGAATTAGAGTTTCGGTTCAAATTTTTTTCAGATCGTCCTGGACGATAGTCACATCATCCTGGACGATCAAGTAAAAATAGAAACCCTAATTAGGGAAACCAAGTTAAGAGGGTCTGAGTAAGCAGATCATCCTGGATGATCTTTATATCGTACGGGATGATATGCTCAAATCAAAAATTCTCAGCCGCCAGATCAAGTTAGGCAAGTTTTTATTTTTAGATATTTGGTCTGAACGTCCCGGACGATACGTGTATCGTCCCGGACGATCTAGTACAATCATACCTAAATTAATCTGGTAATTAAGGAAAGTAATTTGTATTTGATTGATATGTTCATATCATCCTGAATGATCGCAGGATCATCCCGGACGATCATGATCATCTAGTGCATTTCAGTTGTACGACCCGAACTGTGAACAGGACGATTTGGGCACTTTTTGAACTAATCGTCTGGGATGATATCCTTATCGTCCTACACAATCAAGTCATTTTTGAGTCATCCAGCACAAGTTTCTCTGGACGACCCGAACTGTCTTCTGGATGATATTCCTCGATTTACACTAATCGTCCCGGACGATCGCAGGATCGTACGGGACGATATGATCAATTTTTTCTACTGATCATCCAGAAGAGCCTGATCGTCCAGGCTTAAACAGTTGATTTTGAACTGATTATATAGGATGATCTATAGATCGTCCTGGATGATCTTGGCCGACCAGTTGAGATTTAGGGCAAATTTTAAGCCCTCCTATAAAAGATATTTTTCTTTCAACAAGAAAAATCTTTTGCCACTTTTCTTTCCAGAGAAACAGCAGAGAGAGAGAGAGAGTTTGGGAGAGAAAGAGAGGATCTTGTGAGGGGGAGTTCGTGAGGGGTTCATGAAGGTTGCTCCAAGAAAGGATCAGAGTCTTCTTCTCCTCTCGTCGTCATTCGTCGTGTCAGTGTTCTTTGGGAGAGGATCATCGGCAAGAAGATCCTAGGTTCTATGCCTGCTTCAGGAGGAAGCAAAAGGACGTTGGGTTCTCTGCCTCACCGTGTGGTGGAAAGGAGGTTCTTGTACAGACTTCTCTGCCTTGCTGTGGGAGAAAAAGGAGAGACACTTTGAGTTAATGCAATACCCGGAGGGGATGCTCCAGGGAGTGGATGTAGGTCAAGTTGACCGAACCACTATAAAATCCAGTATGTTCATTCTTATTACCTTCTGCACCTTTATTTTTCTGTGATTAACTGCTTGGGTGAAATTGTGGTTGATCTTTTTGTTTGATCGTCTTATTTGTTTCTACTGTAAATCATAGAAAAGATTTTCATTGTTGCTATCAAATTTTTAAATAACCAATTCACCCCCCCCCCCCCTCTCTAGGTTAGCCTCGGGACTAGTTCATCAGGGCTTAACATCCCTATCGAACTTTCAAGTGGTATAAGAGCCGAATTAAAAATTTAAGTTTAAAAACTTTTGAATTTGATCCATACCTAACTTTGGTAATCATAATACTACTGAAGGTTATTTAATCACACGACCACCATTGTTTGATAATATTCCTTTTGATTTTTAGAAAACTTGCATGTCCACTTTTTTACAATCAATTGATTATCACATGTGGATGCTAGTTAAGGATGGATACGAACCACCTTTTAGATTGATTAAAAATGTGAAAACTGAACTGCCCTTTGCTGACTGGACTTTTGATGATCGTGATTTAGCACAATTAAATGCCAAATGTTTGAATTATTTTTTCTGTGCTTTAAAATCTAAAGATTACATGTGTGTCTCTACATGTACAACTGGTAAGGAAATCTAGGATAGATTGTGCATCACGTATGAAGGTACAACTGAAGTCAAACAGTCTAGATTACATGTTTCACTGCATGACTATGAACTGTTTAGCATGAAACCTACTGAAACCATTTCTGAAATGTATACAAGATTCACTCAAATCGTCACTTCTTTGCATGCCTTAGGTAGAGAACTTACAAACTACGAAAGAGTGAACAAAATACTTGGATGATTTCCTTCTTCATATGATGCTAAGATAACTGTAATCACTGAATCTAAAGATTTGAATACTTACTCTATTGATAGCTTACTTGGATCACTCATTGCTTACGAGCAAGGGGTGAACCAAAGACAGCTTGATGCAGGTGAGAAGAAGAAGGAGAAAACAGTGGCACTGAAGGCCAACAATAGTGATTCTTGCTCTTTTGAGTCTGATAGCGATGACATGGCCTTGATCACAAGGCAATTCAAAAGCTTTCTAAGGAAGAAACACAAGAACTTTTAGAGGTTGAACAAGGGTAAGTCCAACAAAAATTTTAAGGGTTCATCTGATACTATCTATTTTGAATGCAGGAAGCCTGGACACATTAAGGCTGATTGTCCTACACTTAAAGCTCATCCAAGCATGGAGAAGGGTGAGGAGAAACACAAGTTCAAAAAGGACAAGAAGTGGATTTGGAAGGCATTCTAGGCAGACTCTGCATCCGACTCCTCTGAGACTGAAGCTGAAGAGGAGGAAACAAATTTGTGTCTGATGGCTGATGATCACCCTGGTCAGTCTGACCAGGAAGAGGTATGTGAGCTTACTTACGATCAATTACTTGAAGTATCTGAAAAAATTCATGCATCATTTAGGAAGCTTAAGAAAACCCATGCAAGTCTGAAATTGGATTATTTGACTTTACAAAAGAGCAAGATGTTTTGATTAAGGATCATTCCACTGTTGATAGCAATCACATGTATTTACTTGATGAGTTTGATGAATTGAACAAAAAGTATTCTGATTTAGTTACTGTGTATGATTCATTGAAAATGACTCATGCTGATTTGGAGAGAGCTTTTAAAGAATTAGATACCATGGCATGTGATGTGGAGAGTAGCAATGGTGCTTTAAAATTTGAAATTGCAAGTTTAAATAAAGAGAATGAATTTTTGAAAGTGAAAATCAGTGCTTTTGAGAAAAACCAAACACCTCCTACTTTTGCACAGTTTTATGCACCTCCACCTTTTGTAGATTCTGATTTAAAATCATCAAAGTATGTTCTGTATAAACCTAGGAGGAGGCACTATCACTCACGTAGATTAGTTAATCCTTTTCCTAGTGTTCGATGTTATTCATGTGGCATGTTAGGACACATTTGCCATACCTGCACTATTCATTGTAGTACACATTGGCTGTGGAGGCCCAAACCGCCTGTTTCACAGCACAGCACGCATGCATTGCATTCTTCTTTTCATAAGAAGGAACCCAAACTTGTTTGGGTTCCTAAGACTGACGTTTGATATTTTTGTAGGGGTGCTCTCACACAAGACCTCATGAGAGCATGTGGTACCTGGACAGCGAATATTTTAGACACATGACTGGAGATGCAAATCAGTTCATTTCGCTGGAGGCTAGGGCTGGAGGCAAGGTTACACTTGGAGATAACACCATCAAGAGGGTGGTAGGCTTAGGTATAATTGGTGATTCAAAAATTTTTATGATTGACAATGTCTTGCTTGTAGATGGACTGAAACACAACTTGCTGAGCATCAGTCAACTTTGTGACAAAGGATATAGCATCAAATTTCTGCCAACTGGCTGCATTTTAAGCTTAAATGATAAAGTTATTTTTAGGGACAAAGGATCAACAACGTCTACAAGCTGGATGTAAGTTGCATTAGATCTGAGAATTCAATTTGCTTAAAAACTGCTGCTGATGAGTCTTGGTTGTGGCATAGGAGATTGTGTCATGCCAGTATGAAAACCCTTAGGAGAGTCACCCAAAAGGACTTAGTTAGCGGTGTGCCCAAGCTTAAGTTCAGTAAGGATAACCTGTGTGATGCCTGTCAGTTAGGAAAGCAAGTCCAGTCCTCTTTTCACTCAGTTAAGGACATTAGCACCTCTAGACCTTTAGAAGTTCTTCATATGGACCTCTTTGGACACATTAGCACTGCTAGCTTAGGGGGAAAAGTCTATGGATTTGTGATTGTAGATGACTACTCGAGGTTCACTTGGATTAAATTTTTGTCCCATAAATCTGAGTCATTTGATGAGTTTAAGTCCTTCTCCACTTGGATTCAGAGGAAGTTAGGTTGTGAGATCTTGACTATTCATAGTGATCATGGTGGAGAGTTTGAAAATATGAAATTTGGAAGTCTTTGTGAGGAGCAAGGGATTAGTCATAATTTTTTAGCTCCTAGGACCCCTCAGCAGAACGGGATAGCTGAAAGGAAGAATAGGGCCTTAGTGGAAGCCGCTAGAGCCATGCTTGCCGAGTATTCACTTCCAAAATACTTCTGGGCTGAAGCGGTGAACACTGCCTATTATGTGCTGAATATGGTGATTGTGAGATCAAAACTGAACAAGATACCTTATGAGATCATTAAGGGTAGAATTCCAAACCTGTCCCACCTCCATGTCTTTGGCTGTAAGGTTTTCATTCTGAACAACATGAAATCACCCTTAGGAAAGTTTAACCCCAAATCTAATGAAGGAGTGTTCTTAGGCTATTCTAGTGTGGGAAAATCCTTTAGGGTGTTTAATAAAAGGACTTTGGTGGTGGAAGAGACAACTCATGTGGTATTTGATGAATCTGATCCTAAGGTGAATAGAATTGAGGAAGAAGAAAGGTAGAGGAATTTACCCAAGGGGTTAGAAATACAAATCTGGAGGAGAGGGTAGAACCTCAAATCACATTGCCTAAAGATTGGAGATATTCTTCGAGTCATCCTAAAGAACTGATCTTAGGAGACCCTTCTGAAGGTGTTAGGACTAGGCATGGACTTAGGAAGGAAGTAAACCACTCTGCCTTTATCTCAATGACTGAACCCACCAACATCAATCAAGCCCTTTTGGATGAGTTTTGGATCTTAGCTATGCAAGAAGAATTGAATCAGTTTGTAAGGAATGATATTTGGGACTTAGTAGAAAGGCCTAGAAATTAAAGTATTGTGGGAACCAAGTGGGTCTTTAAGAATAAGATGAATGATTCTGGTGTGGTGGTGAGAAATAAGGCAAGATTGGTGGCTAAGGGGTATAATCAGATTGAAGGGATTAATTTTGAGGAGACCTTTGCCCCTCTAGCTAGATGGGAAACCATTAGAGTGCTACTAGCCTTTGCTTGTTATAAGGGATTTAAGCTGTTTTAAATGGATGTCAAGAGTGCCTTTTTAAATGGGGTAATAAAAGAGGATGTTTTTGTAGAACAACGCCCAGGTTTTGAGAGTTCCCAATATCCAAATCATGTTTATAAATTAAAAAGGCTTTGTATGGATTGAAACAGGCACCCAGAGCTTGGTATGAGAGGCTTAACATATTCTTATTAGAAAGAGAGTTTGTTAAGGGGAGCGTAGACACCACCCTTTTTTTGAGGAGAATAGGGGATGACTTACTCATTGTCCAGATCTATGTTGATGATATAATTTTTGGATCTTTTGATAAATATTTATGTGATGAGTTTTCTAAAATAATGAGTAAGGAGTTTGAGATGAGTATGATGGGAGAATTGTCCTACTTTTTGTGGTTTAGCATAAGGCAAACGGATGATGGAACCTTTCTCAATCAATCTAAATACACTAAGGATATTTTGAAGAAATATGAAATGGATAAAGCTAAGCCAATCAATACTCCCATGAGCTCCTTTGTTCAGTTAGATAAGGATTCAAGTGGAAAATCTATTGATTAGAAGAAGTATAGAGGAATAATAGGATCACTGCTTTACCTGACTGCTCGCCGACGTGATATTATGTTTAGTGTCTATCTTTGTGCTAGGTTTCAGGCTGATCCTAAAGAGTCCCACCTGACTGTTGTTAAGAGAATTCTTAGATATCTTTTAGGGACCCCAAACCAAAAAATCTGGTACCCTAGGTACAGCACCTCTTTTGACATCATTGGATATTCTGATTCTGACTTTACAGGGTGTATGGTGGATAGAAAGAGCACTTCTGTAACTTCTCAATTCATAGGACAGTCTCTAGTCTCCTAGTCCATTAGAAAATAGAACTCAGTTGCACATTCCACTATTGAAGCTGAGTACATTACCTTAGGAAGTTGTGTGGCCCAAGTTCTTTGGTTAAAGCAACAAGTTTTAGATTTAGGTTTACCTGTTGGCACAATGTCCGTTCTGTATGATAATACTAGTGACATCTTCATCTCTAAGAATCCAATCCAACATTCTAGGACCAAACAAATTGATATAAGGCATCACTTCATTAGGGATCATGTTACAAAAGGGGATATTGAGCTACAACATGTAGCAACTAAAAATCAGCTGGCTGACATATTCACTAAACCACTGGCCTTTGACTCATTCAGCATTTTGAGAACCAGATTAGGAGTGATTGATATAAATGCTTGATTCTGATGACTGCTAATTTCTGATTGTTCTGATTGTTATTCTATTTTCTGTTAGTTAGTTTTTGATTTAATTCTTTGCTTTCAGTTGGATTTATTTCTTCTGCTGATTTCTATTTTAGCCTTGTTGTTAGTTTGATTTGAGCATTTACTTTGATGTGATTTTCTACCTATTTTTATTCAATGGTTCATCTCTTGCACTTACTATTTTATGCTTTTTAAAATCTGATCACTGTTCACTACCTCTAATAATCTGAATTTCTGACTAGGAGTTTTACCTTGTTTTTATTTAGAAGCTGGTAAGCAGTGATTGATTCCACTGGATCTGTTAAAGGGAAGAAACATTGATGATTGTTTCTCTTCCTCTAACTCCTTTGCCGGTGTATTATTTCTTTTGGATAAATATCCTCTTCAAAATTAAAATTTTAGTTTTTGAAATAGAGATTTATTTTATCTTCTTACAGTAATCTACCTCATATTAAAAGTGTTTATAAAGTCTTGAGTCATTATTTTGATTTTCTAAACCAAGTGATTGCACTTATCATATGACGTATAATTTTTGTTTTGTGAATTACTCTTCCTTATTGTGGAGAGAGTCTCCTATGTGTGGAAGATAATTTCACAGTTGAGACTATTTAACGATTATGAAAAGAAGAAAGCTTACAAAAGATACATAGTGCGCCAAATCAATTGAAAAAGAGGCACAAAATTAGCCCAAAGCTGAAAAGATGTGAAATGTCGCCAACTAAAAGATACATAAAGTATATCAAGAATGAAAAGATACGCAAAGCACCAAATAAATTAAAAAAGAGACACAAAATGAGCCCAACCAAGCTTTCTATCCTTCAGATCTTTAAAGGTCTTAGAAAAATCCATGCGTCACTTAATACTTTCAAAAGCTTGTGTTTGAAAATCCTGATTTCTAATTTTTTACTTTGTAACACTATTATATCAGATATTTTGCTGGAATGAGGCTTGAAAGGATCTCTTTTCGAATCTAATTTCTTTTCGTCTGAATTGGCTTTTTATTTTGAAAGAGATTTGCATCGATAAGGTGTTCGAGGTGAGAGTTACGAAAGTCAATTTTTCCAACTTTTTCTGGATTTTAGCGTTGTCCATCATCTTCTTATTGGTTTTTGGATCTAAAATAAAGGAAAATTTCTAATTTACTATAGCAGCTTGATAAAAAAAAAATTCGTTACTTTTATGTTTTCTTTTCGCATTTTATTTCCTTGATTTTTTCTTTTCTTTTTCATGGTTGTTTTTTTGGGATCATGATCGTTCATTTCCATCCTCCATCTTTTTTCTATTTTCTTCACATTGTCCTGGACGAATCACCAATCGTCCTGGATGATCTTCTTCGTCCTGGATGATACATAAATCATCCTGGATGATCCATTCAAAACCGTCTCCACTCTGTTCCTACTGCTGAGAAACACCAATTATTGGTGATCGTCCTGGATGATCAATAAATCATCCTGGATGATATGATCCATATCTTCTTAATCTGATCAAACGGCTGAACTTTCACCAATTATTATCCATCGTCCTGGACAATACACGTGTCAGCCGCTGGACGATTCGAATTCAGCCCGTCCGACATATTTATTGCATATCATCCTGGACGATCCACCTAATCATCCTGGATGATACTTTTCGTCAGCGGTCGTCCAGCCTGACTCCTCGGGATGATCGTATGTGTTTAATCATCCTGGATGATCTCTGATCGTCCCAAACGATCGGACCGCCTTTTTGACCAATCATCCTGGCCGTAATAATTGCACATATTATCCTGGACGATCTCGCAATCGTACGGGACGATCAGGCCAAATTCTATTTAAATAGTTGTTTCTTCATCTTTTCTTTCACGCATCTCCCTCTACCTTCTTTCACTATTGCTTTCTAATGGCTGGTGGCAAACGTTCAAAGTAAAAGGGTGCAAGTTCCTCCCGTGGGCATGTTGATCCTCGCTTCGCAAATGCAGCCGATCAGGCTGCTTTCGAGTGCTATCGTGACATGGGGATCACGCATTCTAAAATAGTAAATCCCCACACCCTCACCTATCCCATTCTTGATATGTTCACACACACCTCCCTCACCTTCATCCTTACACTAGCCTTTCCGTTTAATCTTGAACTCCTTCAAGTTTTCTTTCCCAATTTGTGCATTTCCGCAGACTATTCCACTCTTCCCTCGTATGTTAATCAACGTCCTGTGGAAGTCACTACCCAAGACTTTCACAACATTTTTCAACTTTCTATCACTAGTGACAAACTCCACACTCTTATCACTGACCCTGACTATGATTGGAGTGTCGTCAATCACTTCCTTCGCAATATGAATGCTCCCTATCATGATAATGCTTGCACTTCACTTCTTAAGAATGCACGGACCATTCAACACGTCCTTCGTTCCTCCATCATTCCAAAGGTAGGGGATCAAATTCACATCACCCCGTTACTGTCCTTGACCACATACTACATCTTGGCCCGCAGAGAGTTTAATGCCTCTGACCTTATTATCCGATACATAGAGCATCTCACCACTATTAGGGATCTGGGTCATAGGCGTTGCCCAAATCTAGCTTTAGGTCATCTCATTCATTATGCCTTAGAAACCAAATATGACCTTCACTATACTGTCCCTCCAAATGTCCCTCCTTCCTTCTTCACAAATAATTCATTTCACATCCTACACAACACCCGACTACATCTGGAGCCCACCCCGGATGTTGAGGAGGAAGAGGAAGAGGCTATTCCAGTTCCTGCTGCACCTGATGCACCTGCTCCCCTTCGCATTGCCTCTCCTTTTGACCACCTGGTGCAGCGCTTCGATTAGTGGGAGGCCATATTCGACTCTTATGTGGCTGCCCAGGAGCAGCGGCACGCTGAGGACCTCCAGCGCTTCACTGACTATGCTACGTAGCAGCAACAGCAGCATTACCAGGACATTGCCAGGATTGGAGCCACTTTCAAGCCATTCATGGTTACTTCAACCAACCACCGCCACCTCCTCCTTCTGATCAGGATCCGCCTCCATTTTAGTGTTCTGTTTTGTAGTTGTTTTCTTTTCTATTTTGTACTAATGTTTCAATGTTTTTGTTTACCCTCCTCCTTTTTATGATGTCAAAAGGGGGAGCCAATTGCAGTCATTTCTATTTTTGTTATGTGTTATGTTTCCTGTATTGCTTTGATTGTTAAATGAAAATTTGAAAAAAATTATTTTTCGATCTCCTAATTATTTTTCAAACTACTGTACAAATATTTGCCATCATAAAAAAGGAGGAGATTGTTCCAAATCTGGTTTTGATGATGACAAACATGTCTCTATTGTGTTTTTCTTGGCTAACCCGTTTCAGGCACAAAAGATCACAAGCAACTCAAGCCAACTCAAGATCGAGTCCAAGTGGGTCTAAGTGTACTATTTCTCTTTTTCTTGAGTCAATTGTTATGTAACTGATCCCCTAGCTAAGTAACCTTGCACATATACTCTCAGGGTGAGAGCTTGAGTGAATTACAGTTTCTGTTCAAATTTTTGTTCAGATCATCCTGGACGATAGTCACATCGTCCTGGACGATCAAGTAAAAATAGAAACCCTAATTAGGGCAACCAAGTTAAGAGGGTCTGAGTAAGTAGATCGTACGGGACGATCTTTGGATCGTACGGGACGATATGCTCAAATTAGAAATTCTCAGCCGCCAGATCAAGTTAGGCAAGTTTTTATTTTTATATATTTGGACTGATCGTCCTGGACGATACGTGTATCATTCCGGACGATCTAGTACAATCATGCCTAAATTAATCTATTAATTAAGGAAAGCAATTTGTATTTGATTGATACGATCATTTCGTCCTGGATGATCGCAGGATCATCCCGGACGATCATGATCGTCTAGTGCATTTCAGCTGTACGACCCGAACTATATACAGGATAATTTGGGCACTTTTTGAACTAATCGTCGGGGACGATATCCTTATCATCCTGGATAATCAAGTCATTTTTGAGTCGTCCAGCAGAAGTTACTCTGGACGACCCGAACTGTCTTCCTGACAATATTCCTCGATTTACACTAATCGTCCCGGACGATTGCAGGATCGTACGGGATGATATGACCAATTTTTTCTACTGATCATACAGAAGAGCCAGATTGTCCAGGCTTAACCAGCTGATTTTGAACTGATCGTACAGGACGATCTATAGATCATCCTGGATGATCTTGGCCGACCAGTTGAGATTTAGGGCAAATTTTAAGCCCTCCTATAAAAAATATTTTTCTTTCAACAAGAAAAATCTTTTGCCACTTTCCTTTCCAGGGAAACCCAAGAGAGAGAGAGAGAGTTTGGGAGAGAGAGAGAGGATCTTGTAAAGGGGAGTTCGTGAGGGGTTCACGAAGGTTGCTCCAAGCAAGGATCAGAGTCTTCTTCTCCGCTCATCATCTTTCGTTGTGTCGGTGTTCTTTGGGAGAGGATCGTCGGCAAGAAGATCCTAGGTTCTCTGCCTGCTTCAGGAGGAAGCAAAAGGACGTTGGGTTCTCTGCCTCACCGTGTGGTGAAAAGGAGTTTCTTGTACAGGCTTCTCCGCCTTGCTGTGGGAGGAAAAGGAGAGACACTTTGAGTTAGTGCAATACCCGGAGGGGAGGCTCCGGGGAGTGCACGTAGGTCAAGTTGACCAAACCACTATAAAATCTGGTGTGTTCATTCTGATTACCTTCTGCACTTTGATTTTTCTGTAATTAACTACTTGGGTGAAATTGTGGTTGATCTTTTCGTTTGATCGTCTTATTTATTTCCGCTGCAAATCATAGAAAAGATGTTCATTGTTGCTGTCAAATTTTTAAATAACCAATTCACCCCCCCCCCCCCCTCTTGGTTATCCTTGGGACTAGTTCATCAGGGCTTAACATCCCTATCGAACTTTCAAAATATTGCTTGGGTAAGCATCCCACTATTTGCTTCTTTAACAAAGGTGACTCTAAAGTTTGGGAGAGACTTTGCAAGGTTAAATGGGTAATGGAGCATCATCTTTCTTGGGGGCTTGGTGGTTGGAACATTTTCTTTTGGCAAGATCAATGGCTGAGTAATCACTCTATTGACTCCGTTACTAATACTTCTTCTACTACTATAGTTAAGGTAAATTTTTTCATTATTGAAAACTATTAGGATTATGATAAACTTGTTAATGTGATTCCTAACTCAATTATTTAACAAATTGTGAACCTTCCCCTGAACTCTGATTCAGAGGATCTTTTATTATGTAATTTATCCAAAGATGGAGCTTTTCGATTAAAGGATTCTTGGCAAGCTTTTAGAACCAAGAATGTGGTTACTAATATTTTTTCCATGATTTGGCATAAAAGTACTCCTTCTACTGTTACTATTTTTATCTGAAGAGTTTTACATAGGTTTATTCCTATTCATGATAATTTTATTAAAAGAGGTTTTATCTTACCTTCCAAATGCCAATGCTATTATCATGTTAAAAATCTGCATCATATTTTTCTTTCAGGTCCTTTTGCTGTTAAAACCTCGACTTCTTTTGATGATATTTTCAAATTAAATTGGTTTAATGCAAATATGTCTATTAATGCTATGCTGAACTCTTGGTTTGTCAAGTCTAAAGATCATATTAGAAACATTATTCCTTCTCTTATTTTGTGGTTTTTATGGATGGATAGGAATAACTCCCTATTTAATGGTGTTGGTATGAACCGTCATAGGATTATCAAAAAATTGAATGAAAATTTTTTGAACCTTTTTCCTATTAATCTGCTTTCTATCAAGAAATTTAGGAATTAATACTTTGTTGCTGTTGATTTATGCCTAAGGTTGGAAGAGGCTCAGTCTCTTTCTGAACCTAGGTATGTTTACTGGGTTAAACCTTCTACTAACCCCTATAAACTGAACGTGGGTGGTGTTACTAAATTTTCCATTTTGGGGTGTGGTGGGATCATCAGGGACAGTCATGGTAATGTTATTATGGCGTTTGAGGGTCCCTTATGGAACTGCAATGTGCACTTTGCTTACCTCTCTGGTATTCTTTAGGGGATGAGATTATGTATGTCTCTTGATATTCCTAACATTGGGATTGAAGTTAACTCTACTTATAGTATTTAATGCTTAAATAATGTTGAGGAATTGATGTGCAATCCTGTAATTTTTTAACTTGTAGGGATATTAAACAATTGATGATCTTTGTTAATGTGTTATTGTATAATATTTATAGGAAGGGGAATGCCTATGCTAATTGGCTTGCCAACTTTGGGAGTGATCTGGCTTGCTTCACTAACTTTTTGGCTGCTAACTTACTTATCACTTTAAAAGGTCTTTTAAGATTAGATAAAATATGAATGCCTTATGTTAGGATTTAATTAGTTTGGTTTGCTGGAGATTATGAGTCTTTTCTTCTTTGGCTTGGGGGTTTTTTCTTTTCTGGTTTTCTAGTGGTTAGCCCCATTATGGGTATTCCTTTTTCTATTTTATTTTTTTGTAGGTGCCTGTATTTTGTACTATTTAATGAGTCCCAATATAGTGTTCCTGGATGCTTTTGGGCCTTTGTTGTTGGTTTCTTTCTGGAGCATCTTGGTGTTGGTTTCTGTTGGGTCCTGTGGCACTAATTATTATTGTCTAGGTTTTCTGATGGTTGGGGGGCTTATTTTTTCTATGGTGTTAGTTTCAATCCGTTGGTTGGCTTTTCTGGTTTTGTAGTATTATGGTATCCATGCTTTTGAGGTCTACCAGTTGGGGTTTTTATTAACTATCATTATTACTATGTGTTGCTTAGTGAACTTTTATTGCCCTTTTATGGAGGGCTTTGGGGGGCTACTGGTGGGGCTTGGAGCTTCACTGCCTTTAAATTTTCTGAGTGATACTACTTTTATTCCTGGAACATCTTCTTTACTGAGTTTGATAGGCTTGGAGGCTCTATGTTCTGTTGTCTTAGTTCAGATGTGTTTGGTGGACTAGGCTAATCTGCAAGGTTATGCTTCGCCATGTTAATTTTGTCTTATGGTATTCTGACTATTCGTATTTATCTGTTGGATCATGTCCTTACTGTTATTTGGCCCCTTTTATTTAATTTCTTGTCTGGTACTTATCCTGTTTGCTCCTCGGTCTTTTTATTGCTGGTGGGTTTTATCATTCGAGTGGTTGAGGGTCTTGCTATGATTTGTTTTGCTCTTTTCCTCTTTCCTCTGGTGGCCATAGTCTGTGGTATCATTGTTATTGGTATTGACTTCCTCTGGTTTGGCATTTGTTCTTGTGCTTGGTGGTTGTGGTATACCTTATGTTTGGTGGAAATTAATTGGGTGATTTGTAATATCTATCTCATCTTTATTAGAACCTGTTTTTTTTATTACTACTGGGATTGGTTTACTAGATTCTACTTTAATTTAAGCTTTATCTATCTTGCACTTTATCCTTTTTTGTAGAATTTTGCTTATGCAGGTGTTAGTAGAAAGCTCATTCTGGAAGGAATGGGTGCTCATTTTTGTGCACTGTAGAATGTACCTATGGGTTCTTATTTTTCTTAGCAGCGACCTTGAGCTCTTAGGTTTTTTTTTTTCTTTTTGTAGCTTATTCGAGAAGTTGTGAGCTTGAGGCCTCTTTAAGGACCGTGTAATTTTTTCCTAAATTAAAGCATAGACCCTTTGTGGGTTTTCCCTAGAAAAAATCATAATAAGCTCATTTTTTGGACTTGAAACCCTAAGTTACCTTCTTACCCAAAAAAGATATCATTAATTTTCAAAAAGATTATCGTCCTATTAGCATTTGTTCTTTTTTCAACAAGATAAATGCCAGATTACTTATGAAAGGCTTTCTATGTTCTTACCTAAAATTATTTCCCTTGAGCAGACAAGTTCTGTCAAGGGCAGGTCTATTTTTTATTATGTTTTTTCTTGCCCAAGAGTTAGTTCATGGCATGGAGGCCAAAATATCTAGAGGGAATATTATTTTTATGGTTGATATTTCTAAAGCTCATGATAATTTAAATTTTGAATTTCTCTACATAATGTTAAGGCTTTTTGGGTTTAATATGGATTTTATTAATCTTATCAAGAATACCACTGAGAACTTTTTTCTGTTATTATCAATGATAAGTGTCATGGTTATTTCAAATCGACTCATGGGCTTAGACAAGGGGATCCCCTTTATCCCGCATTATTTATTATTGCTGTTAGATATCTGTCTAGAGGCCTTAATAAGCTATTTATGACTCATCCAAATATGCAGTTTAGAACTAATGGTTGTTTTCTATTTCTCACTTGAGTTTTAAGGGTGATTTTATTTCTTTCACTAACGGTTCTATAAAAATTCTTTACAAACTTTTTAAATTTCTCTGTCAATTTCAAAGGGCTTGTGGCTAACCCGTTAAAGGGTTGTTTTTTTTCTTCAAAGTCTTTGTTAGATCAGGGAATCAATGTGATTCATAACAAATTTGGTTTTTCTCATAAGAGATTGCCTTTGAAGTATTTAGGCACTCTTCTTTTCAGAGTTAAGAAGAGATCTCACTTATTTGGTGACATCTTCAATGTTATTCAAAATAAGCTTTCCACTTAAGCTTTTAATTTTCTTTATTTTAGTGGTAGATTGGTCTTAATTAGACATGTCCTATATTCTTTTCCTATTTACCACTTCCATACCTTATATCCCACTATGAATGTAGTAGAATGGAAAGGTTATTCGATAATTTTTTTGGTGAACCAAAGAAAGTAAGTGGACCATCATGTGAGCTTCTTGGACTAATTTCTCTAGGGTTAAAGAGGAAGGGAGACTTGGTTTTAAAAGCATGACTGACATGGTTAATTCCTTCTTTTATGAACTTTGGTTTTCTTTAAGAAGCAAGAAAAGTTTGTGGGCTAATTTTACGATTGCAAAGTACTGTGCTGGTAGACTCCCACATATCTGTCATATTTGATAGAGGGATTATAACCATGGGGGGAGGCTTTATTCCGTCAAGGGGAGGCTAAGCTATTTATTTAATAGGATATGGGGGCTAGACACATTTTATTTTGGCAATACAAGTGGTTGGGCAATTTCTCTATTAATAACTTATTGAATACCCATTTCACTTATGCTTGCCAAGTTAATCATTTTACTCAACATGGCATTTGGAATGTGGATTTACATGCTAATATTATTCCTAATAATATTATTAATCTTATTCTCAAAATTCCCCTTTAGTTAGATAAAGAGGATTGCATTATGTTTAATCATGCTAATGATGGTAAGTTTACTATTAAGCAAGTTTGCAATCTAGTAGGCATTCTTACCCTAATTCTTTGCTTTATTTATCTTTCTGATACCATGCTATTCCATCTTCTTACTCTATCTTAATGTGGAGTTTTTTCATAAATATTTTCTTGTTGATTTTATTTTAATGAAAAAAGGTTTTTATATGGTTTGCAAGTGCCAATGTTGCTATCACACTGAAAACCTTAATCACATTTTTTCCGAATGTCCTATCTCTCTTCAAGTTTGGTTATATTTTGATAACCTTTTTAATGCTTATTTTTTCAATATATAATCTCCTTAGCTAATATTTTACATGGTTGGTTTACTCTTATGAAAGGTCATATTTGTAGTGTTTTATCTATCACTATTTATTGGCTTCTATGGAAAAGTAGGAATGAGATAAGCATGAAGATATTTGTATGAAAGCTATGAGTATTATTGCTAAAATTAATGATAAAGTGATGAATTTATTTTTTACTAATTTTCTTAAGTTCAATTCTTTCAAAGACTATTATCATATTATTGCTAATTTTAGTATATCTTTCAAATATTTTCCCCTGTTATTAATGAGAGAATTATGAGATGGCTTAACATAATCTTGGTTAGTTTAAACTTAATACTGATTGCTCCTTTAACAAGTCTGATGTGGGTTATGTGGGTCTATATGTGATTGTAATGGCCAAGTTGTTGCAAATCTGGTTTTGATGATGATAAACATGTTTCCAGTGTATTTTGCTTGGCTAATCTGTCCAGGCACAAAAGACCGCGAGCCACTCAAGCCAACTCAAGATCGGGTCCAAGTGTGTCAAATGCATGATTTTTCTTTTTATTGAGTCAATTGTAATGTAACTGATTCCCTAGCTAAGTAACCTTGCACACACACACTCAGGGAGAGAGATTGAGTGAATTAGAGTTTCTGTTAAAAATTTTGTTTAGATCGTCCTGGACGATCACCACATCGTCCTGGACGATCCAGTTAAAACAGAAACCCTAATTAGGGCGACTAAGTTAAGAGGGTCTGATTGAGCAGATCGTCCTGGACGATCTCAGGATCGTACGGGACGATATTCCCAAATCAGAAATTCTCAGCCGCCAGATCAAGTTAGGCAAGTTCTTATTTTTAGATACTTGGTCTGATCGTCCCGGACGATACGTGTATCGTCCCGGATGATCTAGTACAATCATGCCTAATTTAATCTGGTAATTAAGGAAAGCAATTTATTTTTGGTTGATACGATCATATCGTCCTGGACGATCGCAGGATCGTCCCGGATGATCTTGATCGTCTAGTGCATTTAAGCTGTACGTTCAGAACTATGTACAGGATGATTTAGGGCCTTTTTGAACTAATCGTACAGGACGATGACCCCATCGTCCTGGACGATCAAGTCATTTTTTGGTCGTCCAGCACAGATTTCTCTAGACGAACCGAACTATCTTCTGGGCAATTTCCCTCAATTTGCACTAATCGTCCCGGACGATCGCAGGATCGTACGGGACGATATGAACAACTTTTTCTACTGATCGTCCAGAAGAGCCTAATCGTCTAGGCTGAAACACCTGAATTTGAACTGATCGTGCAGGACGATCTACCGATCGTCCTGGACGATCTTGGCCGACCAGTTGAGATTTAGGGCAAATTTTAAGCCCTCCTTTATAAGAACTTTTTCAAATTTTTGGAAAAATCTTTTGCTGCCTTCCTTCCCTGAGAAACCCTAGAGAGAGAGAGAGAGTTGGGAGAGAGAGAGAAGATCTTGTGAAGGGGATTTAGTGAGGGATTCACTAAGGTTGGTCCGAGCACAGATCAGAGTCGTCTTCTCTGCTCGTCGTCTTTCGTCTAGTCGATGTTCATCGTGGTTCTTTGCCCGCTTCAGGTGGAAGCAAAAGGAGTTCGTAGGTTCTCTGCCTGCTTCAGGAGGAAGCGAAAGGAGTTCGAAGGTTCTCTGCCTGCTTCAGGAGGAAGCGAAAGGAGGTCGGGTTCTCTGCCTCACCGTGTGGTGAAAAGGAGGTTTTTGTACAGGCTTCTCCGCCTTGCTGTGGAAGCAAAAGGAGAGTCACTTTTGTTTAGTGCAATACCCGCAGGGGAGGCTCCGGGGAGTGGACGTAGGTCAAGTTGACCGAACCACTATAAAATCTGGTTTGCTTTTCTGATTCAATTCTGCACTTTAATTTTTTCTGATATTAACTGCTTGGGTGAATATCTGTGGTTGATCTTTTTATCGTTGTTTTAATTCGTTTCCGCTGCACGTTATAAAAAGATTTTCATAGTTATCGTGAAATTTTTAAATAACCAATTCACCCCCCCTCTTGGTTAACCTCGGGACTAGTTCACTAGGGCTTAACATCCCTATCGAACTTTCAAGTGGTATCAGAGCGGGATTCAAAATTTAGGTTTAAAAACTTTTGAATTTGATCCATGGCTAACTATAATAATCATAATACTGCTGAAGGATATTCTATTACAAGACCACCGTTGTTTGATAATATTCTTTTTGATTTTTGGAAAACATGCATGTCTACTTTTCTACAGTCTATTGATTATCGCATGTGGATGTTAGTTAAGGACGGATAGGAACCACCTTTTAGACTGATTAACAATGTGAAAACTGAACTGCCTTTTACTGATTGGACATTTGATGATCGTGATTTAGCACAGTTAAATGCAAAATGCTTGAACTGTTTCTTTTGTGCTTTAAAATCTGAAGACTATATGTGTGTTTCTACTTGTACAATGGGAAAGGAAATCTGGGATAGATTATGCATAACATATGAAGGTACAACTGAAGTCAAACAGTCTAGGTTAAACATCTTGTTACATGATTATAAACTTTTTCACATGAAACTTAGTGAGACTATTTCAGAAATGTACACAAGGTTCACTCAGATTGTTACCTCTTTGCATGTTCTAGGTAGAGAACTTACTAACTACGAAAGAGTGAACAAAATTCTAAGATGTTTGCCTGCTTCTTATGATGCTAAGATTACTGCTATTACTGAATCTAAAGATTTAAATACTTACTCTATTGACAGCTTACTTGGATCACTCATTGCTTACGAGCAAGGGGTGAACCAAAGGCAACTTGATGCAGGTGAACGCAAGAAAGAGAAGACAGTGGCACTAAAGGCCAAGGATTCAGATGCTAGCACTTCCAGGTCTGATTGCGATGATGTTGCCTTAATCACAAGGCAATTCAAAAGCTTTCTAAGGAAGAAACATAAGAACTATCAGAAGTGGAACAAGGGTAAGTCCAATAAAAATTTTAAGAGTTCATCTGAATCTGTTTGTTTTGAATGCAGGAAGCCTGGACACATAAAGGCTGATTGTCCTACACTTAAAGCTCACCCAAGTAAGGAGAAGGGTGAGGAGAAACCAAAGTTAGAAAGGATAAGAAGCGGATTCAGAAGGCGTTCTGGGCAGACTCTGCATCCGACTCTTCTGAGACTGAAGCTGAAGAGGAGGAAACAAACTTGTGTCTTATGGCTGATGATCACCCTGGTCAGTTGGATCAGGAAGAGGTATGTGAGCTTACCTACGATCAATTATTTGAAATCTGAAAGAATTCATACATCGTATAGGAAGCTTAAGAAAACTTATACAAGTTTGAAATTAGATTACTTAACTTTGCAAAAAGAGCATGATTCTGTAGTTAAAGATCATTCCACACTTGATTCAAATCACATGTCTTTGCTTGATGAATTCGATGAGTTGAATAAAAAATATTCTGATTTAGTTTCTGAGCATGATTCATTGAAAACTACGCATGTGGACTTAGAAAGAGCTTTTAAAGAATTAGATACAATGGCATGTGAAGTAGAAAGTAGCAAGGGAACCTTGAAATTTGAAATTGCAAGTTTAAAGAAAGAAAATGAGTTTTTGAAAGTAAAGATCAGTGCTTTTGAAAAGAACAGAACACCGCCTACTTTTGAACAGTTTTATGCACCGCCACCTTTTGAAAAATCTGTTGCAAGTTCTTCAAAGCATGTTTCATATACATCTAGGAAGAGGAATTATCATCCACGTAGATTAGTTAACCCTTTCCCTGGTGTTAGATGTTTTTCATGTGGCATGTTAGGACATATTTCTCACACCTGCACTGTTCACCGTAGTACACATTGGGTGTGGAAACCCAAACTGCCTGTTTCACAGCACAGCACGCATGCATTGCATTCTTCTTTTCATAAGAAGTTTGGGTTCCTTAGACTGACGTTTGATACTTTTGTAGGTGTGCTCTCACACAAGACCTCGTGAGAGCATGTGGTACCTGGACAGCGGATGTTCTAGACATATAACTGGAGATGCAAATTAGTTCATTTCGCTGGAGGCCAGAGCAGGAGGCAAGGTTACACTTGGAGATAACACCACCAGGAAGGTGGTAGGCACAGGTATAATTGGTGATTCAAAGAACTTTATGATTGATAATGTTTTGCTTGTAGATGGACTGAAACACAACCTGCTGAGCATCAGTCAACTCTGTGACAAGGGATACAGTATCAAATTCCTGCCCACTGGCTGCATTTTAAGCTTAAATTATGAAGTTGTTTTGCAGGGGTAAAGGATCAACAACGTCTACAAGTTGGATGTAAGTAGCATTAAATCTGATAATTCAATTTGCTTAAAAACTGCTGCTGATGAGTCTTGGTTATGGCAAAGGAGATTGTGTCATGCCAGTATGAAAACCCTTAGGAGAGTCACCCAAAAGGACTTAGTTAGAGGTGTGCCCAAGCTTAAGTTCACTAAGAATCACCTGTGTGATGCCTGTCAGTTGGGAAGCAAGTCCAGTCCTCTTTTCACTCTGTTAAGGACATTAGCACCTCTAGACCTTTAGAAGTTCTTCACATGGACCTCTTTGGACCCATTAGCACTGCCAGCTTAGGGGGAAGAGTCTATGGTTTTGTGATTGTAGATGATTATTCGAGGTTCACTTGGGTTAAGTTTTTGTCACATAAATCTGAGGCATTTGATGAGTTTAGATCCTTCTCTACTTGGATTCAGAAGAAGTTAGGATGTGAGATTATTACCATCTATAGTGATCACGGAGGGCAGTTTGAAAATGAAAGATTTGGAAGTTTTTGTGAGGATCATGGGATTAGTTACAATTTTTCAGCTCCAAGGACCCCTCAGCAGAACGGGGTAGCTGAAAGGAAGAACATGACCTTAGTGGAAGCCGCTAGAGCCATGCTTGCCGAGTATTCACTTCCAAAATACTTTTGGGCTGAAGCGATGAACACTGCCTGTTATGTGCTGAATAGGGTGAATGTGAGAGTCAAACTGAACAAGACACCTTATGAGATCATTAAGGGTAGAACTCCAAATCTGTCCCACCTCCATGTCTTTGGCTGTAAGGTTTTCATTCTGAACAACGGGAAGTCACCCTTAGGAAAATTTGACCCCAAATCTGATGAAGGAGTTTTCTTAGGATATTCAAGTGTGGGGAAATCTTTTAGGGTGTTCAATAAGAAGACTTTGGTGGTGGAAGAAACAACCCATGTAGTGTTTGATGAATCTGATCCTAAGGAGTCTAGATCTGAAGTAGAAGATGAAGAGATTATTGAGGTTACCCAAGGAGTTAGAAATACAAATTTGGAGGAAAGGGTAGAACCTCAAACAGATTTGCCTAGAGATTGGAGATATTCTTCGAGTCATCCTAAAGAACTGATCTTAGGAGACCCTTCTGAAGGTGTTAGGACTAGGGATAGACTTATGAAGGAAGTAAACCATTCTACCTTTATCTCAATGACTGAACCACCAACATCAATCAAGCCCTTTCGGATGAATTTTGGATTTTAGCTATGCAGGAAGAATTGATTCAATTTGTAAGGAATGATGTTTGGGAGTTAGTAGAAAGACCTAAAAATCAAAGTATTATGGGAACCAAGTGGGTCTTTAAGAATAAGATGAATGATTCTGGTGTGGTGGTGAGAAATAAGGCAAGATTGGTGGCTAAGGGGTATAATCAGATAGAAGGGATTGATTTTGAGGAGACTTTTGCCCCTGTAGCTAGATTGGAAGCCATTAGAGTGCTACTAGCCTTTGCCTGTTATAAGGGATTTAAGCTGTTTCAAATGGATGTTAAGAGTGCCTTTTTAAATGGGGTAATTAAAGAAGATGTTTTTGTAGAACAACCCCCAGGTTTTGAGAGTTCCCAATATCCAAGTCATGTCTATAAATTAAAAAAGGCCTTATATGGATTGAAACAGACACCCAGAGCTTGGTATGAGAGGCTTAGCACATTCCTGTTAGAAAGAGAGTTTGTTAAGGGGAGCGTAGACACCACCCTTTTTCTGAGGAGATTAGGAGATGACTTACTCGTTGTCCAGATCTATGTTGATGATATAATTTTTGGATCTTCTGATAAATATTTATGTGAAGAGTTTTCTAAAATGATGAGTAAGGAGTTTGAGATGAGTATGATGGGAGAATTGCCCTACTTTTTGGGGTTTAGCATAAGGCAAACAGATGATGGAACCTTTCTCAATCAATCAAAATACACTAAGGACATTTTGAAGAAATATGAAATGGACAAAGCCAAGCCAATCAATACTCCCATGCCCTCCTCAGTTCAGTTAGATAAGGATTCAAATGGAAAGTTTGTTGATCAGAAGAAGTATAGAGGGATAATAGGTTCACTGCTTTACCTAACTGCTAGCCGACCTGATATCATGTTTAGTGTCTGTCTTTGTGCTAGGTTTCAGGCTGATCCTAAAGAGTCTCACCTGACTGCTGTTAAGAGAATTCTTATATATCTTTTAGGAACCCCAAACCTAGGAATTTGGTACCCTAGGCACAGCACCTCTTTTGAGATCATTGGATATTCTGATTCTGACTTTGCGGGGTGTATGGTGGATAGGAAGAGTACTTCTGGGACTTGTCAATTTATAGGACAGTCGTTAGTCTACTGGTCCAGTAGAAAACAGAACTCAGTTGCACTTTCCACTGCTGAAGCTGAGTACATTACCTTAGGGAGTTGTGTGGCCCAAGTTCTTTGGTTGAAGCAGCAAGTCTTGGACTTAGGAGTACCTGTTGGCACAATTTCTGTTCTGTGTGATAATACTAGTGCCATCTGTATCTCTAAGAATCCAATCCAATATTTTAGGACCAAACACATTGACATTAGGCATCACTTCATTAGGGACCATGTTACAAAAGGGGACATTGAGCTACACCACGTAGCAACTAAAAATCAACTGGCTGACATATTCACTAAACTACTGGCCTTTGACTCATTCAGCATTTTGAGAACCAGATTAGGAGTGATTGATATAAATGCTTGATTCTGATGACTGCTGATTTATGATTGTTCTGATTGGTATTCTGATTTCTGTTAGTTAGTTTTGGTATTCTGATTTCTGATTTTTATTAGTTAGTTTTGGTATTCTGATTTCTGATTTTTGTTAGTTAGTTTTGGTTTGATTATTTGCCTTCAGTTGATTTTATTTCTTCTGCTGATTTCTGTGTTAGCCTTACTGTTAGTTTGATTTGAGTATTTACTTTGCTGTGATTTTCTACCTATTTTTATTTATTTACTGGTTCATATCTTGCACTTACTATTTTATGCTTTTCAAGATCTGATCATCGCTCACTACTTCTGGTGATCTGAATTTTTGACTGGGAGTTTTTACCTTGTTTTGGTTTGGAAGCTGATAAGCAGTGATTGACTTCGCTGAATCTGTTAAATGGAAGAAACATTGATAATTATTTCTCTTCCTCTAACTCCTTTACTGGTGTGTAGTTTCTTTTGAATAAAAATCCTCTTCAAAATTAAAATATTAGTTTTTGAAATAGAGATTATTTTATCTTCCTACAGTAATCTGCCTCATATCAATAGTGTTTTTCAAAGTCTTGAGTCATTAGTTTGATTTTTTAAACCAAGTGAATGCATTTATCACATGTTGTATGGCTTTTGTTTTGTGAATCGTTCTTCCTTACTGCGGAGAGTCATCTCCTATGTCTGAAAGATAATCTCACAGCTGAGACTCTTTAATGATTATGAAAAGGAGAAAGCTTATAAAAGATGCGCAGGGCGCCAGATAATTTGAAAAAGAGGCATAAAATGAGCCCAAAACTGAAAAGATGCAAAATTGCCAAATTGAATACACAAAGTGTATCAAAAATCAAAAGATGCGCAAAGCGCCAACCAATTTGAAAAAGAGGCATAAAATGAGCCCAAAACAAGCTTTCTTCCCTTTCAGATTGTTAAATGTCTTAGAGAAATCTGTGTGCCACTTAATATTTTCAAAAGCTTGAGTTTTGAAAATCCCGATTTCTGATTTTTTACTTTGTAACACTATTATATCAGATATTTTTCTGGAACGAGGCTTGAAAGGATCTCTTTTCAAATCTAATGTCTTTTCTTTTGAATCGAATTTTTGTGTTGAAAGAGGTTTGCATCGATAAGGTGCCCGGGGTTGGAGTTACGAAAGTTGATTATTTCCAACCTTTTCTGGATTTCAGCGCTGTCAATCATCCTGTCATTGGTTTTTTGAATCTAAAATCAAGGAAAAATTCTGATTTTCCTGTTTTATAGTTGTTCTTTTTATGTTTTATTTCCGTGTTCTATTTTTCCTCCTCCTTTTTGTGATGTCAAAAGGGGGAGTCAGTTGTAGTCGTGTTTGTTTCTGTTTTCTGAGTCATGTTTCCTGTATTGTTTTAGCTGTTAAATGAAAATTTAAAAAATGTTTGTTTATTTGATCTCCTAGTTTACTTTTATTTTCAGACTACTTTACAAATGTTTGCCATCATCAAAAAGGGGGAGATTGTTGCAAATCTGGTTTTGATGATGACAAACATGTTTCCAGTGTGTTTTGCTTGGCTAATCTTTTTCAGGCACAAAAGACCGCGAGCCACTCAAGCCAACTCAAGATCGGGTCCAAGTGTGTCAAATGTATGATTTTTCTTTTTATTGATTCAATTATAATGTAACTGATTCCCTAGTTAAGTAACCTTGCACACACACACTCAGGGAGAGAGATTGAGTGAATTAGAGTTTCTATTAAAAATTTTGTTCAGATCGTCCTAGACGATCACCACATCGTCCTGGATGATCCAGTTAAAATAGAAACCCTAATTAGGGTGACTAAGTTAAGAGGGTCTGATTGAGCAGATCGTCCTGGACGATCTCAGGATCGTACGGGATGATATTCCCAAATCAGAAATTCTCAGCCGCCAGATCAAGTTAGGCAAGTTCTTATTTTTAGATACTTGGTCTGATCGTCCCGGAAGATACGTGTATCATCCCGGACGATCCAGTACAATCATGCCTAATTTAATCTGGTAATTAAGGAAAGCAATTTATTTTTGGTTGATACGATCATATTGTCCTGGACGATCGCAGGATCGTCCCGGACGATCTTGATCGTCTAGTGCATTTAAGCTGTACGTCCAGAACTATGTACAGGACGATTTAGGGCCTTTTTGAACTAATCATCTAGGATGATGACCCCATCGTCCTGGACGATCAAGTCATTTTTTGGTCGTCCAGCACAGATTTCTCTGGACGACCCGAACTATCTTCTGGACGATTTCCCTCAATTTGCACTAATCATCCCGGACGATCGCAGGATCGTACGGGACGATATGAACAACTTTTTCTACTGATCGTGCAGAAGAGTCTAATCGTCCAGGCTGAAATAACTAAATTTGAACTGATCGTACAGGATGATCTACCGATCGTCCTGGACGATCTTGGCCGACCAGTTGAGATTTAGGGCAAATTTTAAGCCCTTCTTTATAAGAACTTTTTCCAATTTTTGGAAAAATCTTTTGCTGCCTTCCTTCCCTGAGAAACCCTAGAGAGAGAGAGAGTTGGGAGAGAGAGAGAAGATCTTGTGAGGGGGAGTTAGTGAGGGATTCACTAAGGTTGCTCCGAGCACGGATCAGAGTCGTCTTCTCCGCTCGTCGTCTTTCGTCTAGTCG
The DNA here is from genome assembly GCA_019925795.1 of Dendrobium chrysotoxum. Taxonomy (NCBI): domain Eukaryota; kingdom Viridiplantae; phylum Streptophyta; class Magnoliopsida; order Asparagales; family Orchidaceae; genus Dendrobium; species Dendrobium chrysotoxum. The sequence continues at coordinate 42,381,498 of CM034312.1, forward strand.
GTGTTCGTCGTGGGAGGATCGTTCGCAAGAAGATCCGGGGTTCTTTGCCCGCTTCAGGTGGAAGCAAAAGGAGTTCGTAGGTTCTCTGCCTGCTTCAGGAGGAAGCGAAAGGAGTTCGAAGGTTCTCTGCCTGCTTCAGGAGGAAGCGAAAGGAGGTCGGGTTCTCTGCCTCACCGTGTGGTGAAAAGGAGGTTTTTGTACAGGCTTCTCCGCCTTGCTGTGGGAGCAAAAGGAGAGACACTTTTGTTTAGTGCAATACCAGGAGGGGAGGCTCCGGGGAGTGGACGTAGGTCAAGTTGACTGAACCACTATAAAATCTGGTTTGCTTTTCTGATTCAATTCTGCACTTTAATTTTTTCTGATATTAACTGCTTGGGTGAATATCTGTGGTTGATCTTTTTATCGTTATTTGAATTCATTTCTGCTGCACGTTATAAAAAGATTTTCATAGTTATCGTGAAATTTTTAAATAACCAATTCACCCCCCCTCTTGGTTAGCCTCGGGACTAGTTCATTAGGGCTTAACATCCGTATCGAACTTTCACAAGTTATAGTTTCTTTTGTGGGTGCTAGTACCTCTACTACTGTAGTCATGGCTGAGATTCATGCTATTAAATATGGTTTGAAACAGTGTATCTATTTAGGAATCATTAAAGTTTGGATTGAAGTTGATGCTAACCCTCTTATTTCTTATATTGAGGGTAACATGATGCCCAATCCATCTATTTCTAATATGATCGGAGATATAAAGCAATGGCTTCCTTTCATTTCTTTTTCTATTTCTCATTTTTTATGTGAAGGGAATGATGTTGATAATTTGGCTATGATTGGTTGTAATTTACTTAGTTTTACTGAATATATTAGGGCTTCTTTATCAGATAAACTGAAGGGGATGGTTAGGATGGATGGTTCGGGGTTGCCTTATGTTCGCTCGAACTAACGGTTTATTTTTTTTATTTAGGTTCTGCTGGTTCTGCTTATCTCTTACTGCTCTCATAATTGTTTGGTTTTCCCTTTTATTTGTTGGGTTTTGTTAGTGAGTGTGAGCTTCTGTTTATGTTTCTTTTTGTTGGGTTTATTATTTCTCTGACCATGCTGGATGTCTGGACCAAAGATTGTATGCCTACTATGAATGCCTTCAGGTTTCCCTAGGCAGTGCTGTCGGGTCTTTTTGGTGGGTTTTATTTCTTTAAGCTTTGCTTTTTTCTTCTGTTCTTCTCCCACATTCCTAACAACTGTTGCATTTTTTTCTCTAAATTTTTTGGCCCAGTTTGAAGTTATTAATGTTGTTGGTTGAGGTGACTGGGGGTGGCATTCGCTCATTCTTTTTTCTCTCTTTATCCCATGTTGATTAAACATATATTATTATTCTTTTGGGTTGTCTCATGGATGTTGTGCCTATTTTTGGGGACTGGTGGAATTATTTTAGTATTCTTATTCCCTTCTTTAGTTTTCTCATGCAAGTTATCAATCTTCCATGTTGGAATATGGCCATGAATGGCTGCTCTCTATGCTAGCTGGTTGATTTTCTCTAGAGACATTTGGTTTCTTTAGGGGAAAATAAATGGTTGGCTTGGATATACTCAATTAAGATAGCTGATGTGAATATTTTTTCTTTTCTCCTATATTTGATGCTATTGTGTTGCTGTTATTTGTTTTTATTAGTATCTTTGCCAGTTTTTTATATATGTTTTTGGAGACTCCATTTTTGTGCGGGCCTCTTTTTTGGGTTAAAATATTTAGATGAGTGGATCTATCTTCTTCTTTTCCTTTTTGGTGGTATCTTCAAGCTGACCTAAAATGTCATTAGGTTTCTTTGTACTTGTACTAAGTGGGGAACTCTTTCTCATGAGCTCTTTTTTTGCCTTTTTTATAGCTCCTTCTAGTATTAGATAGATGGAGCTCCCCTTAAAGACCTTGTACATTTATTTTCATAGTAATGCGTAAGCCCATCGATGGGTTTTATTGAAAAAAAATCACAATAAGCTCAGTTACTTTTGTTTATCTATAAACTCTTATTTGTCTATTGTGGTGGGTTATACCTTTAGGGGTTTCCTTCATGTGTATTGGCTCATAGCTATATCTTCATTTAGTTTATTGGTTTAGTCTGGTTCTTATGGAGTTGTCTCTCTACTACAAGTGGTTTTTTTTATCTGTTGTTGTTTGTATTTTGATCTCAGGTTCTTATCTACAACTTCTTTATGTATGGTTTTTTGCTTTAGTTCCTTTTTATTGGTTATGTTGATCGGATTTACTAAATCTATAACTAGGTGGTGCTGGTGACTCTTGTATGTTTTTTCTTATCCTCTCTTTCTTTCAAGTTTTGTTTAGTATAAGGATGTATTTTTTTGGATGCTATCTTATTTTGCAGGTTCTTCTTTTTTTGCTGGCTCATTGTGCTATCATTTTTTACTGTGATCTCCATCTTTTTGGGTGATGGCTTTTATCTACCTTTAGAACTTTCATTGATTTTTTTTATGATTGCACCTAGATGGGATCTTTGGCTCTTAGGATTTTATTTTCTTTTTTATTATAGCTCTTCTGAGCACTAGTGAGCTATTGATCCCTTTTAAGTACTTGTAATTTTAATTTTTTGTTAACACTTATGCCCATGAGTGGGTTTCAACAAAAAATTTTTTTTTGATAAGGTCAATTTTAAAAATTTCAAAATAATTAATTAAAAATAAAAAAAATTTAAAATAAATTGCATTATATTCTAAGAAAACTGAAGAATATCATAAAAACAAGAATCAACTAAAATTAAAAAATTAAAGCAGAAGTCAAACCTTGGTCAACCTCAAGCTTAAGGGAAGGTAAATGAACCAAACCTTTTAAGATAAATAACAAAAAAAAATCAAAGAAAGAAATTAAGATAGTAATTTCAATGAAATTTTTTGCTCACTTAAAATGTTTTTAAAAAAAAATTTATAAATATTATTGATATTTTTTCTATATCACTTAAAGGCAATAAGATCTATAAACAACTTAAACTCCTAGTCTTATGTAATTTATTTCTCCCTTTTGGGATGGAACATTTAAATTTCTTTTAGGCATTGTACTTGTTCATCAATAAAGTAATTGCACTTAAATTTCATTAGTCAACACATTCATTAAAATAAAAAATAAAAATTATGGACATTAAACCTTAAACCTACAATATATTTATAACTCCTGAAAATTTATATTTGAAGCAGTTCCATTGGTTGGAACAAATGTAAACATTAAAAAATATAACTCTATACATTATCAAAATTACCTTAGCTACACAACCTAGCACACACTTTTGAATTATTAGGTCAACTAACTCTAGCACTAAGGTAGGATATTATTTTTCTTAGGTGATTCATTTGCTAGGATATTTACTTGCACTTATGGTCTATTTAGTAATGTTGGTGGATGTGTGATACGGTTATGATTGGTTATTCCTGTAATTATTTTGTGATGACCCTATGTTGAGCGACTATGAATCCTAGGTTAAGACCACCTTACTTGCTTATTACCAATCCAATCTTATGCAAGTGGCTATGCTTATTGCAAGGTTGAAAATATAAAGGGGAGAAAATGTTATTATTCTTTACACTAATATAATTTTGTGCATGTGTTATAAATTTTGAAGCCCTTTCAAAAAATTATACATTGCCGGCTTTACAAGTTGCTTAGAAATGTGCTAGTGCTTAGTTCCATTATGTGATGTGGAGAAATGCATTGTGTTTTATGAAATATAAACTACTTTCCACTAGCCCTATAGGTTGTAAAAAGTTTTTTTTTTTTCATTTTCATACGTAAATGTAAATGCAATTACAAAAATGTGAGAGCCTAAGAAAATGAGATGTTTCTCACAAAGAGTAAGGAACCAAACGAGAGAACCTCATTCTTTAGGAAGGTTGTTCTCTTTTGGATGCCTTATTGGAGGATCCAATCAAATCAATCCTAGAGGAAATAAGAGTCCATAACAAAAACACACCTCATTTCTTTTATGAAATACTTGTGTCAATATGGTGATAAAAATCCAAGCTTTTTTAAGGAGGAGCATAACCACCAATTTCTTTCCTACAAACCCTATGTTGAAATTAAATGGAACTTTCCATATGGCTTGTTTATTTGTTTGAATTTCTTTAACTTTTATTGATTGATTAATTTGTTAACAGTTACTTAAACTTTTGATATATTCTTGCTTTTCTTTGTTTCTTCAATTGGATTCTAGTTAGGCTCTTAAAATATGTAGCTTTATCATTTAAGCACACATTTTATTTTCTAGTGAGAATTCAATGGTACATAATGTCATGCGATGGGTTTCCTAAGTAAAAAAGTAAAGCCTACATTTCCTTTTGGTGATAGGAGCCATTATGCTGCTAATTCTTTTTTGAAAAAGTAGTTTATCTCTTGTATTTCTTATTATATTTACATTAAATCACCTAAAAGACTTGCATAAGAATAAAAATATTTCACATTCAAGTGTTAAGAGCACCTAGGCCTTAGATATATAAATAATCCAAGATTTCAACATTTGAACTATAAACCTTCTTTCCTTAAAAAATAATATCATATCCATCCTACGTATCAAAGTTACCTAGACACATGGAATTAAAATACCAGTTGGTGTTTATTCTGAATTCATTTATAGACATATATAAGAAGTGTCATACCTCACAAGTCCCCATATCTTGTTATAGTTGGTTTTGAATCACTACTCTATTATTGTTCATTTTACATTTTGGTTCTGAGGCACTTTACATAATAAGTCCACATTTTTCAGGAATAATATCCTACTATTCTAATCAATTATCAATTCAAAACTAAAACTTCATCTTATCTTAAAATATTAAAGCTCAATATAGGATAGTTTGGATCCTTTCTATGTTTCTCAAGACTGTAGTATTCCCTACTTCCCATTCTTTGACTCCAGAAAAACTAATCAAACTTGATATAATCCCATTTAAAAAATATTGACTTCTAATCCTTTTCTAAATCTTTGGAAATCCAAAAATATTTAGTTAATACTTTTTTCGAGGGTTGTCTTAAGAGTATCCCCTCTCAAGATGTGATTCACCATAGAGGACTATATTACTCTCTTAAGGTAGGGAAGAAATATTTAAGACTAAACTATTTTCTAAACACCATTTTTATTCTAGAATACTATTGTAGAATTTCTTGTTCATCTGCCAAGATGATATGTTATTCTATTTGTAGTATTTGATCATTGATTGTAAAATTTTAAATGCCAATTCTAATTTTTTACCATCATTATAAAATATTATGTTTACCTCTTGAGATAATAGTTAATCCTATTTGTTAAGTTTGATCATTAGAATAGTAAATTTATAGAACCTTAGTTTTAACTTCAAATCAATTTTAAAATATTTTTCAAGATGGTATGACATCGTCTATTCAATATCCAACGATAAAAATAATAGTTCCCTATGAATCTATATGGTGATTTATTTTCCCACAACTCTCATAACTTGCCTTGAATTAGCAATTTTAATGAAAATAAGATAAATCATGATCTTTGGATTTTCACAGATTATTGTTAGTTAAGTTAATTCTTCATTAACTACTTTTTGAAAAGCAAACTCCATTAGGAGAAATCTTTTATTTCCTATACTAAAAAAATCCCTTTCTTACATAGTGATTAAGGGTGTTTTATATGGCCAGTCAATCAATAAAACTATGGATGAATTACCCTAATAGATATAAAGGGTAGAAGATCATGACCCTGGTACATGTTATGTTTTAAGTTACTCATCAATCTAGGCCAATACTAAAGCATAAATTTAAGAGCATGGGGTATTATAGGCCAATAATGATAAATGGCTATATCGATATTCCACAGTTTACCTCACTTTTGTGTTATGTGAAACCCTAACAACATATTATAGCCATGTTATTTAAATCTTGTAATTTCATTTCAAATCCTAAATCCAACTTGCTACTGCACTTTTGCATAGTACTCAATTATAAGATTTTAAATCAGTTAATCTAAACGATCAATCATTAAATCCTTTGACAATCACTAAATAGTTTTACTAATGAGACCCATAAAACCCTAAATACTTCATATGAATGCATCAAATTAGAATACTCAAATCATTTATCTCACTCATTTTATCTTATAGGAAGGGAAATTAGTTCCTTACGCTCTAGCGATTCTGAGGTGATTCTAAGGCATTTAGGGTTCCTGCTCATTTGCTTTCTCTCTTCACTCCTGGATTTACTGGTTTGATTTTTTAGTACTATTTTATTCCTCCTTGGCTTCCTTGTGTTTTCAGGAGCTTTGTTTTGAGGTTTTTCTAGGTTTTTTTGGTTCTGGGAGATGACGTTCCTAACGTCATCTATCCCAAATTTGGCTTCATTCCCTGTTGGAAAAACTCGTACCTTCAAGGACGTTCTGGTGAGTTCTTCTTCATCTTCTTCTAAGCTTCATTTTCTTCATACTTCCTTTAAGGGATGTCCTGCTCTGATGTTTGATGATTCAATGGTGTCATAGCTTGCTGCACCGTTCACTCTTACCTTAGTTGGCAAGTTTATTCTTCGTAGGCCTAACTTTGATGTGATTCAAAAAATTTTGTGAATCTTAAACTTTCCAGGTCCTTTCACATTGATCTGTTGGATCCACATCATATCCTGATACAACTTACCAACGATCTTGATTACAGTCACATTTTCTCAAGGAAATCTTATTATATACAAGCTTGTCAAATGAGATTACTTAAAAGGACTTCGAGTTTTGATGTGTGTGAGGAACCTCCTATAGTGCCTGTGTGGATCTGATTCTTGAATTTGTGCCTTCACTTTTTCAACTCTCAAATTTTATTTGGTTTGGCTTCAACTTTTGGTAGACCATTACAAACTGACCAAGCTACTGCATCTATGTCTAAACCTTTTGTGGCTCGTGTTTTAGTTGAGTTGGATATTTCTAAAAAATATCTTAATGAAATTTGGATAATTTCAGAATTGAATGGTTATTTCCAAAAGGTGGAAATTGTAAATCTACCCATTTTTTGTTCCCATTGCAAGATGCATGGTCATGGGGTTAATGAGTGTTTTAGGTTACATACTCATCTCCGTTAGGAGAAGGTTTAAACCAAAGATACGTATGGAATTGATAGACCTTCGGTTGATGTTGATACTATGGTTCTTAATATAATAGTTGAAGGAAATGTTTCTAACTTACAGGATACTATTCGGAACAACATTCCTGAAGTGATTGTGAGTCCTCCTGATAATGAGCAGAATGCTGCAAACAAATCGATTCAATGTGCCTTTTAATTCATGAGGAACTTGCTTCCAGTCCTATTATGGACTCTAATTGTGATCAGGGAGAACACTTTACCTCTTCTTTGCATATGGAAGGTCAAGTTGTGGATGAGCAAAGGCTGGATACTAATATTAACCAAATTAGTGTCCCATCATCAGTTGTTATTCAATGTGTTACTAACTATAATTTATCTGATATGGATTCGATGATGGTTAAGAATAATTGCTCCAATATGATTTCTAATCTATCTAATGTTGTTGCTCAGGATGAAGGCTGAGGTGGCATGGTGGAAATTAATGTTGTCAAAAGTAAATCGATTGTGGAGGATGGCGGTAGATTTGAGGGAAATGAATTGCATTGGGAGGTTTGGCAGGAAAGTTTGATTGATGATAGTAGGATTTTATTAAAATCGCCCTCTCATAGTGATGCTTTTACTAATACTAAGGATATGGATATTATGGCTAAATGCTTTGCTAAAGAAGATAATGATGCTAGTTACATTAAATTTCATAGTAAGAGAGGAAGGAAGAAACACAATATCATAATCCAATCTCCTATGACCACCCTATCACATACTTCTCATTAATTTTGTTTTTTATGTTTAATTCTATTCTTTGGAATGTGAGGGGCATTATTTGTCCCTCTTCTAGATTACATGTTAAGAATTTATGTCATGTTTACAATGTTTCAATTCTTGTTTTCTTGAACATCTTATTTCTTCTACCAAGTTGATTAGAATCTCTCAGTTTTTGGGTTTTAAATATGCTATTTTGAATGTGGCTAACAAGATTTGGGTTCTTTGGAAGGATCATGTTAAAATTGATGTTATTGGTGACTTTACTCAAGTAATGCATTATAATGTGGAGGATTTTAATTTTCATTGTTGTGCTTCTTTTATGTATGCTACTTCTACCCATTAAATTAGGAAATTACTTTGGGATCAAATCATTAATTTTCTTAGTATTTTCAATTTACCTTGGCTTTTTGGTGGTGATTTTAATGCTATTACTAATCCTTCTAAGAGGATAGGAGTTGTTCCCCTTCTTATCGGTCTATGGAGGATTTTAGTAACATGTTTAAGGATTGTAATTTAGTTGATATTGGTTTTTCTGGTAATAATTTCACTTGGAATAGGGGTGACTTATGGAAACGTTTGGACTGTGTTCTTTTAATGATTCTTTGCTTAACTCTTTTAACTCTATTAATGTTCATCATCTTAGCAGGACTCTTTATGAATACTCCCCTTTGTTAATTAGCCTTAATTTTAAACAATTTAATGATTGTCCTCAATTCAAATTTCAAAACATGTGGTTACTTCATGATTCTTTTTTAGATGTTGTTTAGAATAATTGGCAAGTTCCATTACGTCCTGATAATTCTAGTTTTGGCATGAGAAGACTTTGGTTTAAGATGAAAATGCTCAAGTAGGTCTTAAATTGGTGGAACCATATTGTTTTTACAAACCTCTTTACCAATATTTTGATAGCAGAGCAACAAGTGGACATGATTGAGTCTACTTATCAACTTGATCCTTCTGATGCTAATTTTATTTTATTACACAATGCTAAATATGTGCTTTTTAAATTACAAGTACAGGAGGAGGTTTTTTGGAAACAAAAACCTGTGGCTAAGCATCTGGTTGAAAGTGATAATAATACAAAATATTTCCATGCATTGGTCAAGAAGAAAAGGGCTAAATTTTATATTAATAAAATTTAAAGGGAAGATGGTTCTGTCACTAAGAATACTATGGAAATTGCTAATTTAGATTTTCAGCATTTTCAAAATCATCTCAATAAAAATTTTAGTCCTCTTCAGATTGATAATCAGTCCTTTATTCCTAGCCTTTTTTCCCAATAGGAGAATGAGTCTATTTCTAAACCTCATTTTGAGGAAGTTAAAGAGACTCTTTTTGGTATGAATAGTGGCTGGGCCTGATGGTTTTACCGCTCTGTTTTTTCAAAAATCTTGGCACATCATTAATAATGATCATTTTTCTGCTGTGTTAGGTTTTTTTACGGGTAATTTTATCCCTATGTTTTTTACTTCTACTTTTATTTTGCTTATTTCCAAAAAAACTCTATTAGTACTTTGAATGATTTTAGACCTATTAGTCTTTTTTTTTTGGGAGGGGGGGAACCCTCGGAGGGGCCTACGTGTTAATATAAAAATATATTACAAGATCTTTAAAGGGAACCTTCAACTCACTACTGCTCGATAGAGCAACAAAACGAATCAAAAGAAAACCTAATAGCTGATGGTTCCCTATTCTACAAAGTACAAAATTACCAAATAACATTCTAGGTCTACCAGAGGACAGAACACAAAAAAGGAAGAAAAAAGCAAGCAAATTCAGCATTATCTTCCTGCCAAAAATACCCATCTTGTTCCAAAAATTCTTGATTTGTTTAATCTGCAAAAAAGTCAAACTGTAAAACCAGAATGAAAAAACCCAGAAAAATACAAATTTTGAGCTAATCAAAATAAAAAGCAAAAGGATACCATCTAGCTGCAGGTTATCATCCCTAAAGAACCTCATGTAACTAGTCATGTTATAAATATCAATCAAGTGAATAATAAAAATGACGCAGGAATAAGTAAACACCAAATACAGATAAATCGAAGCCAATAGAGCAGGACAAAAAAGAAGATGGCCAATCACCAACTCCTAAAAATACAAATAGCTGCAGCAGTCAAGGAGACCCAAGCCATAGAAACTCAGCATACCAGGATACAACCAAGACAGAGCAACCTAGCTTCCATCATACCATAGATCCCAGCCATGCCACCACATTAAACCAAAAAGAGGATGAAGACTAATAGAGCTCAGGGTAGAATTAAACAGTAAGCCTCATTAATGTTATCCACAAGCCACTCCATCCTACCATCAAGAGAAAACCAAAACACCCACTCAAAATGCCCCAAAGAGTAGCAGTACAAAACCTCCAGGGTATCACCAACACCCAGCTAAAAAACAAGCCCCACGTTATTCAACAAGAATAGATAATCCAGAAACCAAACAAAGTTCCAATGACCATAGGAGACAAACAAAATCATACAGGCAACCTCCACTCTGATAGCCGAACCAAGATAGCCCAAAAACCCTGTCAAACTCCCACGGATACCCCCAGCCAGCCAAAATAGCAACCTGAAGGTAAGAGAGCAATAATGGGATAAACCATTAACTACAAAACCTGTGCCATCACAACTCCAGCCTAATCCACAAAGCCAACAGCTAAAATAAAGGTCATAGAGAAATGCCAACAGTACTTCAATAAAATCAAAAAATAGAATGGAAGAGAAAGGAAACAAGCACAGAGCACTACTGAAACCTCCAAAGGGGACACAAACCCCACCTGAAATAACTCACTTACAGCACAAGAAAGCACCAGACCAGTCAACCACTTAAAACCAGCCAAACAAAAGTGAATCCACCACAAACCCCACCACAACAGCTAGGATAGCCAGAAAAGCACAAAGAACAAAGAGGAAGAACAAAACAACCAGACAACCAACTTAAATTCTAACATAAGGAAGACCAAAAGCATCAAGTCTAAGAATACCTTTATGATCCACCAAAATGGTTGACCCAATAATATAAAAAAAATAATTGAGATTATACCCCCAATTAGCAAGCCAAGAAGCACACTCATTCCCCACCTTACAAATATGATAAAATGAGTATTTAGAAAAATCAATAGATTTTTAATTTCCCTAACTTGACAAAATAGATTGGGAAAGTAGCACATATCAGCAGCAACATATAAGAATTAAAAATTATAATCAGAATTAACCTCAATAATAATATTAGTTAAATAAAGATAAATACACAACTTAAGACCATAAGGAATAGCCATGGTGGTGGCAACAAAAGTATTTCCATTCTGTAAAGGACCAACAAAAGCCTTAATAAGACTACCATCATTGTCTCTGATAGCTCCACCACATCCCATAGAAGAACCACTGGTAACATCATCCACATTCAACTTAAAAATATTTATGGGGGGTTTGGTCCAATAAATAATAGTATCCTTTAAAGCAATAGGATCACCCTCCAAAGTAAGGCCTAAAGCAGTCCAAACAAAATAATATTTCTTAAAATTCTTCAAAGAAAGTAATTTAACAAAAATAAGAGACAAAATCTTATCCTTCACCTTCTGAATAACATTATGATGATTCATCCTAACACCATTAAAAATTGAATTATTCCGCTCCAACCATAAGCACCATAATATGAGAGAAGGAAAAACATTTTTTATATGCCCTTTAGAGTTCATGAACCAAGCATTAAGCATAGACTTAAGGGATAAATGAGCATTAAAATAGTTCAACTAAAACAAATCATCAAAATAAACCCAATCTTTGTACCTTCTTTAACAAGTTGATTTCTAAAATTCTCATGAATTGCCTTACTTCTATTTTACCTAGAATTATCTCTCCTTCTCAGATGAGGTTTGTGAAAGGAAGGGCCATTATTGATAATATTTTGTTGGCTCAAGAATTTTGCCAAGACCTAGATGTTAGGGTGAGAGGGGGTAATTTGATTTTGAAGCTGGATATTGCTAAGGCCCATGACAATATTTATTGGAACTTTACTTTATAATATTTGCAATTCTTCGGTTCTAATTTAGTTTTTATCAAGCTTATTATAAATTGTATTGAAGGTGTTTTTTTTCTATTATTGTTAATGGAACTAGTAATAGTTATTTTAAATCCTCTCACGACATAAGACAAGGTGACCCTATTTCTCCAGTTCTTTTCATTACTGCTGCTGAATTTTTATCTCGGGGCCTTACCAATCTTTTTGAGAATGCTCCAAGTCTTTACTTTGGAGCGTTGGGGGGTTTTCCCATATCTTATTTATGTTTTGCTGATGACTTTATTATTTTTATTAATGCATCTGTTAACAGGATTCATAAACTTATGGATTTTGTCTATCATTTTGAAATTGTTAGTGGCTTATCTATTAATAAAAACAAAAGCTATTTTATCGCTTCTAAGAGAATTCCCAATGATCGTATTTTAACCATTAAATATTTAACTCGCTTTATGCATAATCAATTACTCATTAAGTATCTTGGTGTCCCTCTTTTTATAGGTAGAAAGAAAACCTTCCTTTTTGATGATCTTATTACCTCTTTCCATAATAAACTTTTATCTTAGTATTCTAATTTCTGAGCTTTGGTGATAGAGTTACTCTTATCAAAAGTGTTCTTTGCCCTTTACCAGTTTATATTTTTAAACTATTCATTCGACTCAAGAGGTTTGCAATAGAGAGAATAAGCTTATCAATCATTTTTTTTTTTTGGAATGGTACTTCTGCTAACTCCAAAATTACCGGGGCTGCTTGGGATAAATGCTGTGGTGTTTTGGCCGAAGGGGGTTTAGGTTATAATAATATGATTGATTTGGCTAAGGCTTTTTCTTATAAATTATGGTATAATTTTCATGCTAAAATGAGCCTTTGGGCTAATTTTACGTTTGCTAAGTACTGTGTTGGTAAGCACCCTACTATTTGCCATTTTAATCAAGGTGATTCTAAAGTGTGGCAGAGGCTTTCCAAGGTTAAATGGGCTATTGAGCCCTTCATTTCTAGGGGGCTTGGTGAAGGGAATATTTTCTTTTGGCAAGATCATTGGTTGGGTAAACAATCTATTGACTCCATTATGAATTCTTCCTCCAATGCGGCAATTAAGGTTAATTCTTTCTTTACAAATAATTATTGGGAGTATGAGAAACTCTTTAATGTTATTCCTTTTTTATTGGGAAAAACCCATCAAAGGGCCTACATGTTAATATAAGAGAAAAATATAAGGTCCTTAAAGGGAACTCAAGCTCTCAAATGCTCAAAAGAGCTACAAAAAGAAACTAAAAAAATCATTGGAGCTCGAGTTCCCTACTACTCAAAATAACACTAAAACCTAGGTACAATCTATGGTGCACAAGTAAGGGAACCCAAAAAAAGGAGAAAATTCAAAAACCAACAACAAGCTTCATCTTCCCATCCAACAAAATAAGATAATGAGCACCTACATAAAAATGATCCTGCAGTAAAAAATGGCCAAAATAGAAGATGAACAAATAAAAGCCAAAACCACCATGATAATAGTACCAGTAATTAGCCACCTGATAAATATCCAAAAATTCAATGAGTTCTTTAAGAATCCCAATTCTCCAAGAAGAGTCCCAATCGAAATTATAGTCATTGTTCAAAACCCTAAAAAAACACAAATAATCTCAACAAAGTAAAAGGCATATAGAGCTGAGGATAAGATGAAACCAGCAACCATCACAAGGGATAACCCAAGGCTGCTCCATCCTACCACCAAGCCCAATCCACCACAAATAGAAATATAAAATTCGGGAGTAAAAAATCAAATTCCTAGAAAAACTACACAGAGAACAGCACCAAAGGATGGTCCAGAGATAAAAAAACTCCTAGAGAAAATTGCTCAGCTCCCCAATCTCAAGACCAATCAACCAAGCAGTAAGGGTCCCAGAGTCTAATGTCGACCGAGAGAAACATAAATAGCTCAAGGAATTCCCCCAAACAGTCACAGACCACCCAACAGCCCGAGGGAAAATTAAATTTATAGCCAATGAATGCTGCCATAACCATCTCCCAAGATAAAGGCATGAGGTAGGAGAGCAACCACTAGGAATCCTATTAAGAATAAAAGTACAATCATAGCTCATGTCCCAAACCACAAAAACCTCAACAGTACTCGATAGAACCAAAGAAAATTTCCAACAGCACTTCAGGAAGACCAAAACAAAAGAGTAACATAAATAATTCAAACCAGGAATGTGATACAGGACATAATCAGCCCTCCCAAAATGCTCCAGAATAAAAATCGCACCCACACTACCAAGAGTCAAGATAAACCCAAACCAAAATAATAATAACTTGTAGCAATCACAAGGGAACCAGCCCGAGGGAAAGATCACAAACCTAAACATCCGGGCATTAGAGCAGCACCAAAAAACAACAACCTCCAGCAAATACAAGAGAATCCCAAAGAAAGGGAGAGGACCACAAAAATCCAGCCACAAGGGTCTGTAAAAGTAAAGTGGCCATGTACCACTAACAACAACCTGGATTCTACTCCTAAGACTCAAGTGAATTTGAGAGTGTGATTCTTCTCGATCTTCACTTCTTCATCCTTCTATGAGCTTCTTGGATCCTTTAGGTCTAGATATCCAAATGAAAAGAAACTCCCCCTCAAAAGGGGTATTTCTTTTCCCTTTGGATATTTGAAATTATCCTAACTTAGTCTTCCAAATGGTGGAGAACTCTCCCCTAAGGGATGTTATCTCCTCTTCGGAGTCTAAGTTGGATACTTATATATCCCATCTCAAATATCACTTTAATTTACAACTCAATAAATTTGAATTACATTTTAATGAAAATTGAAAATCTAGACTCGAACAACCTCTAGGGTTATCCTAAGAAATTATATTTAAATCATCCCAAGTAGTTAATATAATAAAATTCAAAATGTTCAAACCATCCACACTTGGCTAAACTCTTTTAGTTTTTAAAGGGGGACGTAGCATTCTGTAGCACCTGCAAAAATTTAATTAATTTAAATTTAACTTTTCCCCCTTTAATTTTAATGCCCTATAGAAGCATAACGACCTACATAAGATTGTATCAGCATTTAAATCACCACTATCGTAAGAGTTAATCTAATGTCCATCAATCACATCATAGAGTAAAGAAATTAAATAAACAATCACAATAATATTAATAACCAGCTTGCAGGGAAAGCTCAAAAATCCTAGTACACAACAGAAAAGTTAACACCGGCCTAATCTAAATCTAGAAGTGGTGCCCTAGCAAACTATCTATGTGTGTGTAAAAGGTTGTATGGTTTGGATATGTACTATATCATGTAATTGATTTAGGTTGTATAAGGTTTAGGTTTATTGAAGTTTTGAGGGGAAATTTGGTTAGAGTTTAAATATTAATGTGTTAAGGTTTATTTTAAAATGTGTTTCTATTGTTGATTAATTAAGTAAAATTAAGTTGTTAGGAATTAAAGGACCAACATATTTTAATAATTAGATTAATTGGCAAATTTAAAAGTTTGAACTAATTTAACTTTGCTATCAACTATTTCGTGGCGTTGTGCCACCAGGTTCAACGAATAAAGCCTCCTTTGAACATATAGCTTTCCAGTTCGGAGTAGTCCATCCTACAAAAATTTTGTTGATATAATTTGATTAGTAATTTTAAGTTTGATTAGATAATTAATAATTAATTAATTTTAAGTTTTAACAGTCTATTGAATCCATTTGCGGAGTTATGGTACCAGGCTAGAGGAACAAAGCCTCCTAAGGAGACCTAGTCCTGTAGATCGGAGCAGTCCATCCTAAAAACTTCATCTTTAGAGTGATTGTTGTATAGTAAGAGATTTATTAAGTAATTTTAGCATTAACTTTATATTTTCTTGAATTTAAAATTCCTTATCAAATTTTAGAATTTTTTGGATTATTTTAATGTTTTAATTAAGGGGTTAAAAATAGACTTTTATATTCAAAGAGATTTCTGACATTTTGATATTTTTGTTAAATATTAGACCTTTCAATGAATAATTTGACTTTAAGTTTGCAAGATTTAGAGTTTTCTATGGACAGTTATGAATTTTTGAAGTTTAATTGAAATTTAAACTCAAGTTGACCAAAAACTTAACTTTTTGAATTTAAGTTATTTTAGATGATTTGATATTTCTAATAAATTTTAGGCCTTACATGGAGTATTATGCCATTGAGTTTTCTCAATTTAGAGTTTTCTGCAATCAGTTATGATTTTTTAAAGTTTTTATATTTATTTGAATTATTTAATTTGTTTAATTATAGGCATTTTAGTGATTTTACTCCAAATGAACTCCCAACTCCTTGAAATTAACTTCAAAGGTCAGGAATGTCCTAAGGAGAAATTTCCAAATGTCTAGAAATTTTATGGAATTTTTAATTATTTTAATTAATTAAATTATTTAAATATTAATTTTAACTTAAAATTAAATTATCCTAAAAGTTAAAGTGATTTTATTTTTCTTTCTCTAAGAATTGAATTCAAGTAAATTTGATATATTATTTAAAAATTTTAGATTTAATTTGAATTAATTTAAAATTTTCAAAGTTTAGTTAATAATTGATTTTTTAAATTACTTTAAAATAGAGGTTTTGATTATCTTGATCAAAACTTATTCTAAAGTACATGGAATCACTCCTATAGATCAAAAATGACATATAGGAGTGTTTTCAAGAGTTAGAATTGATTTAAGATTTTTCATAATTTTTAATTATTTTATTTAATTAATTATTAACTTTCTCTAAAAGTTGAATTAAAGTTAAACTAAAAGTCTAGTGATGAGGTTTTTAATCTTCCTTGATAAAAGATCATATTATGGTCAGTTTAAGATATTGTTTGTAATTTTTGGATTTAATTTTTATTTCTTACATTATTTTTTAAGTTTTTAGATCCTAAAAAGAGAAGAATTTTAACTTGCTTAATTTTTTGACCTAATGACCTCCAAATGTAATAAAATTTTGTCCTGAGATACACAATGTCACTAAGTTCAACGTTCAGAAGTTTCATATCTATTAGATGTGTATATAATTTCCTATAATTTTTCTAAATTAACTAGACATTTTCCTTAATTATTTTCCCTATGTGTCATTAGTGTTCAAATAGATTTGAAATTTTGGTCACATAACCCTAAGACATTTGTAAGCATACCACAAAAATTATACAATCTAACTCTACCAACTTAAAGAGTTATGAATTTCAAAGTTTTGGGCCAAAAATTGACATTGAAAATTCACATCATAGAATTCCATGAACATCTGAAATTAGATAAATTACAAGGGATGCCTAAGATGCTCAAAAATATTTCACCAAAATTTGGGCTCAATTTGAGTTCTGGATCATAAGAAAATTGCTAAAAATAGATTTTAGACAAACCTTAATAACTTACAATAAAGTCATGAAAACACTTTAATTTTATTTTTAATAAATAGTAGGGCTCAAGACCTTTCCAACGAGCCCACGAACACTAAATTTGGTGAAACATTTTATTTTCCATGAATTATGGAAGTTCTAGACATTTAATTGAATTTTTTTATTCAATTTGAGCAGAAATAGCGGTGGCGTGCATGATGGTGACGCGCGGCGCAAACAGGGTCGCCCGATCGAAACTCAGTTTAAAATGAACTAAAAATTTAATTACCCATAACTTTTAATCCAACCGTTTAAATGTGGTGAAATTTGAAACATAGGATCCTGATACCATAATCTTTCAACCCATGGAATTTTAAGACTCCATGAATTGATATTTGGTAGAAAATAAGGTTTAATCATATAACTTAAAATAAAGCTAACTTATAATCTAGATGTTGAATTTTGATATTCTTGGGCTTGTTGGAAAGCTGTAAAAGTTCTGTACAGCTTTGATGAAGACTTCAAGAACTTTTAACAACTGGATTTAAATATACTATTAAAATTTGCCTTTCTCTCTCTTTGTCTTCTCAAATTGTGTTCTAGAGCTTGGGAAAGGATGGGGGAAAGGTTTGGAGAGTCTGAGAAATAGCTGGAGAGGTTGGATTCTGTATGGATTGGATATAGATTGCTAGAATTAGATGTTTTTGAAGATAAGAGAGTATATTGAGCTTTGGGAGGTTTATTTTTGCATTTTATCCTTATCCCTAATGATTGATTAAGGGGGAGAGACTTTGGGCTGCTGCCATATACCCCTCACACTCATCCAAATGCATAATGAGGACATGTGTTGATGAAAAATCCATATGTAGAATATTTGACTAACCTTGACCACTCCAAATGTCTATTTTGACTATTTGACTAGTCAACTTATCACATGGGATGGTGAGGTGGAATGGGGAGTGTCTTGAGAGCCAATTAGACGATTCAAAGGAGATTTGAAGACTTGAAGTTAGAGTTTTAATGCTTGAAAAAGATGTTTGACCAAGTGAAGTAAGTTAACTTGCTCAACTCTACTTGGGCTTGATCGAACAATGGCTAAGACATGACTAATCCTTGATATGGAATTATTTTGAAGCTTGATATAGGTTGGATAGTTTGAATTGATTAGAGTTTAACCCTAGCTTGAATGTTAATGAAACATATGAGTTTGACCATGTTAGACTATATGTGATTTGACTCATGACAAGTTTATGTGTATCCAAGGCATGCTATCTGATGGCCTTGAATATTTAAACAATTTGATTGAATTAAATTTGAATTTGAGTTCTCAAAGGACCAATATTAACTTGAGCTGACCAAATTTGGGTTTAGTTGACCAAGTCAACTGAAGACTAGGTCATGTTGACCAGTCCAACCCAAATCACCAGGGGTATGTTTAAGGGAGTTTGAATGAGATTTAAATTCTTCTTGGATTTGAATTGGTACACCTAGGTTGAATTGGTTAGCTAGGTTGACCCAGGTCAAGGGTTGGGGCTGAACAAATTAGTTTTATGTTTTAAATCTATTGAAGGTGGTCCCAAGATTTGAAGAGTTCAATTCAGTCAAAATGACTATTCAGGCCCTTAGAGGGCATTTGGGTCCACCAGGTTGAACCAAGGGCTGGGATTGAGTCCAACATGTTTATTTTAAGATTTGAAGTTGAATGGAAGTGGTTCCATCCAAAGATAGGGTAATTTGATTCAAAATGATTGATTATACCCTAAAGGGGTATTTTAGTCATTTTGACCCTTAGTCTACTGGGGGTTAAAGTGGGTCCATTAAATTGAAGTTTAATGTTCAACATATGATAATCAAGGGTTTGGATGTAATTAGAGGGTTTGGAGAAGGCTCCAAGGTAAAAATCTACTAGGTAGCAGATCCAGTGGCATAAGCCATAAATATTTTAAGGTTTTACAGCCTTTGGATTTTAATCCAGTTTCTAAGGTTAGGGGCCTCAGCTTGAGCTCAAATTTAGAGGGTATACCCTAGGGACATGCCTAATAAATATTGATAGATAATGAATTGGGGGTCATTTGAATAGAGTTTGGAAAGTTTGAAAATTCACTAGAAAAGGCTTTCAAGACAGAACCTTTGAACCTTGAATCTTATATGAAATCTAGTTTTGATTTGAATAAATGTAAGATCTGGGTAGATCTTAAGATTAAATTGGTCCTAAAGACCTCATACAAAAATGAGGTCAATAAATAGATCCCCAATATGTGTAATAGAATGAAGTTCTATTACACATATTGGCGTTGAGAAAATTAAAAGGTTATGTCTAGAATTTTGATTCTAAAGGAATGTAGAAAGATATTCCTAAAGAATCAGGGTTTGAATTAATACTAGGGTATTACTATAGAGTATGTACTCTACCACTAGTGGGTCTAATCCTAAGAAAAGAATAAACTTAACCTTAGAGGAAAAGAATATATGGGTGATCGTATATGAAGGATGAATTCATAACTATGGAGGACTGAGTTTGAATTTTGATACGAGGGTAGTGCAGCGAGGGGCATTCTCTAACACTTGTAGATCTAATCCTAAGGAAAGTAAGAACCTAACTATAAGAAGAAGAAGTTTAAATAATCGTAAAGAAAGGAAGAACTCCTAATTATAGAGGATCGAGTCTGGGTTTTGATTCTAAGGGAAGGGAAGACCTAACCCTAGAGGATTGAGGTTTAATTAGATACTAGGGTAGTTCCACTAAGGGCATACACTACCACTAATAAATCTAATCCTAACGAAAGATCCTAACCTTAAGGAAAAGAAGCTTAATTTAGGAATTTAAAATTGAAATTGACACTAGGATGGTGCCACAGAGGGCGTTCTTCACCACTAGTAGATATTTAAACATAGGGAATGAAAGGACTTATCCTTAAGGAAAAGAGGGTTGAAATCTTGAGTTTGAAGTTTGAAGCTAGGATGGTGCCACAAAGGGAGTTCTCCACCACTAGTAGATTTAATCCTAAGGGAAGGAAGAACCTAACCTTAAGGGAAAGAAGATTTGATTTTAGAGTTTACAATTGAAACTAAAATGGTACCATAAAGGGATATTCTCCACCACTAGTAGATCTAATCCTAAGGAAGGAAGGGACCTAACCTTAAGGAATAGAAGATTGAATGATCATATAGGAAGGAAGAACGCCTAACTACAGAGGATCAAATTTAAAAAGAGAACAAAGTAGTGACATGAGGGACGTACTATACCACTAGTAGATCTAATCCTAAGGAAGGAAAGAACCTAACCTTAAGGAGAAGAAGATTGAATGATCGTATAGGAAGGAAGAACTCCTGACTAAAGGGGATCGAGTTTGAATTGATATTTGGGAAGTGCCACATGTGGCGTACTCTACCACAAGTAGATCTAATCCTAAGGAAAGAAAGAAAGCATGATGACTCACATGTAGTCTTAAGGAAAAAAAAACTGGAGGATTCTATGGGAGGGAAGCATTGCTTCCCACAGAGGATTAGGTCTAGATTTTGAATTTAGGATGGTGCCATAGAGGGCATGCTCCATCACTAAAGGATGATCTCATGGAGAGGAAACTTGCTCTATATAGAGAATCAAATTTTAATTTTGAAATTAGGATGGTGTCACAATGGGCATACTCCATCACTAGTAGATGACCATGTGGGAAGGAAACTTACTCCACACAGAGGATTGAATCAAGATTTTAAAATTAGGATGGAGCCACAATGGGCATACTCCATTATTAGGGGATGATCCTGTGGCGTGAAAACTTACTCCATATAGAGGATCAAAATAAAATTTTGAAACTAGGATAGTACTATAAAGGGTGTACTCCATCACTAGTAGATGATCATGTGGGGTGGAAACTTTATCCACACAGAGGATCAAATCAAGATTTTGAAACTAGAATGGTACAACAGATGGTATACTTTATTACTAGTGGATGATCATGTGGGAAGGAAACTTGCTCCACACAGAGGATCAAATAAAGATTTTAAAACTAGAATGGTACCACAGAGGGTATACTCCATCACTAGTAGATGATCATGTGAGGAGAAAACTTGCTCCACACAAAGGATCAAATCAAGATTTTGAAACTAGGATGGTACCACAAAGGGTGTACTCCATCACTAGTAAATAATCATATGGGGAGAATACTCACTCCATATAGAGGATTGAATTAAGATTTTAAAACTAGGATGGCACCATAGAGGGAGTACTCCATCACTACTAGATGATCATGTGGGGAAGAAATTTGCTCCACACGGAGAATCAAATCAAAAATTTGAAACTAGGATGTTACCATAGAGGGTGTACTCCATCACTAGTTGATGATCATGTGGGGAGGAAACTTGCTCCACATAGAGAATTGAATCAAGATTTTTAAACTAGGATGGTACCACAAAGGGTATACTCCATCACTAGTGGATGATCATGTGGGGGAAAATTTGCTCCACATAGAGGATTGAATCAAAATTTTAAAACTAGGATGGTACCATAGAGGGTGTACTCCATCACTAGTGGATGATCATGTAAGGAGGAAACTTGCTCCATACAGAGGATCGAATCAAAATTTGAAAATTAGGATGGTACCACAGAGGGTGTACTCCATCACTAGTGGGTCTAATCATAAGAAAAGGAAGCACGGGACTCACACCTATCCTTAAAATTTAGAGGGTAACTGACTATGATGGGGTGGGAGTAGGCTTAAATTCATCATTAATTAGTCAAGATCTTTGATGGTAGCAAGCAAATGTACTCATACTTACTCCTAAAATATCAAATTTCTTTTGGATTTTTAATGACTAACCTAGCTAAAAAACACAGGGACATACATCTAATCAAGGGGACTAGCTAAGGAGATAGTCTACCTAAACCTCTAAGGATTTTAGGCAAAAAATATCTAACCTGATTTAATTCTAATCGTAAGGAAAGGAAGCCATGGACTCACACCTATCCTTAAAAACTAGTGGGTGACTAACTAGGATGGGGCTTAATAGGCTTAAATATACCATTAGTTAGTCAAGATCTTAGGAGGTAGGAAGCATGGGGACTCACACCTACTCCTAAAAGATCAAATTTCTTTTGGGTTTTAATGACTAACCTAGTTAGAAAGCTCAGGGACTCACATCTAACCAGGGAGACTAGCCAAGGAGATAGTCTACGTAAACCTCTAAGGATTTTGGCAAAAAACTATCTAACCTGATTTAATTCTAATCCTAAGGAAAGGAAGCACGGGGACTCACACCTATCCTTAAAACTAGAGGGTGACTAACTAGGATAGGGCACAATAGGATTAAATCCACCATTAGTTAGTCAAGATCTTAGAGGTAGGAAGCACAGGGACTCACACCTACTCCGAGAAGATCAAATTTCTTTTCAATTTTTAATAATTAACCTAGCTAGAAAGTATAGGGACTCAGATCTAACCCGAGGGACTAACCAAGGAGATAGTCTGCCTAAACCTCTAAGGATTTTGGTAAAAAAACTATCAATCCCAATTTAATTCTAATCCAAATGAAAGGAAACACAGGGACTTACACCTATCCTTAAAACTAGAGGGTGACTAACTAAGATGGGACCCAACAGGCTTAAATTCACTATTAGTTAGTGAAGATCTTAGGAGGTAGGAAGCATAGGGACTCACACCTACTCCTGAATGATTGATTTCTTTTGGGTTTTTAATGACTAACCTAGCTAGAAAGCATGGGGACTTACATCTAACCAAGGGGACTAGCCAAGGAGATAGTTTACCTAAACCTCTAAGGATTTTGGAAAGAACTATCAAACCTGAATTTAATTTTTGGATACTAGGATGGGCCACGAGGGCTTGCTCCACCACTAACAGATCTAATCCTAAGGAAAGGAAGTATGGGGACTCACACCTATCCTTAAAAGACTAGAGAATTTTTATTTTTATTTTGAATTGGATATGAATTTTTAATTTTGGATTTTGATAGAATTTACTTTGATTTGAGATTGATTAAAATTTTGATTTTAGATAGAGATCTGAATTTGGAATATTTTGAATTTGAATTTGGAGAATTTTGAATTCAATTTTTTTTTTTAATTTGAAGAGTTTTTTATTGATGTTGAATTTGATACTCATCTAGCATGGTACTTCTTAAAGAGCCTCCCCAATATTTAAAAATATTGGGTGGCATACTTCAGAATTGATCAGTTGATGTTTGAAATTTCATCTTAGATTATCTCTGGGATAAGAGGTCATTCTTATGTTTGTTTGAACTACCCACTGATCTCTTGGTAGACTAAGATAGGCATTCGAAGAACTAGGACCAAGTTTCCTACCTGGAAAGTTCTAAGTTGCATTATCTTATCATGGGATTGAACCATTCGAGTTTTGTACAACTTTGAATTTTGTTTAGCCTTCGAGAAAATGCTCGGTGAGGCCTCGAGCTCCTCCAATTGGATTTGGGCACTCTGCTCAATTGTAATTTAATCTTGTACAATAATTTTCAACGAAGTAAAACACAACTAGTGGAATTGATCTTAGACCCATATAGAGTGTGATTTTGTAGAAAATGACTTAAAGGAAAAATTTTGCCTATGTGCAAGGACTCACATACATTCCTCAAGGATAAAATTTGAATTTTTTATAAGGGGTAGAAGATTAAATCTTATTATTAAAAATTTTCTCTTAAACATTTGGACCTTTTCAGAATGACAAAAGGGAACAAATTCATAAGTACAGTGAAAAGTAGGTTGACTTCCACTAACACAAGAATGTTTGAGGATTAAGGTTTTGTTGACCCAGACCAAGTTTTATAGAAACTGAACTGGGGTCTCCCTTATGTATTTTTGAATTAGAATCAATTTAAAAAAGGTTTGAGTTAGATAGATATATTTAATCTTTTCAATTCTCTTATATAAAATTTTATATCTGATAAATAATTAACGCATTATGGAGAATTTGAACTCAAGATTTTTCAAAGTCAAGCAATTAGGATTGATTAGGTTTTCCTTTGAGATTTAAGGAATTAAATAAGGAAGAAGCCTCTTTCTTTTTTTTCCTTTCTTCGTGGTGCACTTTAATCTTTTGATTTTATGGTTTATTTTACACATCTTTTAGACTTTTGATGCCCTTCGAGCATTTCTTGATTTTTGGCGTACTTTGTGCATCTTTTGATTGATTTATAGAAGAGGCTTCATCTTTCTTTAAAATCTTAGAATAATTACTCTCTTTTTGAATGCTGGGATTATATCTCAAGTATTAGAGAAGAAAACTCAATATCTCTTATATAAGGAAGAATAATCCTCAAAGCAAAACCAATCTGTTGATGGGAGCATCAAATAGACTAGGAAAATCTTTGGACAGATTCAAAGCATGCAAGAGATGCCTATTAAGATAGAAAATTACAAAAAGATTGAAAGGATGTTCATTTCCAAATCAACTTAAGTTTGAGATGGATTTTAATTCAAAGATCAAATCAACCCACAAAAATGGTGGGAGGGAGGAGCATTTAAACATCTTATGGAGTGAACTACAAATCTCTGTTGCTTAAAGTTTAAGGTAGAGTTCAATTTTCATTAAAAAGGTGAATCAACTATCTTGAAAGTCTCGATCTAGTACACTTGAGAAATTGGTAAGTTTTCCTTAAGGAAAAATTGCAGGTTCATGTGGCAAGACCCTAGTAGTGTGGAATTAGATTACTATAATCTCTTTGGAGGGAGAGATTGTTATGGGGTCCGCACTATCCCTAGTTGATGTGGCATCATTTTAGTCAATAAATTTGTCGTAGGACCCATTTAAAAGTTAAATTTCAATGGTTTCACTATCTGTTACAATCTTAGATTATTTCCCCTCTCTTTTTACTAGTGGCCTAGTAATTAGGAGAATGGCACCCCAAGTGATTCTAAACCTCCTCCTCCATAGATGACGTAGTGGGACACGTGTAGTAATGTGACCTAACATTCTCTAGTAGCGTTGATGGGTTATATCTTTCAACTAGGGGCCAATGACCTATTGCTGGTGATTCCTCATTTCTGGCTTATTTGATCCTTTATGTATAATAGTCAGAAGAGCATGGTGGAGGTCGTGCTGCTCTTCTCATAACCTCCCTCCTTTGGGAAACTAGAAGATAGTTTAAATGATTTCCACGAAGGAGAGAGTACAAGTTAGGAGCAACAAATTCTCAACTAGCCTCGAATTTGACTTTCTTTAAGGCTTCTGACTCAATAATCTTTCTATCCTAAATGACCTTCTTTCTATCTTTTTGAAGGTAATTCTTCTTCTGGTTCTTACTAGAGAAGGGGTGCTA
This sequence comes from Dendrobium chrysotoxum, assembly GCA_019925795.1. Lineage (NCBI taxonomy): Eukaryota > Viridiplantae > Streptophyta > Magnoliopsida > Asparagales > Orchidaceae > Dendrobium > Dendrobium chrysotoxum. Next base: position 42,406,991 of record CM034312.1, read on the forward strand.
GAACTTAACCTGATCTTAGATATAGATGACCTCTCATCCATTATCACTAGTTTTTATTTCTTATCCTTTAGAGTAGAGGGTATAGTGGGTAAGGGGGTGACACTGACCTCCATTCTAGAGATGGGGGAGTCAGCTCCTAATCCTAACGTAACTTATACTAAAGGAATAACCTTTTTGTGTTCCAGCAGACAACTACAAGATTCTTTCTCCATTAACCAATAGCTTGATATTCTAAAATTTGACTCCAAACTGAATTAAACTACTACAGATCATTTCTTCTGTGGTTAGGTTCCTATCTAGGGAGAAGATAAGTTTCCCAGCCATTTGAGTATGTTTGATTTTCTAGAATTAAGAGAAAATGGTTAGATTAATTGATTTTGAAATAGAGTTTAAATTTTAAACTCGATTGATTTTATTTAAAATTCTATAACTCAATCATGTTAAGTTTACGCTCAATACGGTGGTTCATAAAATTGATAAGAACTTAAAAGTTGAATCTGACTCTTTCGCTCACCAATTCACTAGTGAGAAAAATGTCAAAGCTCAAATTTGATAGGGGTGTTTCATTTTCAGATTGGAATTTATTAGGGTAATTTTGAAAAGGATTTAATTTTGAAAACCTGATAGATTTTTCTCGAGTTTTGAAACTCTATATATTGAACTTGCATTCAATATAAAGGTTAACAAATTAACTAGAAGATTCAAGGGATTATTTTGACTCTTTCATCCTCTAATTGGCTTGGGGACAAAAAGTCCAAACTTGGATTTGAATTTGAAATCAAAATTAAACTTGAATTTAAGGTAGAAATTATGTTTGAACTTAAGGTTGAAATTTTATTTGGACTTAAAGTTGGATTTGAATTTGAGCTTAAGGTTGAGGTTGAATAGATGTCCTTCAAATTTTGTAACTCAACATGTTAAGTTTCACTCAATCATGTAAGTTCACAAAATTGATATGAAAAATCCAAGGATTGGGCTTGACTCTTTCATTTGAGCAATTAACTTGGGGCGAAATGTCCAAGCCCAGATTTGATTTTGAAATCAAAACTGAAGTTGAATTTAAGGTTAAATACAAACTCAAATTTAATGTTGAGAATGAATTTGGAATTAAGATTGAATATGAATTTGAAGTTAGAATTGAATGGATCTTCTTCAAACTTTGAAACTCATAATATCTATTTTTACTTGAATATGGAGGTTTACAAAATTAACCCGATGATCCTAAAAATTAGGCTTGACTTTTTCATTCCACCAATTAACTTGAATTTGAAATGTCAAAGCTCAAATTTGATTAGAGAAATTTGGATTTGCATTGCGTACATTAAACTACAAAAGGATGTTGTAGGAAATATATAGCAATGGTGATCAAAGTTGATTTGAGTATTTTGAAAGGAATTCTGGAAGTTTGAAAATTTCATTGAATTTTCTCTGGATTTGAGACTCAATATATTGAGTTTGCATCCAACATAAAGGTCTACAAGTTTAAAGGGAAAATCTGGGGAAATTGGACTTGACTCTTTCACTGCACTGTTTAACTTAGAGTGAAATGTCAAAGTCTTGATTTGGGTAAAAGCTGGAATTTGCATTGTATACGTTAAACTACAAGAAACTATTGTAGGAAACACATAGTAATGACGATTGAAGTTGATTTGAAAGGATTTGAAAGTTTGAGGATTTTCTCTGAATTTTGAAGCTCAACATATTCAATGTAGACTCAATATTAAGGTTTGCAAATTCGAGGGAAAATAAGGGGTCTCTGTTCGACTCTTTTAACTTACTCATTGACTCGATGGTAAAATATCAGAGCTCGAATTTAAGAAGAATTGAAATTTGAATTTGATTTTAGAAAAGGTTGATTTTACACTGCATACACTAGACTATAAGAGGGTGTTGTCGGAAAACATAGGGCAATAACGATTGATATTGAATGATTTTGGAAGGAGAATTGAAAATTTAAAAACCAAATTTGGAGGTGAAAATTCTATCCAAATTAAAATTAAAGTACTCAAACCAACCTTTTTGAAGTTTTGATATATTTGTTAGATATTAGACCTTTCAATGAGTGATAACGCTCTGGGTTTCCTAGATTTGGAGTTTTTTATGAACAGTTATGAACTTTTGAAGTTTTAATTAAAGTTTGAACTATAGTCGACCAAAAGTTAACCCAAATGGCATTGGGTTGTAATATTAAAAGGCACTTGCCTATGGACATTTTATGGGATCGGGTTGAAGTTTTGAAACCTCAACTCCTAAAAATAGATAAGAGAGCTTCTCCAAATAGTTCTAGTGTTTTCCCAGGCTTTTCCCAAGTGGTTGCAAGCTCTTGAACCGACTTTGAGAAGAGAGAGAAAGAAAGAGAGAGAAAGTAGAATTTCGATAGCAGATTTAAAGCCAGCTATTAAAAGTTCTTAAAGTCTTCATCAAAGTTGTAGAGGTCCTCTCCAGCTTTCCAACAACCTTAAGAACATCAAAATCCGACTTATAGATTATAAGTTATCTTCATTTTAATTTATATGATCAAACCTTGATTTCTCCCAAATCTAAATGCATGGATCCTTGAAATTCCGTGGGGTGAAAGATTAGGTTATCAGGGTCCTACATTTCAAATTTCATCAAATTTGGATGGTTGGATTGAAAGTTATAGGCAATTAAATTTTTAGTTCATTTTGAACTGAGTTTCGATCTGGCAACCATGATCGTGCCACGTGTCGGCATCACGTGCGCCACTGCCATTTCTGCTCAAATTAAATAAAAAAATTCTACAGACCCTGGGTTATAATGATTAGAGTGTTTATTATGTTGGACCCCCTTGATGATTTTTTTTAATGCTTGTGGTGGCACCCTAAGTTAGATAACATAGAAATAGGTTCACTGTCCACAGACCTTTGCACCTCCTATCCATCAGCCTGAAGTTGACTTAACTCTTTCATCCTGACAAATAGTTCGGGAATGAAATGTCGATGATTGACTTTTCTAGAAGGATTGATTAGTATTGGAAAAGATTGAATTCTTCAAGAGGATTGAATTTTGACCTTGGGATTGAAGGATTTTCTATAAATTGTGAAACTTAGCATGCTTAAGATTTGCTTGAGAATGCAAATTTACAACAATTACAGGAGGATTTTGAAAGAATTTAGCTTGACGCTTTTGCTCTACCAATGAACTTGCAGGCAAAATATCAAAGACCAACTTTAATATAGGTTTCCTACGCTCACCTCTCTTTTTGACATGTCTTAATTGATGTTGGCCACACTTACCAAACAGAGAAATGGATAGGACCAACGGAAGGAAGGATTTTCAAAACTATCGATGTAATAAAATTTATACCACTATTAAATATGGAGAGAGAGATTTGTCCCCAGTCAAGCTGCCATTTTCTTTTGTTGATTAAAAAGTGTTGAGTTTTTGAAAAGATTAATTATCTTTGGGTGATTTAATTTCTTGAATTTTAATTTTGAAATTAAACCAATCATTATGAATGATATATCATCTTAGGGGACGAGCATATCATTCCGTAATGAGTTCAATTTATAGGATTAAAATTTTATCATCATTATCATAGTCAAATTCGAGTAAGAACTACATATGACCCTGAGGGGTCAAAATGATTATTCAATCAGGCATTTAACTATGATAATTTGGATAAATTATCATTAATTTCATAATCAAAGTTATGATAATTATTAATATATCATTCTAAGGAAAGAAAATACAATTACTATTAATTGTTTAAAAATTATGATAATGATTATTAATTTTGATTTAAATTTTCCCAAAGATAATTAAGTATGGTTTTAAAAAATTAATTTTAAAAATTGATCTGGGTTTCTAAATCTCCTACGAGCACAAGCCCTCATAATTAAATATATCATAGGAAATAAAAATTTCCTATAAATACTCTCGATAAAAATAATGGTAGACATTTCATTTAGAATTTAAAGTTTGATATTAAAGGAGCTAGGCTTAAAATTTAAATGGGATTATATCAAAGTTCAACACTTATTTCTTCAAGACAAAGGAGGAATTGTAGGAGGTGCTTTATGATTTTGAAATATTTCAGAAGCACCCGAGCATATCCTTTAAGTTAGGCTTAAGTTTGATTAAAAGAGATTTAAGTTCATGTTGTCAATTTTATTAGAAAGTTGGGATTAGATTCCCAAAGGTTGAGGTCTTATAGCCTGAGCTTGCCTCAGAACCTAAGTCTAGATTGGGCACTAAAAAATTTATAACCCAAACTTAGTTAATGCAGAGCAAATCTGGATTTACCCCGGCCTAGATTGGGGAGCCAGCTAAACCATCCAAGCGCTTCAAAACCATGAGTCTGGTCTTTTATGATAGAGTGGTAAGGATGTTTGATTAAGATAAGTTTTTGAGAATTGGGCCGACATCTAGAGTAGTCCTTAATTTGCCCTTTGACTTATATTGGGTAATATGAAACTTAAAGTAAATGCAATTAAATTTTTTTGACTCATTTTAATTTGTTCCTAATGCAGTGCATGCTAGTTGACTCAATGAATGCTTAAATCATATATGAAGCAATTTTAAAAAGGTTTAAAACTAAGTTTTTTCCTAAAGATTGCACAGATTCCTCTTGATATATTTGTACCCTCATAGGACAAGTGGTCTTCCAGAACCTGCTGACCAGGAGGTGCCTAACAAAAGGAATGAATAATGCAGCAAATATGTTATGAGAACTTCTAGTGGACCCGGGCTTACTTCTTAAAATGTTACATTTCTATGTGAGCTTAAAAATTTTTATTTTTATTTAAATAAAGGAACTTTAATGTTCCCTCATGAGCCTCCGATCAGATTCTATGATAAAATAAAGATCGACATGCTGGAGCTCTAAAAAAACTACTAAAAGCATGTAATCCAATATCAAAATAAACATCAAATAATTAATTAGATATTTAGATCAATCAACTAAATAAAATGTCCATAGGCAAGTGCCTTTTAATATTACAACCCAGGGCCTGCCAAAAGTAAAGTGGTCGTGTACCACTAACAATAACCCGGATTCTACTCCTATGAGTCAAGTGAATTTGAGGATGGGATTATTCTCGATCTCCACTTCATTGTCCTTTTATGAACTTCTTGGATCCTTTAGGTTCGGATATCAAAATGAAAAGAAACTCCCCCTCGAAAGGGGTATTGCTTTTCCCTTTGGATATTTGAAATGATCCTAACTTAGTCTTCCAAATGGAGGTGAACTCTCCCTAAAGGGATATTCTCTCCTCTTTGGAAACTAAGTTAGATACTTATATATCCCCTCTCAAATATCACTTTGATTTATAACTTAATAAATTCCAATTACATTTAATGAAAATTGAAAATCAAGACTCGAACAATCTGCTAGGTTATCCTAAGCAATTATATTTAAATCAACCCAAGTAGTTAATATAATGAAATTCAAAATGCTCAAACCAGCCACACATGGCTATGCTCTTTTAATATTTAAAGGAGGACTTAGCATTCTTGAGTACCTGCAAAAATTTTATTAATTTAAATTTAACTTTGCCCCCTTTAATTTCAATGTCCTATATGAGTATAGCCACCTTTATAAGATTGTATCAACATTTAAATCGCCCCTATCCTAAGAATAAATCTAATGCCCATCAATCACATCACAGAGTATAAAAATTAAATAAATAATCACAATAATATTAACAACCAGCATGTAATGAAAGCTCAAAAATCCCAGCACATATCAGAAAAATAAACACCGACCTAGCCTGTATCTAAAAGTGGTGCCCTAACAAATTATCTAAGCATGTGTAAAAGGATGTGTGGTTTAAATATGTCCTATATTAGGTAATTGACTTAAGGTGTCTAAGGTTTAGGCTTATTGAAATTTGGAGGGGAAATTTGGTTAGAGTTTAAATATTAATGTGTTAAAGTTTATTTTAAAATGTATTTTTATTATTAATTAATTAAATAAATTTAAGTAGTTAAAAATTAACTGACCAACATATTTTAATGATTAGATTAGTTGCTTATTTTAAGAGTTTGAATTAATTTAAATTGCTATCAACTAGTTTGTGGCATTGTGCCACTAGGCTCAAGGAATAGAGCCTCCTGAGGACATGTAGCCTCGCAGCCCGGAGTAGTCAACCCTAAATATTTCGTTGATGAAATTAGATTAATAATTTTAAGTTTGATTGGATAATTAAAAATCAATTAATTTTAAGTTTTAACACTCCATTGAATCCGTTCATGACGTTGTGTCACCAGGCTCAAGGAAGAATGCCTCCTTAGAATACGTAGCCCCATAGCCCGGAGAAGTCCATCCTAAAAACGTCATCTTTAGAGGTTTATTAAGTAATTTTAATATTGACTTAACAATTTCTAGAATTGATTTGAGATTTTTTATAATTTTTAATTATTTAATTAATTAATTATTAATTTTTACTTAAAGTTAAATTAAAGTTAAATGAAAAGTCCAGTGATGAGCCCTTTAATTTTGCTTGATAGAGGATCGAATTATGGACAATTTGATATATCCTTTGTAATTTTGGATTTTATTTTTATTTATTACATTTTTTGAAGTTTCTGGGTTCTAAAAAGGGCTGAAATTTAACTTGCTTAATTTATTGACTTAGTGACCTCCAAATCAAGTGAAATTTGTTCCTAAGGTGTACAATGTCACTAAGTTCATTGTTTTAAAGTTTTATCCCTATTGGATGTGTGTAAAATTTCCTATAATTTTTCTAAGTTAATTAGTTCTATTCATTAATTATTTTCCCTAGGTGTCTCTAGTGTTCTAATAGATTTGAAATTTTGTTCACCTAATCCTAGGAAATATGCTAGCATACTACAAAAATTATACAATCTAACTCTACCAATTTAAAGAGTTATGAATTTTAAAAATTTGGGTCCGAAATGGACCCTTTACGTTGAAAATTCACATCATGGAAATTACTTAAACATTTGAACCTAGATAAATTACAAGGGATGCCTAAGATGCTCAAAAACATTTCACCAAAATTTTGGCTCAATTTGACCTCTAGATCATAAGAAAATTGCTAAAAATGAATTTTAAACAAACCTGAATAACTTAAAATAGAGTCATCAAAACACTTTGCTTTTATTTTTTATAAATAGTAGGGCTCAAGTGTTAGAAATCTGGTTTTAAAGATTATGATTTTGAAGATAGCAAACATTTCATTCTCTGGTTGCCTATTTAATCATTCATGTACGTAGGTTGAATTACAAGTTCAAGCTAGTCCAAGCTCGAGTCAGTCTGTTTTGAAATCTAGAGCCAATGTACTTTTTCATATTTATTGAGTCAAATGCTATGTAACTGATCCCCTAGCTAAGTAACCTTACTCACACACACTCAGGGAGAGAGCTTGAGTGAATTAAAGTTTCTGTTCAATTTTTATTCAGATCATCCTGGATGATATTCACATCATCCTAGATAATCTAGTGAAAATAGAAACCCTAATTAGGACGATCATGTTAAGTTAGTTTTATTAATCTTGTCATCCTAGACGATGTTAATATTGTACAGGATGATAGGTTAAAATTAGAAATTCTCAGCCGCCAGATTAAGTTAGGCAAGTTTTTATTTTTGGTTATTTGGTCTGATCATTCCGGATGATACGTGTATCATCCTGGATGATCCAGTACAATCATGTCTAAATTAGTCTGGTGAATAAGGAAAGTAATTAATATTAAATTGATATGATCATATCATCCGAGATGATCGCAAGATCATCCAGGACGATCAAGACCATCCAGTGCATTTCACCTATACATCCAGAGCGGTGATCAGGATGATTTTGGTTATTTTTAAATTAATCGTATGGGACAATATCGATATCATCCCAAACAATCAAGTCATTTTGAGGTCGTCCTACATGGTTCACCTGTACGTTCAGAGCGGTGCTTAGGATAATTTTGGGACTTTTTGAACTAATCGTACGGGACGATAGACATATCATCCTTGATGATCAAGTCATTTGGAGACCGTCCAGCACAAGCTCCTCTGGATGACTAGAGTGATCTTCTGGATGAAATTCCTAATTTATACTAATCATCCTGGACGATCGCAGAATCATACGGGGCGATATGAACAACTATTTCTAATAATCATCCAGAAGAACCAGATCGTCTAGGCTGAAACATGTGATTTTAAACTTATCTTATTGGATGATCTAATGATCGTCCTGGAAGATATGTGTCGACCAGTTGAGATTTAGGGTAAATTTTGAGCCATCCTATAAAAGATCATTTTCTTTCAACAAGAAAGATCATTTGCCACTTTCCTTTCCAGAAAAACCTTGAGAGTGAGATCTTGGGAGAGAGAGATGTTGAAATCCAGGATCCCGAGCACTTAATTTTGATAATGACAACTAATACTTACTGAATCCATATGGACTTCCTTAAGATTACAAATATTTATTCTTGTATATGAGCACTAATATTTCAGGTCAGATGCACACTGCTCAAGGTTACTGGAGACTCAAACCGGGTAGAATAGGATCTTGAAAATTCCGTAATTTTTATTTCTTTAATTTTATTTTCTTGAGTCTGCCACAGAAGCATGTATGTGAAATGAGCAACCAAGCACACACATAAGGGGAGATTTATTTTTATGTTAAAAATTCTTTTAAAATAAAAATATATCGTACTGTACGATTTTAGATCGTATTGTACGATTAATTAAAAATACTCAGGCTAACGGCTATTTTTCAGATGATTAACTTTGTAATCTAATCGTACTGTACGATCATTATCGTACTGTACGATGAGATTCAATTGAAAAACCCTAGCCGCCAGAGTAAGTTTGGTAAGTTCATAATTTTGATTTCTTGAACTATTCGTACTGTATAATCATGATCGTACGGTATGATTAATTGAATACTTACCAAAATTATCTCTCGTAATCAGGAAATAAATGTTGGTTTCTTATTTAAAGTTGATCATACTGTACGATTATATTTGTTCCTTCGATCGTACCAAACAAAACCAAGTTTTTTTATTCTATTCATCCTGGACGATATTCCTATCATACAGAATGATATCTTGAAATGAACTAATCGTACTGTATGACTAGTGGAGTGCTGGATGAATGACAGAGATGATTTCATTCGTCCCTTCGATCGTACCAGACGAAACCAAGATTTTTTGATCTATTCATCCTGGACGATACTCGTATCGTACAAGATAATATCCTGAAACAAACTAATCGTACTGTACAACTAGTGGAGTGCTGGACGACTGGCAGAGATGAATTCTTTCATCTCAGGGACCGTCCCATAGATCATCCTGTACGAATAGTAGAAATCAACTTTATCATCCTGTACGATATATATATCGTACAGTATGATAAGTATAAACTTTGAGAACTGTTCGTTTGTGATCGTACTGGATGGATCTGTACTTGAACTATTCATACTGTACGATGATATATCGGACTATATGAATAGAAACACAAAAGTTGAAATCTTTAGGGTTTTCTGATGCCTGATATAAAAACAACTTAAAATTTTTTATGAGGTGTTGTTGGTCTATCTTCTTGCTGTGAGAAGCTTTGAGGGAGGAAGGGGATTCTTGAAGGGGAAGTTTTTCTTCAGAGAGATCCAGGGCTTACGAGAGGAAGGTGAAGGTGAGCTTGAGCGTGAGGGAGAAGTAGTGTGAGGGGATCCAACGGGGCTCCAAGCTAGCTGCATGCTTTGCTCCTCTTGTGGCTTTGGGGAGCCTCGAGAAAGTTCTCAAGGGAAGAGTCACTTCAAGATCAACATCGTCAAGGTACTCTGCCATCTCCAGGAGGGAGAAAAAGGAGAAGGTCCACTGCCGTCACCAGGAGGGTGACATAGCGTTTGGTATTCCGCAGCATCGAGGGAGCTGAAAGTGAGTATTGTAAAGGCTTCTCCACCTTGCTGTGGGAGCAAAAGGAGAGTCAACTTTTTTCTAGTGCAAATCCCGAAGTAAATGACTCCGGGGAGTGGACATAGGTCAAGTGATTGAACCACTATAAAAATCTCTGGTGAGTTATTTCCATTTTATCGTACTTTATTTTTCATGCTTTTAATTAGTACTTTAAATTGCTTCGTGAAAATTATAATTTAGATCTTGTATTGTGAAAGTTACAATTGTATTACCAATATCGTCATTGTGAACGTTTTACTTGCTTCTGCACTTTACTTGTTAATTTATCCTTTAAAAATAGAACTCTTATTTAGGATTGATTTTTCAAAATACCAATTTACCCCCCCTCTTGGCACATCTCGTACTTTCAAGTGGTATCAAAGTGGGGTTTCAAAATAGTGTTTTAGAAAACCTAGAAATGTAAGATCCACGGCTCAATTTGGTAATCATAACACTGCAGAGGGTTATTCTATAACCTGTCCACCTTTATTTGACAATATACCATTTGATTTCTGGAAAATACGCATGTATACATTTTTACAGTCTCTAGACTATCGCATGTGGATGTTGGTCCAAGAAGATTATTCTGCACCGTTTCGTATGTTGAATGGAATTAAAATTAAACTATCATTTAATGAATGGAGCATTGAGGATAGAGAACTTGCACAGTTAAATACTAAATATCTAAATTGTTTCTTTTGCACATTAAATCAAAAGACTATGTGCGAGTATCAACTTGTACTACTTGTAAGAAATTTTGGGACAAACTGTGTATCACGTATGAAGGAACGAGTGAGGTCAAACAATCTAGGTTGAACATACTGCTACAAGATTATGAACTATTCCGCATGAAACCAAGTGAAACTATATCTGACATGTACACTAGATTCACCAAGATTGTAACATCTCTGCATGCTTTAGGGAGAGAGTTGTCCAACTCGGAAAAAGTAAATAAAATACTGCGAAGTTTGCCTAGCTCGTATGATGCTAAAATCACTGTAATAACTAAGTCAAAAGATCTAAATGTTTATTCTATTGATAATTTACTTGGGTCACTCATTGCCTACGAGCAAGGAGTGAGTCAACGACAAAGTGATGCAGGTGAAAAGAAGAAGGAGCGAACGGTAGCTTTAAAAGCAAACAATTCTGAAAGTGACAGCTCAGCAGTAGAGGAAGATGACGACAATGCCTTGATGACTCGTCAGTTCAAGAATTTTCTGAAAAGAAAGCAGCGCCGTCATCAAAGCAATTGGAACAAAGGTAAAAGCTCAAGGCATACTAAGGTTGCATCAGACATAATTTGCTTTGAATGCAGGAAACCCGATCATCTCCGAGCTGATTGCCCCAACGTCAAGACTCATCAAACCAAGGAGAAGGGGTGAGGAAAGATCATAGCTCAAGAAGGGAAAATTTAAGACACAAGAAGCATTTTGGGCCGACTCTACCTCAGAATCATCGGAAGAAGAAGCAGAGGAGGAGGTAACGAATCTGTGTCTTATGACTAATGATAATCTTGATCAATCAGATCAAGATGTGGTATGTCAACTGTCTTATGATGAACTGCTGATTATTTCTGAAAAAATCCATGACTCGTATAGAAAGTTAAAGAAAAAGCATGTTAGTCTTAACACTGAATTTAGTACTTTACAAAAGGAGCATGCTAGTGTAGTTAAGAATCTTTCTGACTTGGATAAAGATCATATGTCTTTGCTTGATGAATATGATGCATTAAACAAGAAGCATATTGAGTTAACCACTGCACACGATACCTTGAAATCATCACATGTTGAACTAGAGAATGCATTTAAGGAACTAGAAGAACTTGCAGAGGAACTAAATAGGAGTGAGCATACATTGAGATTTGAATATGCAAGCCTTAACCAAGAGAATAAATTTTTAAATGAAAAACTTCATGCATTCAAAAATAATAAAAAACCTCCCATATTTACTGAGTTCTTTCAGTCTCCACCATGTGAACCATCTCACTCAAAACCAGCACAGCATGCATCATCCAAACCCAGAAATAGGCACTAGCACCCCCGTAGATTAGTGAACCCATTTCTTGGTGTTAGATGTTATTCTTGTGGCATGCTAGGTCATATAGCCCGCACGTGCACAATTCACCATAGGACACATCTAGAGTGGAGACCTAAATTGCATTCATCATAGCATAACATGCATACATTTCATTCATGTAAGCATAAAGTGGAACCCAAACTCACTTGGGTTCCCAAAGCTAACCTGTGATTGACATTGTAGGAATGCTCTCACAAAAGACCTAGTGAGAGCATGTGGTACCTAGACAGTGGCTGCTCGAGACACATGACTGGAGCCATGAAGCAGTTCGTGACACTGGAGGCCAGGTCAGGAGGCAAGGTAACTCTGGGAGACAACACCACCAGAAAAGTGGTGGGCTCAGGTATTATTGGAAACTCTAAGAATTTAATAATTCAAAATGTATTATTAGTTGATGGGTTAAAGCATAATCTTTTAAGTATTAGTCAACTATGCGATAAGGGCTTTGACATTAAGTTTCTGTTTAACAAATGCATGATTAGCCTAAATGATACACTTGTGTTAGAAGGAAAACGCATAAATAATGTCAACATGTTAGATTTAAACTGCATTGAAAACTCAAACTCTTTGTGTCTGAAAATAATAGCTGATGACTCTTAGCTATGGCATAGGAGACTATGCCATGCTAGTATGAAAACACTTAGAAACATCACTCAGAAAGACTTAGTTAGAGGCATACCTAAGTTAGACATTTCCAAGGACCATCTATGTAATGCCTGCCAACTAGGAAAATAGGTGAAATCATTATTTCATTCAATTAAGGACATCAACACCACTAGGCCTCTAGAAATTCTACACATGGACCTATTTGGACCTGTTAGTATCGCTAGCCTAGGAGGAAAATCTTATGGATTTATAATAGTGGATGACTTCTCTAGGTTTACTTGGGTAAAATTTCTAGCTCAGAAGAGTGAGTCATTTGAAGAGTTTAGGATGTTCTCCACTTGGATTCAAAGAAAGTTAGGATGTGAAATTAACATAATTCATAGTGATCACGGTGGAGAATTTGAGAATGATAAGTTTGAATCATTTTGTCAAGAGATAGGAATAGAACATAATTTTTCTGCCCCTAGAACTCCTCAATAAAATGGATTAGCTGAAAGAAAGAATAGAATTTTAGTTGAAGCTGCTAGGGTAATGTTAGCTGAATACACTTTACCTAGATACTTTTGGGCTGAAGCAGTCAATACTTCTTGTTATGTTCTAAATAGGGTAAATGTTAGATCCAAACTTAATAAGACACCCAATGAATTGCTTAAGGGTAGGACACCCAATCTATCTCACTTACATGTTTTTTGTTGCAAATGTTTCATCTTAATCAATGGCAAGTCACCCATAAGAAAGTTCGATCCTAAATCTGATGAAGATGTTTTCCTAGGCTACTCATCTGTAGGTAAAGCCTATAGAATCTTTAATAAGAGGACCCTAGTAGTAGAAGAGTCTACCCATGTGGTATTTGATGAATCCGATAAGACCTCTGAATCTAATCATGAAGAAGAAGTTGAGATTATACGGGGAGTAGAAACCATTACCATAGAGACTAGAGCGGAACCTCAGGAATCTCTGCCTAGAGATTAAAAATTTTCCTCTAATCATCCTAGAGAACTGATCTTAGGAGACCCATCAGAAGGGGTAAAAACTAGACATGGAGTTAGGAAAGAGGTTAGTCATTCTACATTTATATCTATGATTGAACCGACGAATATAGATCAAGCCTTAGGAGATGAATTCTGGATCCTAGCAACGCAAGAAGAGTTGAACCAATTCGTTAGGAATGATGTATGGGAATTAGTCAAAAGACCTAAAGAATTAAGTGTGGTTTGAACTAAATGGGTCTTTAAAAAGAAGATGAATGACTCTGGAATAGTAGTGAGAAACAAGGCTAGGTTAGTAGCAAAGGGGTATAACCAAATTGAAGGAATAGATTTTGATGAAACCTTTGCTCCGGTAGCTAGACTAGAATCCATCAGGGTACTATTAGGCTTTTCTTATTTTAGGGATTTTAAGCTGTATTAAATGGATGTCAAGAGTGCTTTCCTAAATGGGGTAATCAAGGAAGATGTTTATGTGGAGCAACCCCCGGGGTTTGAAAACACACAATTTCCAAACTATGTGTTCAAACTGAAAAAGGCACTATACGGGTTAAAATAAGCACCTAGGGCCTGGTATGAAAGACTTAGTACGTTCCTACTAAATAGAGGCTTTGTTAAGGGTAGTGTGGACACCACCTTATTCTTGAAGAAGGTAGGAGTTGAGATGCTCATTGTTCAGATTTATGTAGATGACATCTTGTTCGGATCGTCGGAGAAAAACTTATGTAATGAATTTTCAAAAACAATGAGTGATGAGTTTGAAATGAGTATGATGGGAGAGCTTAATTACTTCCTCGGGTTTAGTGTAAGACAAATGGAAGGTGGAACGTTCCTTAGCTAATCTAAGTACATAAATGATATTCTGAAAAAAATATGAAATGGACAATGCTAAGGCTATGAATACTCCCATGAGCTCTAATATTCATTTGGATAAAGATCCCAATGGGAAGTCTGTAGACCAAAAGAAGTATAGGGGAATAATTGGATCACTTCTCCACTTGACTGCCAGTAGACCAGACATTATATTTAGTGTGTGTCTCTGTGCCTGCTTTCAAGCTGACCCGAAAGAATCTCACATGATTGCTGTCAAAAGAATTCTTAGATATCTACTTGGCACCCCAAACTTAGGAATTTGGTATCCTAGACACAACACTACTTTTGAAATCTTAGGGTACTCAGATTCAGACTTTGAAAGATATAGGGTAGATAGAAAAAGTACTTCTAGTACTTGTCAATTCATTAGATAATCATTAGTTTCATGGTCAAGTAGAAAATAAAATTCGGTAGCCTTATCAACAGCCGAAGAAGAATATATAGCTGTAAGTAGCTGTGTTGCATAAGTTTTGTGGTTAAAACAACAACTTTTAGATCAAGGACTACCTGTAGGAACCATTCCAATCATGTGTAATAATACTAGTGCTATTTGCATATCCAAAAATCCAATTCAATATTCACGAACAAAATATATAGACATTAGACATCATTTCGTAAGAGATCACGTAGCCAAAAGAGATATTGAACTGCACCACGTTGCTACTGAAGATCAATTGGCTGACATTTTCACAAAACCATTAGATTATGACACCTTTAGCACCTTAAGAACAAAATTAGGTGTCATAGACATTCAAGCCTAAAACAAAAAAAAATGTAAAATGTGTGTGTTTGTTATGATTATTTTGTTTAAAAAATAATAATTTCCTGATCCTCTTACCTTGCTGATGACAACCCTTGAATTTCTGCACTCATCGTACTATACGATCACATATCGTACTGTACTATTATACATAATCACTTAAATCTCAGCTGTCCACTCCCATTCACAGCCTAGATCTTCCCTGGCTTGCACATATCATACTGTACGACTCACCACTCGTACGGTATGATACACATTATTGGTCATCATACTATACGAACCACACATCGTATGGTACGATCCACGTGTCAAATGGATTGGGACAAATTTAAACCTGGCCGGTACGAAAATTATTACCTTTCGTACTGTACGAATAATTATTTGTACTATACGATTCTTTTAGTCAAAAGTCGTTCAGATGACTTCTCGGGACAAACGCCTCTCACTCACATTCGTACAGAACGATTCTGATCGTATTGTACGATTTGACTCTCTTTTTTGAACGATTGTCCAGACAATATTATTGCACATATCGTACTGTATGATCCTCAATAGTACTGTACGATAGTTCCAAAATTCTAGAAAATGGGGGGCTTCTTTGGCTAAACTCACTCACTCCAAATTTCCTCACTTTCTCAATTCCCTTCTTCAACAATGTCTAGTGCAAGTAAGTGCGACCGAATGGTCGTCGGGAGCTCTTCTTCCTCTCGGTGCTTCGACGATCGCTTTCTCTCCACTGTAGATGAGAAAGCCTACAATAAATTCAAAGAAACAAAAATCACCTCATCTCGCATGTTGAATCAAGCCGCTCTGAATTTCGAGGTGATGAACCTTTTCACCTCCACCACTCTTCAATTCCTATTGACTCTAGCATTTCCTTTCCACTCTGAACTACTTTTTAAGTTTCTTGCCAATGTAAAAATTGACCTAGAGAACACCACTTTCACTTCCTATGTCTGCAAACAGCATGTCGTTATCACCGTCAACGACATAGCTGCACACATTGGGCTGTCCACTGACAGCCCTCATCCCCAATCTATGATCTCACATGATTATGATTGGACCTCAGTTAATATGACCCTTCGAGGTGTCCCATCCAATCAACACCTGCCCCTTGTCCAAACCCTAAATCAGAATGCACGCGTTATCCAGCATGTCCTTCATACGTCCATCATACCCAAAGCTGGAGACCGCATCCATATTACTCGACTACTGTCTGTGGTCACATATCTAATCATATCTGGAACCAAATTCAATGAATCCCAAATGGTTTTTGATTATATCCATACCCTGTCTGTATACCGATATCTCAGTGCCCACCGAAAACTGAACCTTTCTTTAGGACATGTCATAGGATACATTTTAGATGCTAAGTATCAAATTTATTATCCACTACCTCCAGATCATCTTCCTATCTTCTACTCAGATGCCTCTTTTCATAACTTATTCCATCTGGGGGCCGCTCACGTCGATCCCGAGTTTGATGACGAAGAGGCTGCTGCTCCTGTTGACGAACCTCCACCACCACCAATCCATTCACGTTGTCTTGCTCATCCTGACTACCCTCACGATGACATCATTCAATACCTTGATCGATTGGAGATTAGGCTGGATTCCCACATTGCTCAACAATATTAGGAACATAAAAGTGATATGAAATGGTTTAGGGAGCGCTTCACCTCCATCGACCACCAGTTTGCGTCTCTCCATCAGTACTACCAATTGTTTCCACGCCCTCCACCACCACCTCCAGATCAGGATCCAGAATTTTGAGTTATTGTAGTTGTTTATGTTGTCTTTTTTTAGTTTCTTATCATTGAAGTTGTTTGTTTGTTCTTCCCTTTTTGGTGCTGTCAAAAGGGGAGACATTTTTTGTGTTCTGTGTTGTTCTATTTTTCTTACTATTGATGATATCAGTTGTTTATATTTACTCTTCTGTTCTCACTATATGTTATTCTCGTGTTATATTTTTTTTTCTGTATGTTATAACAAAAAGAAAATAAAATTTTTTTCTCTCCTCCTATTTAAAAAAATAAAAATAAAAAAAATAATAAGTTATTCTTCTGAGGGGGAGCTAAGGAAGTCAGAATAATTGTGGCCATCAGAAAGTATTATTTGACACCATCAAAAAGGGGGAGATTGTTGAAATCCAGGATCCCGAGCACTTAATTTTGATGGTGACAACTAATACTTACTGAATCCATATGGACTTCCTTAAGATTACAAATCTTTATTCTTGTATATGAGCACTAATATTTTAGGTCAGATGCACACTGCTCAAGGTTACTGGAGACTCAAACCGGGTAGAATAGGATGTTAAAAATTCTATAATTTTTATTTCTTTATTTTTATTTTCTTGAGTCTACCATAGAAGCATGTATGTGAAAGGAGCAACCATGCACACACACAAGGGGAGATTTATTTTCATGTTAAAAATTCTTTTAAAATAAAAATATATCATACTGTATGATTTTAGATCGTACTGTACGTTTAATTAATAATACTAAGGCTAACGGCTATTTTTCAGATGATTAACTTTGTAATCTAATTATACTGTACGATCATTATCTTACTGTACGATGAGATTCAATTGAAAAACCCTAGCCGCCAGAATAAGTTTGGTAAGTTCATAATTTTGATTTCTTGAACTATTCGTACTGTACGATCATGATCGTACGGTACGATTAATTGAATACTTACCAAAATTATCTCCCGTAATCAGGAAATAAATGTTGGTTTCTTATTTAAAGTCGATCATATTGTATGATGATATATCATACCGTATGATAGACAGAGATGATTACATTTGTCCCTTCGATCGTACCAGACGAAACCAAGTTTTTTTGTTCTGTTCATCCTGAACGATATTCATATCGTACATGATGATATCCTGAAATGAACTAATCGTACTGTACGACTAGTGGAGTGCTCGACGACTGACAGAGATGATTTCAATCGTCCCTTCGATCGTACTAGATGAAACTAAGATTTTTTGTTCTATTCATCCTGGGCGATATTCATATCGTACAAGATGATATCGTGAAACAAACTAATCATACTGTACGACTAGTGGAGTGCTGGATGACTGGTAGAGATGAATTCTTTCATCCCAGGGATCGTCCCACAGATCATCCTGTATGAATAATAGAAATCAATATTATCATCCTGTATGATATACGTATCGTACAGTACGATAAGTATAAACTTTGAGAACTGTTCATCTGTGATCGTACTGGATGGATCTGTACTTGAACTGTTCGTACTGTACGATGATATATCGTTCTGTACGAACAGAAATGCAAAAGTTGAAATCTTTAGGGTTTTCTGATTCCTGATATAAAAACAACTTAAAATTTTTTATGAGGTGTTGTTGGTCTATCTTCTTGCTGTGAGAAGCTTTGAGGGAGGAAGGGGATTCTTAAAGGAGAAGTTTTTCTTCGGAGAGATCCAGGGCTTGCGAGAGGAAGGTGAAGGTGAGCTTGAGCGTGAGGGAGAAGTAGTGTGAGGGGATCACATGGTGGCTCCAAGCTAGCTGCATGCTTTGCTCCTCTTGTGGCTTTGTGGAGCCTCGGGAAAGTTCTCGAGGGAAGAGTCACTTCAAGATCAACTTCGTCAAGACACTCTTCCATCTCTAGGAGGGAGAAAAAGGAGAAGGTCGGCTGTCGTCACTAGGAGGGTGACATAGCATTTGGTATTCCGCCGCACCGAGGGAGGTGAAAGTAAGTATTATAAAGGCTTCTTCACCTTACTGTGGGAGCAAAAGGAGAGTCAACTTTTTTCTAGTGCAAATCTCGGAGTAGAGGACTACGGGGAGTGGACATAGGTCAAGTGACCTAACCATTATAAAAATCTCTGGTGTATTGTTTCCATTTTACCATACTTTATTTTTCATGCTTTTAATTAGTACTTTAAATTACTTAGTGAAAAATCATAATTTAGATCTTGTATTATGAAAGTTATAATTGTATTACCAATATCGTCGTTGTGAACGTTTTACTTGCTTTTGCACTTTACTTGTTAAGTTATCCTTTAAAAATAGAACTCTTGTTTAGGATTGATTTTTCAAAATACCAATTCACCCCTACCTCTTGGCGCATCTCGTACTTTTAAGAGAGAGGATCTTGTGAGGGAGAGTTTTTGAGGGATTCAAAAAGGTTTCTCCAAGCAAGGATCAGAGTCTTCTTCTCCATTCATCATCTCTCATCTTGTCAGTATTTTTTATGGGAGGATCATTCGCAAGAAGATTCAGGTTCTCTGCCCGCTTCAGGAGGAAGCGAAAGGAGTTCAGGTTCTCTTCCTGCTTCAGCAGGAAGCGAATGGAGTCCAGGTTCTCTGCCTACTTCAGGAGGAAGCAAAAGGAGTTCAGGTTCTCTGCCTGCTTCAGGAGGAAACAAAAGGAGTCCAGGTACTTTGCCTGCTTCAGGAGGAAGTGAAAGGAGTTTAGGTTCTCTGCTTCACCAGGTTGGTGGAAAGGAGTTTTTGTATAGGCTTCTCCGCCTTGCTGTGGGAGAAGAAGGAGATTCACAATTGTGTTAGTGCAATACCCAGAGGAGAGGCTCTAGGGAATGGAGGTTGGTCAAGTTGACCGAACCACTATAAAATCTGGTGTGTTCTTTCTGATTATTTTCTGCACTTTTACTTTTCTGTTATAATCTACTTGAGTGAAATCTGTGATTGATCTTTTCAGTTCTGTGTTTACTTATTTCCGTTGTAAATTATCGAAAAGATTTTTCCTTTTGCTCATGAATTTTTTAAATAACTAATTCACCCCCCCCTCTTGATTAGTCTCGGGACTAGTTCATCAGGGCTTAACATCCCTATCGAACTTTCATCAAGGCCTTTCCAATGAGCCCAAGAACACTAAATTTAGTAAAACAATTCGGTTTGTTATGAATTTTGGATGTTCTGGACATTTAATTGAATTTTTTTATTCAATTTGAGCGGAAATGGAGGCGACGAGCGTGATGGAAACATGTGGCGCAATCTGGGCCATCCGATCGAAACTTAGTTCAAAATGAACTGAAAATTTAATTACCCATAAGTTTTAATTCGACCGTCCATATTCGATGAAATTTGAAATGTAGGATCTTGATACCGTAATCTTGGAACCCATGGAATTTCAAGCCTCCCTGTTTTGAGATTTGGGAGAAATCAAGGTTTGATCATATAACTTAAAACTAAGATAATATACAATCCAGATGTCAAATTTTGATGTTCTTAGGCTTGTTCAAAATCTGGAGAAGTCCTCTATGGCTTTGTTGACGACCTCAAGAATTTTTAATAGTTGGATTTGAATCTACTATTAAAATTCTCCTTTCTCTCTCTTTCTTTCTCTCTCTTCTCAAATTGGGTTCTAAAGCTTGGGAAAGGATGGGGGAAAGGTTTGGAGAGTCGTTGAAATTGCTAGAAAGGTTGGATTTTGTTTGGAATGCATATAGATTGCTAGAATTAGATGTTTTGAAGATATGAGAGTATATTGAGCTTTGGGAGGTTTATTTTGGCATTTTATCCTTATCCCTAATGATTTATTGAGGGGGAGAGACTTTGAGCTGCTGCCAAGTATCCCTCATAGCAATCCAATTGCATGGGGAGAACATGTGTTGATGAAAAATCGATAAGTTGAATGTTTGACTAACTTTGACCACACCAAATGTCTATTTCGACTATTTGACTAGTCAACTTGCCACATGGGATGGTGAGGTGGCATGGGGAGTGTCTTGAGAGCTGGTTAGATGATTCAAAGGGGATTTGATGACTTGAAGTTAGAGTTTTAATGCTTAAAAAAGTGGCTTGACCAAGTGTAGTAAGTTGACTTGGTCAACTCTACTTGGGCTTGTTCGAACAATGGCTAAGACATGACTAAGCCATGATATGGAATTAGTTCAAAGATTGATATAGGTTGGATAGTTTGAGTTGATTAGAGTTTAACCATAGCTTGTATGTTAATCAAACATATGAGTTTGACCAAGTTAGACTATATGTTATTTAACTCATGATGAGTTTGTGAGCATCCAAGCCATGCAATTAGATGGTCTTGAATGTTTGAAAGGTTTGATTATATTGAATTTGAATTTGAGATCTCAAAGGAACAATATTAACTTGAGTTGACCAGATCTAGGTTCAGTTGACCAAGTCAACTGATGAATAGGTCATGTTGACCAACCTAACCCAATTCACCAGGGTTATGTTTACGGAGTTTGAATGAGATTTAAATGCATCTTGGATTTGATTTGGTCAACCTAGGTTGACTTGGTTAACTAGGTTGCCTAGGTCTAGGGTTTGGGCTCAACAAATTTAGGTTTATATTTTGAATCTATTGAAGGTGGTCCCAGGATTTGGAGAGTTCAATTCAGTCAAAATGACTATTTCGGCTCTTAGAGGGCATTTGGGTCAACCCAATTAACTTGGCCAACCAGGTCGACCCAGGGGCTAGCATTGAATCCAACATGTTTTTTTTAATATCTGAAGTTGAATGGAAGTGGTTCCATCCAAAGATAGGGTCATTTGATTCAAAATGATTGTTCATACCTAAAGAGGTATTTTGATTATTTTGACCCCCAGTCAACCGCGGGTTAAAGTCGGTCCATCAAATTATTGTTTAATGTTCAACATATGATAATTGAGGGCTTGTATATAATCAGAGTGTTTGGAGAAGGCTCCATGGTCAAAATCCACTGGATAGCAGGTCCAGTGCTTTGGCCATAAATATTTAATATTTTACAGCCTTTGGATTTTAATCCATTTTTTTAAGTTAGAGGCCTCAGATTGAGCTCAAATTTAGATGGTATATCCTAGGGACATGTCTAATCAATATTTAATTGATAGATCATTAATCAAGGGTCATTTGAATAGGGTTTGGAATGTTTGAAATTTCACTCGAAAAGGCTTTAAGGATAGAACCTTTGAACCTTGAATTTTTATTTGAAATTTGGATTTGATTTGGATTGATCTAAGATCTGTGTAGACCCTAGGATTTGGATTGGTCCTAATGACATCATACAAAAATGAGGTCAATAGGTTCTTTCGAAGGAAGAGAAAAGCTACAAGAGCTACACATGATAAGATAGTAGTGCAACAACAAAGAGGTCAATTTTAAAAGTTTGAGGTTCAAATAAAGAAATAGTCCTTCAACGAGCTGGAGATACATATTTAAGCTCGCACTATTGTTCTGTTTTGTATATAATTCTTTTATGTGGATATGTTATTGATGTTCTTTATATAGTACTACAAGATGGATAAAATAGTGAGCAAAAAAACAAAGCTTGTGCCCGACTTGAGGTTAGCAATGTTTTGAATTTATTTTAATTTAGTATTATTAGTATATGCTATAAATAACAAATGAGTTATTCCAAGTTTTATAAAGGAATGAGTCAAAATATCATAAATGATATGACATTGTTAAAAGTTTTTAAGCAAACGCTACAAAATATGAAAGATGATATATGGAATACTTTGATAGCAGAAGATAGTATTTTTTGTGAGAAGAATAATTTAATCATTCCAAATATGGTAGATAATTTTATATTGTGAGGGAGATTAAGATGTTATTCTCAAGTAACCACAAATGGGCTTCAATAAAAAGAGTTATTTTATTTAGTTATAGATATACAACTCCAATAGCAGAATAATAGATTTGATGAGATAAATATTGAGTTATTTATATGTGTGGCATGCTAGAATCCATGTGACTCATCTCCATCTTTTCTCAAACAAAGATTGGTATGTATGCCCACGTTTTATCTGTCATATTTTTTAAATGTAGATCTTATTAAAGTACATAGCCAACTCGATACTTTTATTAAAGTAGATAGCCAATAGATAAAGATCTTATGATATTTGCCCATTTGGAGTTCATACTTAAAAAGTTTGCTATAATATTGACAATTATTACAGAAACGGTCGAACGAGCATTCTCAACTATAAAAATTATAAATCTTGATTCTTGCAACCGTTTGAGAGATTCTTGAATGAATGATTGTTTGATTACTTATATTGAAAAAAAAAATTTAATTTTATTAATAAAGATGTGATTATACAATGATTTGAAAATATGAAGACTCGGATGGCGAAACTGTAGGTGTTACGTAAGAAGAATATGATTTGCATGTGCTCTTGATTGTATGTTTTATTATATATATATATATATATATATATATACATGAGCCACGAGATGTATCGGTAGAAGAGCATGTGGCTACATCATTAATTTTTGTTATTAAAAGAGGGAGCTTAATTGAGCACTTTGTTGGACTTGTACAAATGGAAAAAATCTTTTCTTTGACACTAAAAAGCTATTGAAGTGCTCCTAACAAAATATGGGTTTAGTACAACATGAATACATTGTCAAGGTTATCATCGCACTAGTAACATGCGTGGTGAGTTCAATGATATAAAAAATTTTATTATGAAAGAGAATATATAGTTAAACTTATTATATACATTAATTTGCTTATTAGCTTCAACTAGCATTGATCATTATGTCTTAAAATCATGTTGAAGTTACTTCACTTTTCAACAATATCTCTAATTTCATTAATATTGTTTGGAGTTCCAATAAAAGATGAGATAAACTACAAGAGCTATACATGACAAGATAGTAGTGTAACAACAAAGAGGTGAATTTTCAAAGTTTGAGGTTTGAATCAATAAATAGGCCTTCAACGAGCTGGAGATACATACTTAGGCTCACACTATTGTTCTATTATGAATATAATTCTTTTGTATGGATATGTATTGATGTTTTTGGTATAATACTATAAAATGGATCATATAGTGAACAAAAAAGCAAAGCTTGTGCCCAACTTAATGTTATGCAATGTTTTGAACTTATTTCTATTTAATACTATTAAGAATATGGTGGGAATAACAAATGAGTTATCTCAAATTTTACAAGGGAATGAATCAAAATATCTTAAATGATTTGACATTGTTAAAATTTTTGAAGGAAGTGCTACAAAATATGAAAGTTAATATATGGAATACTTTGATAGCAGAAGACATTATTCTTAGTGAGAAGAATAAATTATTCATTCAAAAAATGGCTGATAATTTAGCAATGTGAGGGAGATTAAGATTTTATTCTCAAGTAACCACAAATGGACATCATTATAAAATTTAGTTAATTTATTTAGTTATAGATATGCAACTTCAATAGCTGAATAATTGATTTGATGAGATAAACATTGAGTTGTTTATACGTGTGGCTTGCTTGAATCCATGTGACTCATCTTCATCTTTTGACAAACAAACATTGGTATGTATGACCATGTTTTATTCGTTAGATTTTTTAGATCTATATCCTATTAAAGTACATAGCCAACTTGATACTTTTATTAAAGTAGATAGCCAACAGATATAGATCTTATGATATTTTCACCCTTTGGAGTTCTTACCTCAAATGTTTGCTATAATATTGCCAATTGTTACAACAACGGTCAAATGGGCATTCTCAGCTATGAAAATTATAAATAATAGTTCTTGCAATCATATGAGAGATTCTTGGATGAATAATTGTTTGATTACTTATATTGAAAATGAAAGTTTAATTGTACTGATAAAGATGTGATTGTACAACGATGTCAAAATGTGAAGACTCGGAAGGAAAAACTATAGGTGTTATGTAAAAAGAATATATAGAAAGAAAGTTGCTCGTAACATGAAGCTCATGACCTTTTTTTCATACACCTACATTTGTATCAGAAGCATCAAGCTTCAATCATCCCTAGCATTATTCATGGACATATATATTAATTTCTTGCAATCTGATCTGTTATTTTCAAAAAAATAAAAATATCAATCGTTAAGTAATTGAAACATCCATCTTCCTCCATCAAACTGCTATTGGGAGACCTCTAATGTTTATATCCTGCAAATTATGACCAAAAAAATAATTATGAAGTTAAGCCATATGATTCATCTATTATCAAACGAATAAATTAGAATATTGGAAACATAGAATATGTAAAAGATTGGAATGCCCACTTACCTACTATGCGACAATATAAGTTTTGCAAAAAATTATTTTGGACAATGGTCTTATAAAATTCACGTTTTACCTAATTTGTAGCACAATCATTTTTGTAAGCATTACTTTTGAGTATGGTCAAACTAGAAGTCTGACAACGAGAAAAAGTTATTATGCAATTTCAATATAAGTAATATAGTACGATAGATCCTATCTAAATTCGTGCAGTCAGCCAACATAAAAAAATAAATCTGTACTTCTACGAAATGAATTACTTGGAGAAATACACTTTTGTTAAGCGCATTTAGCACAGGAATGATACTTTGGGCATACGTTCATTAACTCCTGTTTCTAAAGAAATAAAAATTTAGATCAAGAAAATAAATAATTTCTTGAAAATATCCAACCAAGATGTTGATTACAAATGGAAAGGATGAAATGGATTTCTTGAAAAGATTCAAGCATGTTATCTTTAACAGAGTGAGTAGAGATTGTAATAAGTTAGCTCATTTATGTGCTAACATTGCTCATGGTGATACGTTAGCAAAAATTGCTTTGATCGAGCACGAATCTCGGGGCATATTCAAGTTGGAAACATACAAAATTAAATTCGGAATCATCAGAATTCCAATTTTAGCAAACTTATAGTTGAACTGAACGTCTCAAAGACACGAACCTAACGACACCGCAATCGGTTCAACCCGAGCCCAAATGGGTCCAAATCAGGGGCCCGAACCATGTTTGGAAGGTTCAAAGTATTATTTGCTTGATGAAATGATATCCAAATATGGCATACATATAGTCAAATCGAGCGGCTCGGCAAGTCGAATCCAATGAGCCCAAGATGGCTAAATTCCGACATCATTAAGGCACTTAAATAGTTGAAAAATCTATATGATCGGGGGAAACAATACGAGCCATCCGATAGAGCAGTCTGAACCTGCCCTGGATCTTCTCTATATTTACGGGGTGTGCCACTCATGAAAACCTAAAAATAAACACTCACTCTCTACATGAGGGGGACCATTTGCTAGAGATTGGAGAGAGCTCTAAGGCTTCCGGAGCTCCAACACCACCAGCGTTGAACCCCCGTCGACCTTCGTCGGACCTCCGCCCAGCCTCCGACCTCCACCAAACTTCCATCCGGCAGCCGACTGCCGCCGGACTTCAGCCCGACCTTCATTAGACAACCGCCCGGCCGCCGACCGCCGCCGGACATCAGCCCGACCTTCGTCGGACCACCGCTTGGCCGCCGACCGCTGCCAGACTTCCACCCGGCCGCCGACCACCACCAGACTTCAGCCCGATCATCGTCAAATTATCGCTCGGCCGCCGAACGCCGTTGTACTTCCACTCGGCTGCCGGCCATCGCCGGACTTTAGCCCATCTTTCGTCGGACCACCGCTCGACCGCCGACAACTGCCGTACTTCAGCCTGACCTTCGTCGGACCACCGCCCGGCCGCCGACCGCCGTTGGACTTCAACGAGACCTTCGTCGGACCACCGCCCGGCTGCCGACCGCCGCCAGAGTTCCGCTCGGCCACCAACTCGTGTTCCTCTGGCCGCCGCCGGACTTCCACCCTATCGCTGATCGCTCCCGGACTTCCACTCGGCCGCCAATCGCCGCCGGACTTCAGCCCGACCTTCGTCGGACCACCGCCAGGTCGCCGACCACCGCCGGACTTCTGCCTGGCCGCCAACTCATGTTTCTCCGACCACCTACCGCCTCCGGACTTCAGCCCATCCTTCGTCAGACCACCGCCCGGCCGCCGACCGCCGCCGGACTTCCACTAGGCCACCGACCACCACTGTACTCTAGCCCGACCTTTGTTGGATCATTCCCCGTCAGCTAAACTTCTGTCTTGACGCCGTCGGACATCCGCCCGAATATCGCCAGACTTTGCTCTAACTCTCCAAGCCACTGTAATTTGACCGCCTCCAAGTTGAGGGATGGGTCAACCCTTGTAATTCACTCAAGTTTAGTGGAATCTTTTCATTTAGGCGAGGACCCGTGATTTTTCCCTTCTTCAGGCTTTCCACGTAAAATAGATCGGATGTTTTACTTCTCTCTTTGTTTTTGTGTGCTGGATATTTATGCATCGCTAAGATGAAAACTTTACTCACTTTTCCGCCGTGAATCCACTAGCCCGCAACCCATGGTAATAATTTTGTTTGGAATAACTTTTGTTGGGATGCAATTCCTTCTTCTTTTATGGCATTGTTAAAGGAGGAATGTGATCCTGTTCTTTGTTTGTAATATCTCTTCTTTTTAACAAATTTGCTTATGCATTTTCTCAAAAAAAATATATATATATATATATAAATAAATAATTTGTTAACTTATTGATTAAATTAAATTTTGTTTGTTTGGAAAATGGATAACAACTTACTCCATTAAATCGATTTTGACCTTGCCAGCTTTTGGGTCAGCTATCATTTCAAAGACTTCTTGGGAGAGGTCAATGGTGCCTTGACAAACGGGATCAGGGCATAAGTCGGTTATAGTGATAATAACACTTTTGCTCGTGCATGGCTTGAGCACACCGTCATTAGTGGCACCTGTGCATGTCACAGTATATCTTCGTCCACAAGCTCTTCCATCATCCCATATAGCTTCGCTTGCTGCAGCAATTCTTGTTCCCATTTTCTGAAATCCATAGCATGCCGAAGCTGCATGTCAAAATATAAATAGTGGGTTAATTCTTAGCAATCATAGTGGATGATTTTAATTTCTATGTACTTTGCATGCTTAGAAACCTTTATTTTTTTCTGTACAATTGCATTAATATCTTTCTAAATACGAACTTTGAGAACTAATCTAGATTGTCAACAAAAACATATCATCGAAAGCTGAACAGAAACCACACCATCGTTTTGAATCCTATGAAAGAACCAATTACATAAAATAACTACAATTAGAATACGAAAGTTTGCTCCAACAGCCAGAAAAATAATCTGCGTTAGACGGGAATCTCATAAAATAGTAAAGCAGTTATCAGCTCTCGTGTAACTTTGTAAAGAACAAATCAACCGATCTGCATATAACATTATGTTTGTTCCATTTAGTATGTAGTGCATGAAGTTCAATTCCTATTGAATTTTTAATGTCTATTTAAAAAAAAAAAAAAGCCTCAATCCTTTTCTAGTGCAATTTCACAATTTTGTCATACCCCGACCACCTAGTTATTTGCTTTAATTAAAATTTCATCTTGTTAAGAGATTCTATGGTTGTTTTTTCATATTTTACTACAAAAGCATATATACTTGAATATAAAAAAAGATTATTCACAAAAACATACGGACGTAAGGTGGAGTATAATATGTGGCTGTTGTATGAGCAGATGACGTTGAAAACATGAAAAAAAGCATGGCAATCCCCAATAGTGCAATTGCCCCCTGCATTCTTGAATTAATAAGAAAAAACTGCACCTTGGCTTTAAACAATATCTATTGCTTGTAACTACGATAAAAGAGAGCCGTTTTTTATAAGGGGGGACTATGGAATAAGTGGCAGCAGTTTCCTTACATAAAGAAATCTGAAAAGACTGGCTTCCTATTTTTTGAAGAATTATTCCAAGTAAAAAATATAAAGAATGAAGATTATAGATTAAGTTGGAACGAGCCTACGGACAGCTTGACACCACTGAAGAATATGACCATGTAGAAAAGTTTGCACAACGGCTTCCAAAAAAGACGAGCATGTCATATTTTTTAATATCTGATCGGAAAATAGCTACGAAAGAATATATATATATATATAAGTTGATACCAGCTTTAAAAATCTCATATTATTCTATGATTCATATTCAATATTTGATAAGAGTATACCGTTATACAAATAGCCTTTGCATGAATAACTGGTTGAGATGGAGTAAAATTTTATAAATTTATGTTCTTTGAAATTAGGAGTCATTAGTAAACATGGAGAATTAGAACATAAAAAACTACCATGATTTGACGATGAAGAAACAAGACTAAAAAAATGATTCAAGAGTGCTCGTGGGAAGCTTAGAGGATGCCTCAAGACAGCTCCTACGGCTCGGTAGTGGACAAAAGGAGAAATTATTATGTGCGGAGTCCAGGCGTAGCTTGCATCCGAACTCCAATGAAAAATGGTCTCATCACCAGTACACACATTGTGTCCAACTTTGTGCACAGTGTGTATTAATACACACTCTATGTACAGTGAAGTTGCCCTTACCTATTGGAGTCTGGACGGCGTACATACTCAGCACTCAATAATTTCACATACAAAAGCTAACCAAAAACTAGAGCACTAATTTAAACACCTAATGCTGGTTGAAGTCATAAACATACCAATGATGTGGAGTACACCACTCCACCCAAGCAAGTGAGGAGGAGTTGAAGTTGACCATTGCATTTTTCAAGAAGATTAAAGAGGCAAAGCCACCTGCCAAATTAAAAATATCCCACTCGGGGCCATATTGTAGAATGTCCGGCCACGTCGCATGCTCTTAATATAGCAACATCGTAGATGGACAAACAATTTTTTTATGTACAATTGTTCTTTACATCATCAAGTAATTATTCATTTGGTGTTCTTCCCACCAACTGTTAGGCATCATCACATTCTCTCTTGCTCAAAAAAATGTTCTTCACATAATTTATGAGTGTCGAAAAACCAGTCAAGATCTTGCAATCCCCTTTATAGATGAAGCTTAAATGAGGCTTTTTTTTTAAGACAATGCATATAGCAAATTTTATTAAAAAAGAACTACTTACACCCACATTCCTCCTTTAACAAATATAGAAGGAAGGAGGAATCTTATTAGAACTAATATCATCCCAAAAAAAAATCTGAAAAAAGAGCTAAGTTAGCACATAAATTCGATAACTTATTACATTCCTTACGAGAGAAAAGAAGTAAAACTTGCTTAAAATCACTAAGAAAACCTAAATCCTTGGGATTTTGGAAGTCCTCCTTCACATCAGCCCCATTTAATAAATTTTGAAAGAATTTGATAATTTTGTGGTTATCACCTACTATAATAACACCCTCTGCATCAAACATCCGATCTTGAATAAATTTCCTTAAAGAAAGAATCGATAATATCTCAACTTATGAGCAATCCCAATGAAGAGAATTGAATCCAAAAACACATAAGAACCTTACTTTACAATCCCTAAGAAATCCACCAATACCATCTTAATTCATACTTAGAAATGAAGCATCTACATTAGCTTTGATCCATCCAAGAGGAGGAGGATGCCAAGAAGGTCGAGATAGCTTACACAGCTGATTAGCATCCCAGTTCTCCCAAATGAGATTATTACAAAACAAAGTAGCAGCATGACTAATAGAATTTGCTGCTATATAGGCGCTTTCATCCGAACCATCATGAATGATCTTGTTTCAGCTCTTCCAACAGAAAACACCACAGAACAACACATATTACCTTGGAACGGATTAGAATTTGCAAGAATTTGAAAGTTATACGAACAATCTGCAAGAGAATTGAATCCAGGAATTACGAAGCCCCATTTGGTGAGAAAACTAAAAACATGATACCATTTAACACATTTGATCGCAACATGTTCTGAGTCCTCCAGTGGCTCACAACCTCTCGGACATCCATCATAATCAGATAGCCTCCTATACTTCAAAAAATGGTTAGATGGAAAAGCATTCCTCTTTAAACGCCACCATAACAGATCAATGCAAGGCCTTAATTTAAGTTTCTTCATCCAGCTCCAATCCTTGTCCTCCAAGCTATCTACATTAGATTTTTCTAGAGCTAAAGCCGAAATGGACTTACTAGAGCATTTAAACTGTAGCTCCAACTAATCTCTTAGCAAATCAGATTGAATAGGGATGGATAAGATGAGCTCCACCAGATGCTACCCAAAGAATTGCTTCAACTTACATTCATTCCACTTCCCATCACAAATAAAGCCCGAAAGAAATTTTGTATCTTCATTAATGTTAGCAACAAAAGTTGGTCATTTCTTTATGCATTTATCCAAATTCTAAGTGTCCTTAATGGTATTGACTTTTGTACTAGTAGACACCTTCCCTCTCACAATTGGCTGAAGAAACATTGCACCATTTAAGACAATCTTGCATGTGGATAAAGAATAACTCTTACATTCAAAATTCCTCACATCAATACCATACTTTGACACCAAGGATCTATTGAGAAGGGACTTAGGCTTAGAAATAAAGTTCCAAGCTAATTTAGCCCTCAAAGGGCCTACTTTCTCCACAACTAATTGCAATCCATGGCCTCCTCCCCTTTTAGGCTTACAAAGAGCATCCCATGCTACATAATGAAGTCCCTTAGTTGCACCTTCTTATGCCATAAACAATTCCTACACATCTTCTCAAAGTCATTCAAAACTCCCATAGGAACTAATGAATGAGTTGCTAAAAAGATAGGAAGTGAAAGAAAGCTGAGTTAACAAGAAGTAACTTTTTAGCAAGTGAAATAAACTTATTTCCCCATGTATTCAATCTATTAGCAGCTTTTACTAACACATTTAGAAAATTAGAAAACACCAATCTTCTTAAAGCAATTTTAACCACCAAATACTCCATTTCACATACAACCTTAAAACCCAACAACTTTGAGAAAGTTCTCCTTTTCCTTCTCTTAACAGATTTCCCAAAAAGAATAGAAGATTTAAGTAAATTGATCTTCTGTCCAGTCCATCTACAATAGTCTCTAATAATGTTCTTCACTTTTTTCATGCTTTACCTTTGGAGCTACCTTAATACCCACATTTCTTCCTCTTTGAGCAAAAGCATCAGTTAACAATTGAGAGCATATTATAAAAAGGTAAGGTGACAAAGGACAACCTTGTCTAAACCCACTTCTTGCCTCAATCCATTCAGAATAAACTCTATTAGCCATAATAGAAAACCTAGGCACCACCACGCACTCTATAATATGATTTGAAAATTTCCTTAGAAACCCAAAACCATCAAGAACTTGATTAAGAGTATACCATCCCATGCTATCATATGCTTGCTCCATATCTATTTTAATTTCCATCAACCCCTTCTTACACTTTAAATACCTGAATTTGCTAAATAATTCATGGGCAAGTAAAATCTGATCAGACATAAACTGACCTTTCACATAAGCATACTTAACTTCTGAACTGATTTTAGGGAATAAAAGAGTCATAACATTCTAGCCACAATCTTATGAATAGATTTGGAGAGGCTTATAGGATGATAATTAGAAGTTAACAAAGGGTTTTTCATCTTTGGAATCAACACCACATTAGTCTCCTTACACTTAGAACACAAATTTCCAGAAGTGAAGAATGAATTAATCGCCATCCAAACATTATCTTTAATAAAAGACCAATAAGCTTTAAGAAAAGAGTAAGTTATCCCATCATTACCCGGTGACTTGTTTGACTCCAAACGGTTTATCACATACTCCAGCTCATGAAAGGAAAAATCTTTCTCAGGAATCAATCTATCACCATCTTCTATCTTAGTCAAAGACGAAGGCCACCCTTTCAAAAGACATCTATGTTCTCTCCATTTGTTTTTGAAGAAGTTAAAGAAAATACCCTCTATTTGCACTTGGTCTTCAATCAGCACCCCTTCATTATTTTTAACTTAATTGATCCAATTTCCATTTCTTCTAGTCGATGTATAAACATGAAAGAATTTTGAGTTAGAATCACCTTCTTCCATCCATTGAACTATTGCTCTTTGTTTCCATCAAGGACTATGTCGGCTAAGTGTGGATTTTAAAAGAAGTAGTTTTTGATCGAGAGTCCACTGTTGTTGGCTTCTTCAACTTGCAATTCAAGAATTTCTTTTTTAAGAACCTCCTTCAGGTCATACAAGCTCTTGTGCTTTGCTTTACTCCAAAAGAATAAAGCCTTCATAGCTCTTCTAAATTTTACATTAAGGCCTTCCACGATGCTACCCTAAACATATTTCTTCCAAGAGTGAAAAACAATAGCATAAGATGCAGGAAATGTTGCCCAAACATCCTCAAACAAAACTGTTCGAATTCTACAAGAACTAGAGGAGAAAATTCTCAGCATTATGGGACAGTGGTCTGAAGACAATCTAGCCAAATGCCTAACAACCGCCATGTTAATAGCTTCCAATGCAGCAGAGTTAAGAATACATCGGTCCAATCTTTCCATGATTTGAGCTCCACCAATTTTATTCTTACACCAAGTATATTTAGGACCAACTATTCCCACTTCGTGAAAGTGCAATTACTCTTGAAAGAATACATATCTTGAGGCCCTTGAGACATAAACTTCTTACCACCTTTCTTATCATCTTGAGACAATATGCTATTGAAGTCTCTGCCCACAACAGTTTGAATAATTTTGCTAGAAAGCATCCCAAGACTACTCCTCAAACTTCTCGTTTTGAAACAATCCCTACTCCCATAGACCGTGGCTACCAACCACACACCTTTATTCGCAATATTAAGCTTACCCACCACTAATTGAGAATTTTCTTCTTTAACAAAAAGGAAGCAATATCCGACCTCCATCAAGTTAAGATACCACCAGATAACCCTTCTTCAGGAAAAAGGAAAAAATCCCACTTCTCACCAATAAATTTCTTTAATTCAATTGAATCAATAGAATAAATCTTAGTTTCAACCAAGCCATCAAACAAAGCATCATA
The DNA here is from genome assembly GCA_019925795.1 of Dendrobium chrysotoxum. Taxonomy (NCBI): domain Eukaryota; kingdom Viridiplantae; phylum Streptophyta; class Magnoliopsida; order Asparagales; family Orchidaceae; genus Dendrobium; species Dendrobium chrysotoxum. Next base: position 42,440,764 of record CM034312.1, read on the forward strand.
ATCTTTCACAATCTCCTTCAAATACTGAGAGGCTTCAACTTTCCTAGCCCCTGTACATTTCCAAAAAATAATGGATGTCATTTAAGATTGATACTGGGATTGCTCCCACTAGCATTTCTCTTCAATAACTCATTTCTCCTATTACGAGAATGAAAATTTATTTTTCCAAGCGATCTAAGCTCTTTTTGGAGCATAAACTTGACAGAACCCGATGAGATTGCCTTCTTATTACCATATGAATTAGAACATTCATTTACCTCATCACTCAATTCCCCATCTTCTTTATCAATTGTACTGAATTCAATAATATCCTCCCTAGCATTCTAGTTTACCTTAACAATATATGCTTCTAATAAACTGAACATATTAGCATCAATTGGCAAAGGCTCCTTACCAACAACAGCTGGGTTGATAGTCTTCATCATTTGATTTTTAGAGTAACCACAAATTAAATCAACATCTTCCACATCATTCTCAACATTTGGCACTTCTTGTTCCACAATTAATTGTTCTTCTTCATTGATCATCGGCAAAACATCATTGACTTCTTCAAAACTATTCTTCTCTTCTGGCTCACTTCCATAAGTTTTCATTTATTGAACTTTCTTGACATAAATAGGGACAGTTCAAGTAGGATTGACATTTTTCTAAACACCTCTAAAAGGAGCATTAAATTTCCTTCTTCTTCCATAGCTAACATGAATCCAAGGACCGTATGATGATCCTTTATCATCAACCAACATCTCAGACTTCTCCATATTACCAATTCTTAAATTTGAAGTTCTCGAGCCAATAAGGGCACCAGAATTCTTATCCAAGCTAAATAGCTAAATAGATTCATTGAAAGGTTTAAGAGAGAAATATTAAAATTCAAAGATCTAAACCCAACATTCAAATAGATTGCAATGACTCAAGTCTTGCAAGAAAGTCCTTTCAGACACACACTTAATCTATTGTAGCCACAAACATTGGCCAGGTCAAAGAACTTCAAATAGTCATGTGAATGTTAAAGAATACAACAATGTTGTCGATCCTTCTTCAGCCACTTGTCCCATAGATTTTTTGGCAAGGTAGGACCAATGAAATATTGCACGCATGATAGTAGTCACTTGAACGCTCACAAAATGGAGGGAAGGCATAGCACAAAATTGGATCAACATAATAATTATTGATAAAGGGTTCAACTACTCACATTATTATTTCGGATAACATGACCATTGACCTCATCAGAAGAAGAAGTGCCACACATTGCTCACCAAGATAAAGATAAAGGGGTGTACCCCACTTATAATTATCAAACCTTCACTGCCTTATATTTATCCATAACTAAGTCTATTGAGGCTACTTCGAATAAAGAGTTCCTCAAGCATCTACTATTGATGAAGGCTGACACCCTTTACAGGAACAACTCAAAATTTCATACGTTCTACATGACTATAATCATGTCATAGAGGAGTATAGAGACCTTTGAAACATTATGGAGGAATAACAAAATGGATGCAAACTTAATGAAACCACTTTGGAGGACATAATTAGGTGAGTTGGAAAGGTGTCTGTAAGAGACTAGTTGAACAAACCAGTTCCAATTCATGATATCCACATCATAAGAGTGGTTGTTGTTGTCTTTGGAGGATATAAAGTTGAGACATCTCATCAAAAGAGTCTCAATAAACAAAAATAGAAGTTATCAGGATAACTATGTCATGAATGAAGGTAACCGAGGAAACTTTGGTTACCTTAGTTGAAGCTTATAAGCTAGTTAGTCTTAACCCCTTCAACGATGTTGTGGTGGATGCTGCGCTGAGATTTAACTATCAAATCATAATATTCTTATTGATATAGGGAGTTTAATTATCATTTCTATAAATAAATTTTTAATTATATTAACTTGTTTGCATCACAACTTACCACCACTATAAGTTTATTATGAAATTTCTCAAGAGAATAATGAAAGATCAAGGGGATAATTTCCCTACCAATAAACTATGGAGAAGGTAAAATAAAATATACAATGATGGCCTACTTAAAAGTGGATGCGCCCTCCATCTATAGTACAATCTTTAGGTGACCATTTTTTATTACATTTTGGTTTTTCATCTAAATGTTTTCTGTGACAGTCAAATACCATGCTCGAATCTAGACAATGATAGTGAAAAGTGACCTAATATAATTGGAAACTAGCTAACTGAATATTACACCAACATTTTTTCTTGGACAATAGCTAAAATGTGAATTACATATGTTGAAGTCACCTACCAAAGGATGAGCATTAAGAAGGAGCTTACACCTATCAAATAAAAAGTAAAGAAAGATTGTAACCATTCTTGTCTTATGCATAATACATAAAGTCCAAAACCCGTTGATGTAGAATATATTAGGGAGGAACAATACCTATATCTAATATACAACATACTAATGATGTTGAATACTAATGAAAAATAATGAATGCGTTTAGGAATCACTAATATAGATTTAACATTTCTAAAAGATGATTTTTAGCTCAAGAAAATCAATAGTTTGATTCTAGGTTACAAGCTTCAATGTCATATTATACTGCTACCATAGAAACAAAAGGCATACTAATGAATTATATAAGACATCATTTATCACAAGGGCATTGTTGCTATGATATTGTGTCGTTCAATAAAAAAACTATAGAGGTGATCTACTAGTGCATGATATATTTAGTAATCAAGGACTAATAAGTGAGAAATGTTATGGAATATATGGAGGATATTTTGTTGAAGGGAAATTTACCAAAGCAATATATTTAGTCATAAAGGTGACATTCACCACAATAAAAGAAATAATATGTAACTTAACTTATTTATTTTCTCATTTTGTATAGAGGTTTTGGCATGTTCTTAAGGTTTCTCCTCACGCTATAAGGTACAAAAATAAATCCTCAAAAAGTAAAGGTAGTCTTGAAAATCAAAGTTCAATTATTGGCTATTAAATCAATTAAATGTGAAGATGGCACATCAAAAGGGGGGTGACTTGGTTATTTAAATTTTTTTTTAAAAAACATTTTGAATTAAAAACTTAATTCATATTTCATGTGGAAGAGTTTGAACAAAAAATATAGACCAACTCACCCCACAACTCAAAAAAAGTACAATTTATTTTTATTTATAGATTTTGTAGAAAATCCATAATAGTATATTTTTTCCTCTTTCTTTTTCTAATTTTTTGGTTCTGTTAAAAATAAATATGAATCACAATATTAAATAATAAATTTCTGTAATAGAAACATTCACAATCAAACTAGAGTGCTAAAATTAAAATTATAATAAAGAATTATGTGGATAGAAAGAAAACACATACAAAAACTTTTGTAGTGGTTCGATCATGTCAACCTGCATCCAGTCCCCAAAAGACCTCTCTAAGAGAATTACACTAGCACAGTGATTCTCTTTTAGTTAACAGCAAGCATGGAAGCCCCTCTCCCCTCTCTTTTCATTAGGTGAAGATTGACCTGTACAAACTCTTTACACCTACAGAATCCCTCCTTTCACCTTCTTAATCTGGTAGAGCCTCCATATCCTTATTTTACCTCCTTAGTGAAGTGAAGACATTAAGGCTTCCTTGATTCCTTTCACCTACTCAGTCCAACAGACTGTCCATGTCCTTCTTTAGCCTCTTTGATCAAATAGATTCATCGTGTCCTCCTTTCACTTTGTCTAGTCGAGTTATTGGGTCCACCATTCAACTGCTAAATCTGGTTGAGTCACTGATGATCTTTGGTCTCATGGTATTTCCTTCATGGATCTCCTCTCAAGAGACACCAACATAATTGGAGGACATTCCGTGCAAGTTAGTTGGAGAAATAGTGCACAAATCTCTCTCACACTCCCTTGAATACCTCAAGAATTTTCTCCCTCTCAAACGACCTCACCCTCTCTTCCCTTGCTAAATTCTCTCTATCTAGGCTCTCTTATAAAAGAAATAAAAATCATTGAGTACAAAATAATTCTTATTAAAATAATAATCAGAGTATATACAGAGGGCTTCGAAAAGTCCTAATTATTAATTTTGTTTCCTTTAATGGTACAATATGATACTCATATTGTACAGTACCATTAATTCATTCTCTTTTGGTCAATATAAGATTATCACGTACAATTTATTTAATTGAATAATATTTCATACAGGATAGGCCCTGGGATGATTAATTACAATTTAGAAAGTCACTCTACCAATCAGTTAATATGATCAAGATCATACAATATGATTAACAAACAAAATTTTTATTGATTTGATTTCATAATTATAAAGATTAAATTAGGAAAGATATTTAAACATCATATAATACAAACTAATTTGTATAGTATAATTAGAATAACTTTAAAAATTTAATTTATTGCCTAATTTAAATGATGGCAGGGATACCAAATATAGCTGATCATCTTATATGACGTTGTGGTCATACAATACAATTTGTTATATCCCATTAAAAATTAATCACATTTAATTAAATGTTTTAACATTTTTTTATTTTATTAATCATTTAATATGATCAAGATCATCCATTTTGACGAAGATCATCCAATATGATCTTTAGAAAAACTAAATTATTTAATTATAAACCCCATTGTGTGTGTTTATGATTGCTAAGCTAATATATACCTATTACAAAAATAGATTCAAGAAAAAATGAAATATAGACTTTTTCAAAAGTAATTGACCAACACAACATTTTCTTGATCTCTCATTCTTTGATGGTGCATTGTGTATTCTGAACTTGAAGTATTTGTAATGCACAAGAAAAATATGTCTATTATATAAAGAAGGAAAATAATTAACATCCAATAATGTCTATTATGATCAAAATATAAGATTGAGATCCTAAATTGTAATAATCTTCCCCTTTTTATAATAATAAAAAATAAAAATACAAGTTAATTTTTATTTTCTTTTGAACTCTCCCCCTTGCTAAGCAATTTTTCTTAAAAATAGAGTGAAACCTTTTTTTTAATACTATTTTCTTATTTATTTATTTATCTTATTGTTATTATTATTATTTATTTATTATTCTTAATTAGCAAGAATAAATAATAATCTTAATAAACATTAAAAGAAAGAACTGCACTTCTGGGAAATAAATTTTACAGCCACCAAAGTTATTGCTCCCTCTTTTGACATCACCAAAAAAAGAAACCACTGACAAACTATAGAACAATAGAAAGCACTAAAAAATAAATAGTACAAGAAAACATATAGAAAAATTGATATAAGTTATTTAAGTAGAAGGAAATATAATGTTAAAACATAAATCACAAAGTTGACTGATTCTCACGAGATTTTGGTTTAATCTTTTTGTTAACAAAATATTTTTACATAGGGAGTTTATTAACTTTACGTAGAATACTTGTACCCACTATGTTTCTGGTAGTGTTACCCCCCGATATAACTTTTACTTCATTCTGGCCTCTAACAAAATAAAATATTTCAAATCTCAAGTTATGTGTTGTATGCTTTGCTATATAGGTACTATTTACTCTTACTAGACCTCTTGTCAGAGAACACCTACAAACTTAATCGATGGTTCATTTTGTGAAGCCAAGTGGGATTCGATTCTGCCTTATGCTAGAAAGTATGAATGCCATGTTGTGATGTTATTTTGCACCTCGAAATTATGAATGTTCTATGATGTAATGTAAAAGTGTGTAATGTGTCCAAATATTCCACACGAATAGCACCTAACCCATGGAAAGGCGATTACTAATCTAAAGAGAAGATAGTGTCTCTTCTTGGCGATGTATGATGCATATTGTATCCTAGGCTTTGGCTTTAATGTATGCGTAGGTTTGGGTGTATTATCATGCAGTGCACTTGTTTTATTTTTTAAATATATTTTTCTTATTTATACATACCAAATTCTACCTTTAATACATATTCATTCCTGTCTAGTTCTAATGTAAGTTCTTGTAACTCTGTGAATGTTTCTTCTAACTTAATATGTTCATTTTGCAAAGATTCAATTATTTTTTAAAAAATTCAACATTATGTTTGTTTAATTTTTCAGATTGCTCCATTAAGGATTCATTATTATTAACTAATGCAATGTGCTCCATTTTAAAAATGAATGATCATTGATTAAATATTCATGTTGTTCCTTTAAAATTGAAATTTCTTTTTTCAGGTGAGAGTGTTACATTTTAACTTTTATAGGAGTCATGCATTTATTCATATATAAAATATAAATATTCTTATGAAAGCTCACATAGCTCATCCTAATCAAAGTTCCCAACATTATGATCTTGCATTAAATAAAGGTTTAATGAATCCTCTTCTTATTATATTTCAGAGGAATCTAGCTCCGAGTTCGTCAAGAAAGCATTTCCCTTCTTTTACTTGCCATTTTTTGAGTTACACTTATCCTTCCCATTTCCCTTAGTAGGTTGGCTTTTAATGTTGGGGCAATCTGATATCATGTTTCAAGGCTTCCGCACTAAAAAACAAAAAGCAACATCAGATTAAAATTTATTAAGCCTACTAGTTTTATCTTTTCTCTTATCAATTTGGCGCTTGTGTTTGCATTTTATGAAGCTCTTAAATTTGTGTCATGAATAAAATGTCCTCGTTCCCTTAAACTCCTGATGCACTACTCTCAGACTCATCATCCTTCAATGTCACTTGCCTTTGTTTCTTTTGATCACGTACATCTAAAAGCCTTCGGCTCTTATTTTCCTTGTAAGAAATAAGAGAGCCTAAAAGATTTCCAATAGAGTACACTTTAAGATATTTTTATTCATATTAATAGTTACCTTAGCATCATAGGAATCAGGTAGACAAGACAATATTTTGTTAAAATTTAGAATTACAAATCACCTAACCCAAAGTTTGCAAAGAACTGTTTATCTTACTGAAGTTAGCATACATATCAAATATTGACTAACTAGTTTTTTATTCAAAAAAAAGTTCATACTTATGTAACAACAAATTTAATCATGAGTGTTTTACCTCACTAGTGCCTTCATAAGGGATATGTAATCTGTCACATATCTCTTCTCAGCTTTTACAACTAGATACACATATATAGTGTTTTGATTTCAATGCACAGAAAAAAAGTTTAAACACTTTGCATTCAATTGTTCTAAATCGCTATCTTCGATAGGATATACAATAAAGGGAATTTTAATATTCACACCATTAACAATACGTCGAGGCAATGCATATCGAAGTTGAACCATATGTCACATATGAAAATTAAAAATTGTAAAAATGCAAACATACGTATTTTCTAGAAATTAAATGGTAATTTATCAAACAAAAGTGGAAGGCTAATAAAATACCCTTCATTAGTAATACAACTTCGAAAATGTGTCATTAGATCAATCTCTAGGTGTTAAATATTAGAGCACCACTCTGATACCAATTAAAAGTGCTCTTACACCAATTGAAAGTTCGATAATTTGCTATGAAACCAATTGAATGTGAAGATGGAACACTAGGAACAGGGTGAATTAGTGATTTAAAAATTTCTTCAAAAAGTCTTTTGAAATAAAAACCAAATTAAGATTTCATGCGTAAGCATTTAACAAACAATATAGATCAACTCACTAATAACTACAATTTTTTTATTTTAAATTTTGTATAAAATAAATAAAAAAAATATTTTTTATTTTTTTATTTTTTGTTTCTTTTAAAAAGAAATATGAATCAGAATCAAACATAATAATCTCATTTCACAAGAGCAATCACAATCAAACCAGGGCACTGAAAAAAAAATTTCAACAAAGTAAAATGGATATAAAAAGAAAATACAAACAAAATTTTATTAGTGGTTTGGTCAACATAACATACAACTACTCCCCAAAAGTCATCTCTTTAAGAATTTCACTAAAAAAATGACTCTCATTCATCCTATATTAGGCATAGAAGCACCTTTCCTTTCACCAGGTGTAGATTGACTCTTGGTTATCTCTTTTCAAACCCAAAAAATACCTATTTTCACCTCCTTGGTTAGGCAGAGCCACCATGTCCTCCTTTCACCTCCTTCAACTGAAGGAGACACCGAGACCTCCTTACTTCTCCTTGGTTCGATAAAGTTATTGTGTTCTCCATTCACTTCCTCAGCCTAGTAAAATTGTCGATTGAGTCATCCTTTCACCTCTTTTGTCTGGCGAATTACCAAATATCTTTGGTGCCATTGTCCTTCCTTTACAAAGCTCCACTTAAGAGACATACCAACACAACAAGAGGACCTCAGGTGCAGGTTCACCAGAGCAATCATGTTAAAACCCCTCTAACACTCCTTGTAATCTCTCAAGGATCTTCTCCCTCTCACACAATTGCACCTTCTCCCTCCCTTAATCAATGCTCTCTCTCTAACCTCATAAATAGAAGAAATAGAAACCCTTGACTTGCAAAAGTTCTAACAATAGTTAATATAGCAGGCTTTAAAAAATACAAATTTTCAATTCTACAGCATCAAATCATATAGTAAGATACTCATACCAAATAGCATGATTAGTTCATTGTCTTCTATATGATCTAATATTATTTATAATGATTAGTTCAATCAAATAGTTTTTTATATAGGATAAACCCTGGGATCATTAATTATCATCTAGAATATTGCTCTATCGATCATCTAGTATAATTAATATTTTAAGGTATGAACATAATCATAATTAATCCTAATTTAATTGCATAATCATAGGGATTAAATTAGATAAGATATTTAAAATTCTTACAATAAGAACTAGTTTATACATCATAATTAGAATAAATATCAAAATTTGAATTATTGCCTAATTTATATACTGGTGGGGATCATAAAAATAGCTAATTATCCTGTAAAATTTTATGGTCTTATAGTTACCATTTTCTTGTTTTTCCTACTTCCAATCAATCTCATTTAATTCAATATTTTAATTAATTTTTGATTGTATTTATTAGTGAAAGTATGAGATGCACCAAGAGGGGGGGGGGGGGGGGGGGGTGAATTGGTACTTTAAAAACAAATCCTAAGCAAGAGTTCTAATTTTTGAAGGATTTTTCAAATTTTTAAAAAAGTTGATTTAACTAATCAAATGCGAAATCTAATGATTCATTCACAATTACAACAATAGTGGTATAATTTTAAATCTCGCAATTAAAAATTAAAGTTAAACTTTACCAAGCACTTATAACAAAAATTAAATGCAAGAAAAGTACAATGTAAAAAATGGAAAAAGCACACCAAAATTTTCTATAGTGGTTCGATCAACCTTGACCTACATCCACTCCCCGGAATCCTCCACTCCACGAGTTGCACTACTAAAAGTTGACTCTCCTTCTGCTCACATAGCAAGGAAGAGAATCCTTTATAAAAATCATTTCACCTTCCCCAGTGTGGCAGAGTACCAGACGCTATGTCAACCTCTTGGTGATAGCAGCGAACCTTCTCCATTTTCTCCCTCCTAGAGAAGGCAGAGAACCTCGAGGACATTGACCTAGAAGCCTCTCTCCACTTGACTCACCAAGGCCACAAGAGGAGCAAGCGTGCAGCTAGCTCAGAGCAACCGTGTGATTCCATCACACTCCTTCTCCCTCATGCTCAAGCTCACCTTCTCCTTCATCTCACAAACCCTAGATTTCTTCAAAAGCACCCTCTCAAGAGTTTCTTCAGTTATCACGTTACTCTCTCTTTTTTCTTCTCACTAAAAGAATAAGAAAAACTTATTTTTGTATTAGGCTTCAGAAAAACCCTAAAGATTCAATTCAGTTGACACTATTCGTACAGTACGATCCAATATCATATAGTATGATCCAATATCGTACAGTACGATTAGTTTAAAAAATAGTTTCATCCAGTATGAAGGGAGGCAAATAACTCATAAATTTAAGCACATCATACAGTACAATCAAGAGATCATTCTGGGCGATCATTTTATTTTCCACTATTTATTCGGGATGACTTATGGGACGATGAAAAATCATCTCTATAAATCATCCCGCACTGTACACTTCATACAATACGAATAGTTTAATAGTTCAATTAAATGGAGTGTATCTTACCTGAAATGTTAGTTTTTATAGATAAAAAAATAACATCTATATTTTTTAAGGAAGAATATAGTAATCCAATCAATATTATTTGTCATCAACAAAATCAGATACTAGGGATCCTGGATTACAACAATCTCTCCCTTTTTTATGATGTCAAATAATGTTATCTGATAGCCATGATAAATATTATTTCTTCCGTAGCTCCCCCTCACAAGATGATGATTTTAAAAGATGGGCAGATTTACAAACAAATTTTTTTTTAATTTTAATTTTTTTTAATTTTTTTATTTGAAAAAGCATAAACAAAATATAACGAGATTAAAAATAACACAACATAAAATAAAACATACGCATCTTAAAAAAAAACATAGCATACACACAAAAAGAATATAGAACTTCTCCCCCTTTTGACATCACCAAAAAGAGGAGTACACACAAACATAGAAGTAAAGTAGTACAAGAGAAAGAAATACACAACAAAATAAGAAAAAGTAACTAGTAGGTTGGATCTTGATTATGTGGTGGTGGTGGTGGTGGCTGATAGTACTGATAGAGGGACTCAAATTAATGATCTATCGAGGTGAATCATTTACCAAACCATCACATATCATCTTTGTGCAGTCTTTGCTATTATTCAATGTGGTAGTCCAGTCGAGTTTCAAGTCAATCAAGACACTGAATAATATCATCCTGAGTGTAGGTAAGGTAGGCAGGTCCAGGTAGTGGTATCAGTGGTGGTGGAGGTCCTCCTACACGAGCAGTTTCCCATTCTTCATCAAAATTGGGATCAGTGTGCTCTTTCCCCCGATGGAAAAGAATACAAAATGAGGTGTCTGTGTAAAAGATAGGATGATTATCAGGTGGAATAGGATAGTTGAGTTAATATTTGGCATTGAGGATGTATCCTATTATATGTCCTAAGGCAATATTTTTTTTAAGTCGGGCACTGGGATATCGAATAGTAGTCAGGTTATGAGTCGAAGATTATTTGGGCTTCATCAAATTTGTTGGCTGACATAATTAAGTAAGTGACTACAGACAGAAGCGGGACAATGTGTATGCGATCTCCAGCTTTTGGTATAATGGATGTTTGAATAATGTGATGGATAATGCGGGTATTATGAGTTAAAGTTTGGACAAGTGGTAGGTGTTGGTTTATGGGCACATTCCTCAGCTGTATATTAACAGAGGTCCAATCAAAATAATTTGTGAGTAGAGATTTGGGATGAGGTCCTTTGGTAGAGAGTCCAATGTGTTCAGCTAGATCAGCTTTAGTGATTTTGACATTGTGTTTGCATACAAAGGAGGTCAAGGTTGTGCATTCAAAATCTACCTAAAGATTTGCTAAAAATTTGTATAGAAGTTCAGAGTGAAAAGGGAAGTCCAGGGTAAGAAGAAACTTGGGAGTGGTGGAGGAAAAAAGATTCATAACCCAGAAATTTAAGTCGGTTTGGTTTAGCATGCGAGATATAATGAACTTGGCATCTTTGAACTTATGATAGTCTTTTTCATCTACGATGGAGAGAAAAAAATCATCGAATCACCGAGAGGAGGAGGAGCTCCCCTGGATCAGTCTACCACATTTTCTTCACCCATCCATTGGAAAGAAATATTGAAGGGATGAAAGATTCAGAGAGGTTGAGAGTGAGGTGAGCCAATGAAACCCTCTAATTTATAGATTTTTTTGATGACAGTACAGTATGATAGGGATTCTTATAGTACGATCAAGTAAATTAATTCATCTAGATGACTTTTTAGAAAAAGCAGTCAAATTGTATAGTACGATCAGTATCATACTAGATGATCTGAAGAGATTTTATTCATCCTGAGGGGTCGTCAGTATGACCTTTGACAAAAGGTATCGTACAGTTTGAATAGGTGTTCTTCCAGTACGAATAGCAATTATGATCACATCAACTGAGTTTAAATTTGTCCTAATCTAGCTTAACACGTGGATCATACCATACGAAGAGAGGAATTATACAGTGTGATGATCAGTAATGTCGTACCAAATGGACTACGTGTGAGCTGAGTAACATGTGAAATATATAGTATAAGTGGTGGTTCATACAATATGATGTATAATCAGTAAGAAAATGTGGACCGTAAATGGAATTAAGAGCTATGTAAAGATCGTACAATACGATATAAACAAAAGTTCAAGCTTTTGGTGTGACTAAGATGTCTGTGAGATGATCAGGAAATCCCTTTTTTTAAAATTTTCTAACAAATGACAACAAATGAACAAACACATGTAATTTTAAAAGACACAAATAAGGTGATGCTTTCAATATATATATATATATATATATATATTAAAAAAATTTTAGATTAAGCATGAATGTCTATGACACCCAGATTTGTCCTCAAGGTGCTAAATGTGTCATAAGCTAGTGGTTTTGTGAATATGTCAGCCAGTTAATCTCCTGTAGCTATATTATGCAGTTCGACATCTCCCTTGACTTCATGATCTCTTATAAAGTGATGCCTAATATCTATATGCTTTATGTATGAGTGTCAAATTAGATTTTTAGATATACAAATTGCACTATTATTGTCACACATATTTGGGATGGTTCTTATAAGTTGTCCAAGATCTAAAAGTTGTTATTTTAACCCTAAAACTTGAGTAACACAACTTCTTACTATTATATATTCTACTTCAGCTGTAGAAAGAGCTACCGAATTTTGTTTTCTACTAAACCATGAAACTAAGGATTGTCCTATGAATTGACAGGTACCAAAGGTGCTTTTTCTATCTACCCTACATCCTGTAAAATTAGAATCTAAAAACCCTAAGATTTCAAATGTAGTGCTATCTAAAATACCAAATTCCTATGTTCGGGGTGCCTAGTAGATATCTAAGAATTCTCTTGATAGTAGTCATGTCGAATTATTTTGCACCAGCTTGAAATCAGGCGCAGAGACATACACTAACCATTATGTCCAGTCTGCTGGCAGTTAAAGAGAGGAGTGATCCAATTATTCCCCTATAATTCTTTTGGTCTACTGATTATCCATTTGGATCTTTATCTAATTGAATGGTAGAAATCATGGGAGTGTTCTTGACCTTTGTCTTATCTAATTCATATTTTTTAGATTATCCTTGATGTACTTAGATTGGCTAAGGAATGTTATATCATTCATCTATTTTATTTTGAATCCAGGGAAGTAATTAAGTTCTCCCATCATGCTCATTTCAAATTCATCACTTATTATTTTTGAAAATTCATCGCATAAGGTTTTCTCTGAAGATCCAAATAAGATGTCATCTACATAAATCTAAACAATGAGTATCACTTCTTTTACCCTTTTTAAGAAGAGGGTGGTGTCCACATTACCCTTAACAAAGCCTCTATTTAGTAGGAATGTGTTAGGTCTTTCATACTATGCTCAAGAAGCTATCTTTAACCCATACAATGCAATTTTCAATTTAAATACATGATTTAGAAATTGTTAGTTTTCAAATCTGTGGGGTTGCATAACATAAACATCTTCTTTAATTACTCCATTTAGGAAAGTACTCTTAACATCTATTTGATATAATTTAAAACCCTTGAAGCAAGCAAAGGCTAAGAGTAATCTTATGGCTTCTAGTCTAGCTACTCGAGCGAAGGCTTCCTCAAAATCAATTTGGTTATACCCCTTATCTACTAATCTAGCCGTATTTCACACTACTATTTCAGAGTCATTCATCTTATTTTTGAAGACCCACTTTGTTCCAATCTCACATTAATCTTTTGATCTCTTGACTAACTCCCACACATCATTTCTAACAAATTAGTTTAGCTCTTCATACATTACTAGGATCCAGAATTATTCTCTTAAGGCTTGATCTATATTGGTGGGTTCAATCATGGAGATAAAATGCAGAATGACTAACGTTCTTCCTAAGTTCATGCCTAGTTTTTACACCTTCAGATTGGTCTCCTAGGATCAACTCTGTAGCATGACTAGAAGAATATTTGTAATCTTTAGGCAATTTCTCCTGAGGTTATACTCTATCTTCTAAGGTAATGATTTCTACTCCTTGAATGACCTCGACTTCTTCTTCTTCAGGATTAGGTTTAGAAGTCTTATCTGATTCATCAAATACCACATGGGTAAACTCTTTTACTACAAGGGTGCACTTATTGAAGATTCTATAGGCTTTACCTACAGATGAATAGCCTAAGAAGACGTCTGCATCAGATTTAGGATCAAATTTTCCTAAGGGTGACTTACCATTAATTAAGATAAAGCATTTGCATGCAAAAAAGTGTAAATGAGAAAGATTAGGTGTCCTACCCTTAAGGAGTTCATAGGGTATCTTATTAAGTTTGGGTCTAACATTCACCCTATTTAAAATATAACAAGCAGTATTCACTACTTCTACCAAAAAATATCTAGAATGAGAGTATTTAGCTAACAAAGCCCTAGTAGCTTCAACTAAGGTTCTATTCTCTCTCTCAGCTATTCCATTCAGCTGAGGGGTCCTAGGGGCAAAGGATTTATGTTCTATTCCTATCTCTTGATAGAAGGATTCAAACTTATCATTCTCAAATTCTCCACCGTGATCATTAGGGATTATTGAGATTTCACATCCTAATTTCCTTTGAATCCAAGTGGAGAAGGTTCTACATTGTTCAAATGAGTCAGTCTTATGTACTAAGAATCTTACCCAAGTAAATCTAGAGTATTCATCCACTATTACAAATCCATAAGTTTTTGCTCCTAGGCTAGTTGTACTAACAGGTCCAAATAGGTCCATGTGAAGAATTTCTAGTGGCCTAGTGATGTTGATATCCTTGATTGATTGAAATGATGATTTCACTTATTTTCCTAGTTGGTAGGCATCACATAAGTGGTCCTTTATGAAGTCTAACTTAGGTATGCCTCTAACTAGGTCTTTCTGAGTGATATTCCTAAGTGTTTTAATGCTAGCAAGGCATAGTCTCCTATGCCATAGCCAAGAGTCATCAGCTATTATTTTTAAACATGAAGGGTTTGAATTTTTAATGCAATTGTGGTCAAATATATAGACAGTATTTATCTGTTTTCCTTTTAACATAAGTTTGTCATTTAAGTTAATCATACATTTGTTAGAAAGAAACTTTCTGTTAAAACTCTTGATACACAGTTAACTAATACTTAACAGATTGTGCTTTAAACTATCAACTAATAGAATAATTTTAATTACAAAATTTTTAGAATTTCCAATGATACTTGAGCCCACCACTTTCCTAGTGGTGTTGTCTCCTAAAGCCACCTTGCCTCCTGATCTAGCCTCCAGTGTCATGAACTGCTTCACGCCTCAGTCATATATCTCGAGCAGCCACTATCCAGGTACCACATACTTCACTAGGCCTACTATGAGAGAACCCCTATAATGTCAATCAAAGATTAGTTTTGGGAAACCAAATAGGTTGGGTTCCTCCTTAAGCTTGAATGAATGATATGTATGCATGTTATGCTGTGAAGAATACAACTTAGGCCTCCACACTAGATGTGTCCTATGGTGAATTATGCAAGTGCGGGCTATGTGACCTAGCATGCCATAAGAGTAACATCTAACACCGAGAAATGGGTTCACTAACCTATGTGGGTGATGGTGCCTCTTCCTAAGTTTGAGTAAAGCATGCAATGTTGAGGGGCTATCCCATTGGACATATGAGGGTAATGGTTTATTATTTTTTAGCATACTCTTTTTTTAAATCATTAAAATCAATGTTAAGACTAGTATGCATTTTCTTTAACTTTTTATACGAGTCATAAATTTTTTTAGAAATAACTAATAGCTCATCATAAGAGAGTTGACATACCTCATCTTCATCGGATTGATCAAGGTTATCATTAGTCATAATACGCAAATTTGATACCTCGTCCTCTACTTTTTCTTCTGACGATTCTGAAGCAGAGTCGACCCAAAAGGCTTTTTGTGTTTTTAGCTTGCCCTTCTTGTACTTTGACTTCTCCTAACCCTTATCCTTTATAGGGTGAGTCTTCACATTGGGGCAATCAGCTTGGATCTGACCTGGTTTCCCGCACTCGAAGCAAATTATGTTAGATGTAACTTAAATATTCTTTGAGCTTTTACCTTTGTTCTAACTATTTTGATGATGCTGTTGCTTCCTTTCAGAGAATTCTTCAACTGATGAGTAATCAAGGCTATGTCATCATCTTCCTCCAGTACAAAACTGTCACTTTCTGAATTGTTCACTTTTACATCCATAGTTTGCTCCTTCTTCTTTTCTCCTGCATCACTTTTCCTTTGGCTCACTCCTTACTCATAGGCAATGAGCGACCCAAGTAAATTATCAATTGAATAAACATTTAAATCTTTGGACTTAATTATTATAGTTATTTTTGCATAGTAAGAACTAGGTAAGAATCGCAAAATTTTATTAACTTTTTAAGAATTTGATAAATCTCTTCCTGGAGCATGCAAGGATGTTACAATATGGGTGAATCTAGAGTATAATTTAGATACAGTCTCGCTAGGTTTCATACAAAAGAGTTTGTAATTTTGTAGTAATATGTTTAGGCTAGACTATATAACCTCATTATTATAAATCTAGTTTTTATGATGACAAACACTTTTCTATTATGTTTTGCTTGGCTAACCCGTTTCAGGCACAAAAGATCACGAGCAACTCAAGCCAACTCAAGATCGAGTCCAAGTGTGTCCAATGTACTATTTTTCTTTTCTTGAGTCAATTGTAATGTAACTAAACCCCAAGCTAAGTAACCTTGCACACACACACTAAGGGGAAGAGCTTGAGTGAATTAGAGTTTCTATTCAAATTTTTGTTCAGATTGTCCTGGACGATAGTCACATCATCCTCGACGATCAAGTAAAAATAGAAACCCTAATTAGGGCGACCAAGTTAAGAGGGTCTGATTAAGTAGATTATCCAGGATGATCTTTGGAGCGTACGAGATGATATGCTCAAATCAGAAATTCTCAGCCGCCAGATCAAGTTAGGCAAGTTTTTACTTTTAGATATTTGGTCTGATCGTCCCGGACAATACGTGTATCGTCCCGGATGATCTAGTACAATCATGCATAAATTAATCTGGTAATTAAGTAAAGTAATTTATTATTGATTGATACGATCATATCATCTTGTACGATCGCAGGATCATCCCGGATGATCATGATCGTCTAGTGCATTTCAGCTGTACGATCAGAACTATGTAGAGGATGATTTGGGCACTTTTTGAGCTAATCATCCGGGACGATATCCTTATCGTCCTGAATGATCAAGTCATTTTTGAGTCATCCAGCACAAGTTTCTCTGGATGACCCGAACAGTCTTCTGGACGATATTCCTCGATTTACACTAATCGTCCCGGACGATCGCAGGATCGTACTGGACGATAAGATCAATTTTTTCTACTGATCGTCCAGAATAGCCAGATCGTCCAGGCTTAAAAAACTGATTTTGAGCTAATCGTACAGGACGATCTATAGATCATCCAGGATGATGTTGGCCAACCAGTTGAGATTTAGGACAAATTTTAAGCCCTCCTATAAAAGATATTTTTCTTTCAACAAGAAAAATCTTTTGCCACTTTCCTTTCCAGAGAAACCCTAAAGAGAGAGAGAGTTTGGGAGAGAGAGAGAGGATCTTGTGAGGGGGAGTTAGTGAAGGATTCACTAAGGTTGCTCCAAGCACGAATCAGAGTCGTATTCTCTGCTCGTCGTCTTTCGTCTAGTTGGTGTTCGTTGTGGGAGGGTCATTTGCAAGAAGATATGGGGTTCTCTGCCCGCTTCAGGAGGAAGCAAAAGGAGGTTAGGTTCTCTGCCTCACCTGGTGGTGGAAAAGAGGTTTTTATACAGGCTTCTCCGCCTTGCTGTGGGAGCAAAAGGAAAGTCACTTTTTATTTAGTGCAATACCCAGAGGGGAGGCTCCGGGGAGTGGACATAGGTCAAGTTGACCGAACCACTATAAAATCTGGTGTGTTCATTCTAATTACTTTCTGCACTTTTATTTTTCTGTGATTAACTGCTTGGGTGAAATTGTGTTCGATCTTTTCGTTTGATTGTTTTGTTCATTTTTGCTATAAATCATCGAAAAGATTTTTATTGTTGCTCTAAAATTTTTGAATAACCAATTCACCCCTCCTCTTGGTTAGCCTCGGGACTAGTTCACTAGGTCTTAACATCCCTATCGAACTTTCAAGTGGTATCAGAGCAGGATTCATAAAATCTAGTTTTGAAAAACTTTTGAATTTGATCCATGGCTAACTTTGGTAATCGTAATACTACTGAAGGTAATTTTACAAGACCACCGATGTTTGATAACATTCCTTTTGATTTTTAGAAAACACGCATGTCTACTTTTCTTCAATCAATCGATTATCGTATGAAGATGCTAGTTAAAGATGGTTATAAAGCACCACATAGACTTGTTAACGGTATTAAAACTGAACTCCCATTTGTAGATTGTACTTTTGATGATCGTGATTTAGCACAGTTAAATGCAAAATGCCTGAATTGTTTCTTTTGTGCTTTAAAATCTGAAGACTATATGCGTGTTTCTACTTGTGTAACGGGTAAAGAAATCTGGGATAGATTGTGTATAACATATGAAGGTACAACTGAAGTCAAACAGTCTAGGTTAAACATCTTGTTACATGATTATGAACTTTTTTGCATGAAACTTAGTGAGACGATTTCAGAAATGTACACAAGGTTCACTCAAATCGTTACCTCTTTGCATGCTCTAGGAAGAGAACTAACTAATTACGAAAGAGTGAACAAAATTCTTAGATGTTTGCCTTTTTCATACGATGCTAAGATTACTGTGATCACAGAATCTAAAGATTTAAATATGTACTTTATTGACAGCTTACTTGGATCACTCATTGCTTATGAGCAAGGGGTGAACCAAAGACAACTTGATGCTGGTGAACAAAAGAAGGAGAAGACAGTGGCGCTAAAGGCCAAAGATTCAAATGCTAGCACTTTCAGTTCTGATAGCAATGATGTTGCCTTAATCACAAGGAAATTCAAGAGCTTTCTAAGGACGAAGAATAAGAATTTTCAAAAGTGGAACAAAGGTAAAACCATTAGAAACATTAAAGGTTCATCTGAATCTGTTTGTTTTGAATGCAGGAAGCCTGGACACATAAAGGAGGATTGTCCTACACTCAAGGCTCACCCAAGCAAGGAGAAGGGTGAGGAGAAACCAAAGTTCAGAAAGGATAAGAAGTGGATACAAAAGGTGTTCTAGGTAGACTCTACATCTGACTCCTCTGAGACTGAAGCTGAAGAGGAGGAAATAAATCTGTGTCTGAAGGCTGATGATTACCCTGGTCAGTTAGACCAGGAAGAGGTATGTGAGCTTACTTATGATCAATTACTTGAAGTACCTGAAAAAATTCATGCATCGTATATGAAGCTTAAGAAACCCCATGCTAGCTTGAAACTGGATTATTTGACTTTGCAAAAAGAGCATGATGTTTTGACTAAGGACCATTCCACTATTGATAGAAATCACATGTCTTTACTTGATGAGTTTGATGAACTGAATATAAAGCATTCTGATTTAATTATTGAGCATGATGCATTTAAAATATCGAATGTTGAATTAGAAGCTGCTTCTAAGAAATTGAATGATATGGCATGTGATTTAGAAAGTAATGAAAGTGCAAGAACTTTTGAGATTGCTAGTCTTAACATGGAGAACGAATTTTTAAGAGTGAAAATTGCTGCTTTTGAAAAGAATAAAAAATCACCTACTTTTAAACAGTTTTATGCACCGCCACCTTTTGAAAAATCTGTTGGAAATTCATCAAAGCATGTTTCATACACTTCTAGGAAGAGGCACTATCACTCATGTAGATTAATTAACCCTTTTCCTGGTGTTAGATGTTTTTCATGTGGCATGATAGTACACATTTCCTACACCTGCACTGATCACCGTAGTACACATTGGGTGTGGAGGCCTAAACTGCCTGTTTCATAGCACAGCACACATGCATTGCATTCTTCTTATCATAAGAAGGAAATGTTTGATATTTTTGTTGGGGTGCTCTCACACAAGACCTCGTAAGAGCATATGGTACGTGGACAGCGGATGTTCTAGACACATGACTAGAGATGCAAATCAGTTCATTTCGCTGGAGGCCAGGGCTGGAGGCAAGGTTACACTTGGAGATAACACCACCAGGAGGGTGGTAGGCTCAGGTATAATTGGTGATTCAAAGAATTTTATGATTGATAATGTTTTGCTTGTAGATGGACAGAAACACAACTTGCTAAGCATCAGTTAACTTTGTGACAAAGGATACAGCATCAAATTCCTGCCAACTGGCTGCATTTTAAGATTAAATGATAAAGTTGTTTTGTAGGGACAAAGGATCAACAACGTCTACAAGTTGGATGTAAGTTGCATTAAATCTGAGAATTCAATTTGTTTAAAAATTGCTGTTGATGAGTCTTGGTTGTGGCATAGGAGATTGTGTCATACCAGTATGAAAACCCTTAGGAGAGTCACCCAAAAGGACTTAGTTAGAGATGTGCCCAAGCTTAAGTTCACTAAGGATCACCTATGTGATGCCTGTCAGTTAGGGAAGCAAGTCCAGTCCTCTTTTCACTCTGTTAAGGACATTAGCACCTCTAAACCTTTAGAAGTTCTTCATATGGACCTCTTTGGATCCATTAGCACTACCAGCTTAGGGGGAAAATTCTATGGATTTGTGATTGTAGATGACTACTCGATGTTCACTTGGATTAAATTTTTGTCCCATAAATCTGAGTCATTTGATCAGTTTAAGTCCTTCTCCACTTGGATTCAGAGGAAGTTAGGTTGTGAGATCTTGACTATTCATAGTGATCATGGGGGAGAGTTTGAAAATGTGAAATTTAGAAGTCTTTGTGAGGAGTAAGGGATTAGTCGTAATTTTTCAGCTCCTAGGACCCCTCAGCAGAACGGGGTAGCTGAAAGGAAGAGCAGGACCTTAGTGGAAGCCGCTAGAGCCATGCTTGCCGAGTATTCACTTCCAAAATACTTCTGGACTGAAGCGGTGAGCACTGCCTGTTATGTGCTGAATAGGGTGAATGTGAGATCAAAACTGAACAAGAAACCTTATGAGATCATTAAGGGTAGAACTCAAAACCTGTCCCACCTCCATGTCTTTGGCTGTAAGGTTTTCATTCTGAACAATAGGAAATCACCCTTAGGAAAGTTTGACCCTAAATCTGATGAAGGAGTGTTCTTAGGCTATTCTAGTGTGGGGAAATCCTTTAGGGTGTTCAATAAAAGGGCTTTGGTGGTGAAGAGACAACTCATGTGGTGTTTGATGAATCTGATCCTAAGATGAATATAATTGAGGAAGAAGAAGAGGTACAGGAAATTACCCAAGGGGTTGGAAATACAAATCTAGAGGAGAGGGTAGGACCTCAAATCACACTGCATAGAGATTGGAGATATTCTTCGAGTCATCCTAAAGAACTGATCTTAGGAGACCCTTATGAAGGTGTTAGGACTAGGCATGGACTTAGGAAGGAAGTAAACCACTCTGCCTTTATCTCAATGACTGAACCCACCAACATCATTTAAGCCCTTTCAGATGAGTTTTGGATCTTAGTTATGTAAGAAGAATTGAATCAGTTTATAAGAAATGATGTTTAGGAGTTAGCAGAAAGACCTAGAAATCAAAGTATTGTGGGAACCAAGTGGGTATTTAAGAATTAGATGAATGATTCTTGTGGGGTGGTGAGAAATAAGGCAAGATTGGTAGCTATGGGGTATAATCAGATTGAAGGGATTGATTTTGAGGAGACATTTACCCCTGTAGCTAGATTAAAAGCCATTAGAGTGCTACTAGCCTTTGCTTGTTATGAGGGATTTAAGCTGTTTCAAATGGATGTCAAGAGTGCCTTTTTAAATGGGGTAATAAAAGAGGATGTTTTTATAGAACAACCCCCAGGTTTTGAGAGTTCCCAATATCCAAATCATGTTTATAAATTAAAAAAGGCCTTGTGTGGATTGAAATAGGCACCCAGAGCTTGGTATGAGAGGCTTAGCACATTCTGTTAGAAAGAGAGTTTGTTAAGGGGAGTGTAGACACCACCCTTTTTCTAAGGAGAATAGGGGATGACTTACTCATTGTCCAGATCTAGGTTGATGATATAATTTTTAGATCTTCTGATAAAAATTTATGTGATGAGTTTTCTAAAATAATGAGTAAGGAGTTTGAGATGAGTATGATGGGAGAATTGTCCTACTTTCTGGGGTTTAGCATAAGGCAAACGGATGATGGAACCTTTCTCAATCAATCTAAATACACTAAGGACATTTTGAAGAAATATGAAATGGACAAAGCTAAGCTAATTAATACTCCCATGAGCTCCTCTGTTCAGTTAGATAAAGATTCAAGTGGAAAATCTGTTGATCAGAAGAAGTATAGGGTACCCTAGGCACAGCACCTCCTTTGAGATCCTTGGGTATTCTGATTCTGATTTTACAGGGTGTAGGGTGGATAGAAAGAGTACTTCTAGAACTTGTCAATTCATAGGACAGTCTTTAGTCTCCTGGTCTAATAGAAAATAGAACTCAGTTGCCCTATCCACTGCTGAAGCTGAGTACATTGCCTTAGGAAGTTGTGTGGCCCAAGTTCTTTGGTTAAAATAACAAGTTTTGGATATAGGTTTACCTGTTGGCATAATTTCTATTTTGTGTGATAATACTAGTGCCATCTGCATCTCTAAGAATCCAATCCAACATTCTAGGACCAAATACATTGATATAAGGCATCACTTCATTAGGGACCATGTTACAAAAGGTGACATTGAGCTACATCATGTTGCAACTGAAATCAGCTGGCTGACATATTCACTAAACCACTGGCCTTTGACTCATTCAGCATTTTGAGGACCAGATTAGGAGTGATTGATATAAATGCTTGATTCTGATGATTGCTGTTTTCTGATTTCTCTGAGTTTTATTCTGTTTTTGTTAGTTAGCTTTTGTGCTGATCACTTGCTTTATGTTATTTTTATTCTTCTGCTTTCTGTTTTAGCTTTAGTGTCAGTTTAATTTGAGTATTTATTTTGATATGATTTAGTTTTTTTACCTATTTTATTTACTGATTCATCTCGTTTATCTACTGTTTTATGTGTTTGAAAATCAAAAAATGGATTTCTGACTTAGAGTTTTGCCTTGTTTTATCTGGAAGCTTGTAAGCAGTGATTGATTCCACTGGATCTGTTAAAGGGAAGAAATGTTGATGATTGTTTCTCTTCCTCTAACTTCCTTAAATGGTGTATTGTTTCTTTTGGATAAAAATCTTCATCAAAATTAAAAAGTTAGTTTTTGAAATAGAGATCTATTTTATCCTTCTACAGTAATCTACCTCATATGATTAATGTTTTCAAAGTCTTGTGTCATTATTTTGATTTTCTAAACCAAGTGATTGCATTTATCATATGATGTCTAGTTTTTATTTTGTAAATTACTCTTCCTTATTGTGGAGATCATCTCCTATGTCTCGAAGGTAATTCTACAGCTGAGATCCTTTAATGATTTTGAGAGGGAGAAAGCTTATAAAAGATGTGCAGTGCGCCAAATAAATTGAAAACAAGGCACAAAATGTGCTCAAAGCTAAAAAGATGTGAAATGTCGCCAACCTAAAAGATACACAAAGTATATCAAAAATTAAAAAATGTGCAAAGCGCCAAACAAATTAAAAAAGAGGCACAAAATGAGCCCAAACCAAGCTTTCTTCCTTTTCATATTATTAAATGTCTTAGAAAGATCCGTGTGCCACTTAATATTTTCAGAAGCTTGAGTTTGAAAATCCTGATTTCTATTTTTTTACATTGTAATACTATTTTATCAGATATTTTTCTAGAACGAGGCTTGAAAGGATCTCTTATCGAATCTAATTTCTTTTCTTATGAATTAGATTTTTGTTTTGAAAGAGGTGTGCATCGATAAGGTGCCTGGGGTCGGGGTTACGAAAGTCAATTTTTTCAACATTTTTTGGATTTCAGCACCGTCAATCATCTTCTTATTGGTTTTTGGGTCGAAAATTGAGGGAGAATTCTATTTTGTAGATGTTGTCTTTTCCACTTGTACTGATGATTCAATGTTTCTGTTTCCCTACTCCATTTTGTGATGTCAAAAGGGGGAGTCAGTAGGAGTTTTATTCCTGTTATGTTTCAATTGTAGTAGCTTTGCTCCTGGTATGATTTGTACTTGTGTTTCCTGTACTGTTTTGATTGTTCAATGAAAATTAAAAAAAAAAGAGGTTTTTCGATCTCCTAGTTCTTGTATTTTTAAACTACTGAACATATGTTTGCCATCATCAAAAAGGGGGAGATTGTTGCAAATCTTGTTTTGATGATGACAAACACGTTTCTATTATGTTTTGCTTGGCTAACCCGTTTCAGGTATAAAAGATCACGAGCAACTCAAGCCAACTCAAGATCGGGTTCAAGTGTGTCCAATGTACTATTTTTCTTTTCTTGAGTCAATTGTAATGTAACTGAACCCCCAGCTAAGTAACCTTGCACACACACACTAAGGGGAAGAGCTTGAGTGAATTAGAGTTTCTGTTCAAATTTTTGTTCAGATCGTCCTGGATGATAGTCACATCATCTTGGACGATCAAGTAAAAATAGAAACCCTAATAAGGGAGACCAAGTTAAGAGGGTCTGATTAAGCAGATCATCCTGGATGATCTTTGGATCGTACGGGACGATATGCTCAAATTAGAAATTCTTAGCTGCCAGATCAAGTTAGGCAAGTTTTTATTTTTAGATATTTGGTCTGATCGTCCCGAACGATACGTGTATTGTCCCAGACGATCTAGTACAATCATGCCTAAATTAATCTGGTAATTAAGGAAAGCAATTTATTGTTGATTGATACAATCATATCATCCTGGAAGATCGCAGGATCGTCCCGGACGATCATGATCGTCTAGTGCGTTTCAGCTGTACGACCCGAACTGTGTACAGGACAATTTGGGCACTTTTGAGCTAATCGTCCGGGACGATATCCTTATCATCCCTGACGATCAAGTCATTTTTGAATCGTCCAGCACAAGTTTCTCTGGATGACCCGAACTGTCTTCTGGGCGATATTCCTCGATTTACACTAATCATCCCGAACGTTCGCACGATCGTACGGGACGATATGATCAATTTTTTCTACTGATCGTCCAGAAGAGCCAGATCGTCCAGGCTTAAACAGCTGATTTTGAACTGATCGTACAAGACGATCTATAGATTATCCTGGACGATCTTGGCTGACCAGTTGAGATTTAGGGCAAATTTGAAGCCCTCCTATAAAAGATATTTTTCTTTCAACAAGAAAAATATTTTTCCACTTTCCTTTCAGAGAAACCCTAGAAAGAGAGAGAGAGTTTGGGAGAGAGAGAGAGTGGATCTTGTGAGGGGGAGTTAGTGAGGGATTCACTAAGGTTGCTCCAAGT
Source organism: Dendrobium chrysotoxum (assembly GCA_019925795.1). Classification (NCBI taxonomy): domain Eukaryota; kingdom Viridiplantae; phylum Streptophyta; class Magnoliopsida; order Asparagales; family Orchidaceae; genus Dendrobium; species Dendrobium chrysotoxum. The sequence goes on from CM034312.1 coordinate 42,466,189, forward strand.
ACGGATCAGAGTCGTCTTCTCCGCTCGTCATCTTTCGTCTATTTGGTGTTCATTGTGGGAGGATTGTTCGCAAGAAGATCCAGGGTTCTCTGCCCGCTTCAGGAGGAAGCAAAAGGAGGTTAGGTTCTCTGCCTCACCTTGTGGTGGAAAGGAGGATTTTGTACAGGCTTCTCCGCCTTGCTGTGGGAGCAAAAGGAGAGTCACTTTTTGTTTAGTGCAATACCTGGAGGGGAGGCTCCGGGGAGTGGACGTAGGTCAAGTTAACCGAACCACTATAAAATCCAGTGTGTTCATTCTAATTACTTTCTGCACTTTTATTTTTCTGTGATTAACTGCTTGGGTGAAATTGTGTTCGATCTTTTCGTTTGATTGTTTTGCTCATTTTCGCTGTAAATCATCGAAAAGATTTTAATTGTTTCACTAAAACTTTTAAATATCCAATTCACCCCCTCTCTTGGTTAGCCTCGGGACTAGTTCACAAGGGCTTAACATCCCTATCGAACTTTCACTCACTAGTTCCTTGGTACGTAATACACAAACTATCCCATATCTCCATACCATTACTATAAGTAGACACTCGCACATAATCTTCTAATTTCAATGTGCAGAAGAACAAATTAAAGCATTTTGCATTAAATTACGTAAGTTTGCTATCCTCATTACTCTATTCATTAAATGATAAAATAGTTTTAATGCCATTTGTGAGTAGAAAAGGTGTAGAGTAACCTTCTTGTATCAATATCCACATGCGATAGTCTATAGATTATAAAAATATAGACATGCAAATTTTCTAAAAGACAAATGGTATATTGTTAAATAAGGGTGGACAGGGTATTGAATAATCCTCCACAGTGTTACGGTTAAAAAATTGTTCCATGGATCAAACGTTTTTAGGTTTTAAAACACTATTTTGAAACCCCGCACTGATATCACTTGAAAGTATGAGTTACTCCAAGAGGGGGGGGGGGTTGAATTGGTATTTTAAAAAGCAAATCCTAAATAAGAGTTCTAATTTTTGAAGGATTTTTTAAATTTTTTAAAAGTTGATTTAACTAATCAAATGCGAAAGTTAATGATTTGTTCATAATTACAACAATGGTCGTAAAATTTTAAATCTCATAATGGAAAATTAAAGTCAAACTTTATGAAGTAGTTATAACAAAAATTAAATCCAAGAAAAATAAAATGCCAAAAATGGAAAAAGCACACCAAAAATTTTTATAGTGGTTAGGTTAACCTTGACCTACATGCACTACTTGGAGTCATCCACTTTGAGAGTTACGCTATTAAAATTTAACTCTCCTTCTACTCCCACATCAAGGCGAAGAAGCCATTACAAAACTCACTTTCACCTTCCCTGGTGTGGCGGAGTGCCAGACGCTATGTCACCCTCTTGGTGACAGCAGCGAACCTTGTCCTTTTTCTCCTCCTAGAGAAGGTAGAGAACTTTGAGGACGTTGAACTAGAAGCCTCTCTCCCTAGTGAGCTTCTACAAGACTCACAAAGGCCATAGGAGGAGCAAGAATGTTGCTAGCTTGGAGAAACTGTGCGATCCCTTTAGACTCTTTCTCCCTCACGCTCAATCTTACCTTCTCCTTCCTCTCATAAACCCTAAATTTCTTCAAAAGCTCCCTCTCAAGAGGTTTATCAATTATCATGTTCCTCTCCTTTTTTTCTTCTCACTAAAAGATTAAGAAAAACTTATTTTTATATTAGGCTTTAGAAAAACCCTAATGATTCAATTCAGCTGACACTATTCATACAGTATGATTCAATATCATAATGTACAATTAGTTCAAAAATAATTCCATCTAGTACGAAGGGAGTTGAACAGTTCATAGATTTAAGCACATCGTATAGTACGATCAGGAGATCATACTGGACGATCATTTTCTGTTCCACTGTTCGTACAGAATGACTTATGGGATGACCAAAAATCATCTATGCAAAATATCCTACACTGTACACTTTGTACAGTATGAATGTTCAATTACAGCACGTCATCCTGTACGATATGAATATCATTCCGATATGAATAGTTCAAAAACTCTAGTTTCACCTGGTACGATCTCTGAGATTACCAAATTTCATCTCCATAGTTTGTGCAGTATGATTCATATAATACAGTATGAATCACAGTCATTAATAAAACATGATTTAATTTCCTTATTATGAGGGATAATATTGGTAAGATTTCAAATGATCGCATAGTTAGATTAATATTGCATAGTATGATTAGTTCAAAAATCAAATTCAAAATCTTACCTAAATTATGCTGGCGACTAGGGGTTTCAGATGTAAACAAATCATATAGTATGATCATAATCGTACAGCATGATTAGTTCACAAACTAATCATTTAGAATTAGCCATTAAGCCTAAGTGTTGATGACCTACCATACAGTATGATTAAAAATTATACAATATGATTTTCTTTTTTTTTTTTAAATTATCTTCAAAAAAGAAACTCTCCCCCCTATGTGTGTGTGTATGGTCACCCAATTTGCATACACTCTTTGTGGCAGACTAAAAAAATTAAAAATAAAGAAAATATAAAATAAATATTATTTTACATCCTATTCTACCTAGTCTTGAGTCTCCAACAGTCTTGAGCAGTATGTATCTTACCTGAAATATTAGTACACGCAGAAAAAAAAAATAACATCTATATTTTTCAAGGAAGAACATAGTAATCAAGTCAATATTATTTTTCATCAATAAAATTAGATACTAGGGATTATGCATTGTAATAATTAGTTTTTTCAAGACTTGTGTTGAGAGGTAATTTACTATAAAGGCTTGCCTTACATGGAATCAAGAACTCTGTAAAAGAATAAATCCTATTTTAGTTCTCTAAAAAAGGGTAAAAATCTTTGGGCTCATACTAAGGTTTTATTCCTTGGTTATTTTCTTTTTCAAAATGATAGGTGCATTAGCATTTTCTATCAAGATGAATTTTAAATTCCCTATGCTATGTTTGATAATGAAAGAAAATATCATTTCTATTTTAAATTGGTAGTAAATAGTTAGTTAATGATTTGAGATAGTATTAAATTAGCAATGCAAATTGGATTAATGAAAAATATTTAGCAAATGAGTGGGTGTAATTTATTTATCCACTATTATTTTTGGTGACTTTTTTGGGGATAGATTCTTCCCTTCATTACAAGTGGAAACTATTTATAAAACCCAAATTCAAATCTCTAGTCCATTGGTACTAGGCTTATTAGAAACCCAGCTTCAATTCTCTAGTCTTATATATTGCATTGGTACTTGGTCTAAATAATTCATCTTAAATCCTTAAATTTAAATCCAGATTCAAACCATTTCAAATCTAATAGCAAGTCTCAATTCCAATTTCAACCACTTCCCTAATCTGAATTCTTCCAAATTGGGTCCAGATTCAAATCACTTAAAAGTTAAAAATAAATTCCAGACTCACTCCAATTTAAAGTTTCTCTAGGGATTTAACAAATTCAGTTCAATATTTTCTCTAGAAGAAATATTATACCTAAAGCCAATGAGTTCAAAAAATGATTAAGAATTTACGGTTCAATTTTAAAAATGGTAGGAAGACTATTATTCAGCATTTCCAATAACCTCAACATCCCTGTTAGCTGGGTCCACTTTCCTCAGGAAACTATGATATAGTTTGGCTCAAGATATGATGACATCCAACAGACATTCACCTGATGTTACTTTGAAGTTGTCAAAATTGTTTAAGTACTAATAGAGAAGCATATTATTTAGATTACTATACATGGTGGGTCTATAGCTGCTCTTATAATTATAAAACCCTCAATCTTCTCCCAGCTCAATTTCCCTAATTATGTATTAAACCAAAAGGGAAAATCTATCTTTCAGTTTGATTTGCTAGTGTACACCAAGTTTGATATTGGGTCTTCTTCAAGAGTAAACGAGATGAACAAATTTATGTTGGAGGGACTAATCCAAGTCTGTGCAATATGTTTTGGACAAATAAACACTGAATTTCTAAAAAGTGTAGAGGGTGTCACTACTAATAAAGTATAATCAAAGCTAACTAAGGAAAAGCTATATCCATAGCTCCTTAAAAGAATGGTGACCTTTCAATATCAGATACATATTATCATTATAGATTATTGTTATTGACATAAGAAGTTCTCAGTTGTCATTGATTGTGCAGTGCTAGTCAATATTCAGAATAATCAATTTCTAATGAAATCTCTATGATATGGAGCTTTAGCCTATCTCGGGTACACCTCATTATCTCAAGGTGAATCATGTCAACTTATAAATAATCTAGTGAATGTCTCCCATCACTCATTTGTTCACTAATCACAAATGGCTACCAGACACCATCTACAAGGTAGCTAATCATCTTTGTATTTTGATACAAAGATACTAAAACTGTTAAACCAGCTAACCTTAGTTTCTAATGAGAATAAGGTTTGGAAAACTAAATTGGTAGCCACTTGGATTGCACTTATCACAAATAAAGATCATGTTTTGAAGGAATTAAAGAGAAATAAAGGTAAAACTCTCAAAGAATGCTAACCAGTAATAGTGTACACTCCAGTTGACCCACATAATGTGTTGTGAAGATTGATAGAGGATGTGATGAATCAATTAAAGGCAAGTAAAAGAAAGAAAAAGAAGAGGCTATTAAATTGGCCAAGATGAAATTTCATGTTGAGAAAATGTCTAGGAATGTCTGTATGGTAGATACCCAAGCATCTAATTTAAAAGAAAAGGGTAAAGGTAAATTAAATCCTTTAGATGATGAGGTGAAGGAAGGAGATACACTATAATTGATGCAACATCTATTAGATCTATTTAGATAGAAAGATGTGTAATTTTTTATATTGAAGAAGAAAATGGAATAGTTGATGGCTACCAAGGCTATTTTGTAATGTAATGAAATTCTATCTAAAGCTCATATATAATCAATAACAGTAGATTCTATCTAGCACTATATTAAATAGAAAGAAATTGTCAAAGAAATTGATGATAGAGCAATAAAACTTAGAAGAATAAATTTAACCTACAAACATTAAATATTTAGTCGAGTGACAAGTTATAGAGGCTCTAGTACTATGACTGGGCACTTCATCTCTTCAAAAGGGTAGACATACCTTGAAGAATATAACTTGGTCTATTATCTTAAAAGATTGTGCCACCCTTGTTTAAAAATTTGGATGATATAAAAAAATACTAAATAATATTTCGCACACTTTAGGGCTCATTATTGTAATACAGGAGGCAGTGATGCACTATTTTTAAGGCTATTTATAAGAAGCTTATTAGGAGTGTCATTTGATTGGTACTGGGAACTTCATAATGGCTAAGCATGTGCTTTATATAGTTAGGATAATCTAATTTTATAATGATTTTTTTTGAGAAAGAAACTATGTAACACTCAGGGATTTGGTGGTTAATAGATAAAACTTAGGTAGAATTTGGTAGATTATATATTAAGGTGATGGTATCTTATCATTAAGTGTGAGAATTAGTTTAAAGAGCATCATGCTATATAAATTCTCCTTAAAATATATATGGTTTGGTAGCCATTCTATTTAAAAGATTTATTATATTGAGAAGTTGTTATGTAAAGCCTCTAATCTCAAAGGGTAAGCTTCTCGATTTTCCTTTGTCAAAGATTAATAATTAGCATGAAATCTAAAACCCCAGAAGATCTTGTAAAAAAAAATGTAGGTCAATCTCAACAATTTATATGGGTAAAAAGGCAGTGAAATTCAAGTAGAAAATATAGCTCATACTTCCTAGTATCAATAGTATAGTAAATCACTGAGTGAACAGTTCAAACCACTTTCCAATCTCACCATAGAAGAGAGTATGGAGAATTTTGAATAAGTTATGAACACTTCATACTCATTTAAAAAGGAGGTTGATTAAATGATTTTCTAAGAACATCTTGAATAGATTTTAGTTCAAACTTCCTAACCCAAAATGCCATAGAAATGGGAAAATTGGGGCAAACAGTCATCATTTTTGTTCCCTTTTTCATTCTAGTCTAGAGAGACGGAATCTGTTTAGAGAGAGAGAGTCCCCATTTCAAATTTTTATTCTTGCTTTTATTCCGCTATTCTAGCTAATTTTTAGGACATGGCGGTAGATGGACGCTCGCCAATGGTGATTTCATCTATTGAGGCGCATCCCAACGGCGGGTCATTTATTTAGAATAAAGGTGGTATTAATCATCTTGGTGCTAGACGGTTCCCTGATTATGGTGAGGTGTAGATGAGTTTATTGAAGGGTTCACCTTTGGAGAAAAAGGAGAATGGTGGTGGTGTTTCTAAGAAGGCTACTCATGTCATTGGTAAGGGTAAAGGTATCTCTCAAGAGTTTGAATTTAAAACTACTTGGTGCTTGAAGCCTCCAGCAAAATCCCCATTGAAATCAAATGACCTTGATGCTTCTTTATAGGGTATGAAAATTTTTGTTAACAAAATCGAGAATTCAATTTCAATCCCTGACAACATTGTAATAAATAAGAAGTCTCAAATATAGGTTAACAAGAATTGTCTTAAAAATGTTGATAAGTTTTTTGATGGTGTAAGGGTGGATTCTACTTCATTGAAGGTGTAGAATGAAGCGCCGGTTAGTAATGAGAATGTGGTTGGAGGAGGTAATCCATGGTCCAGAAAGCCTTATATTAAATTAAATTTTAAGGAGGAGAATTCTATACTAATGGAGGATGGCATAGCAGTGAACTTATATGGTCCCAATGAAATTTTGGATTCAAACAATTTGGAAAAATCTTTGGTAGCCAAGGTGTTTAGTAGAGAGATCCCTTCTCATATTGTGGCTTGGGAATTAAGGCGTAAATGGACACATTTTGGTCAATTTCATTTTACTACCCTTGGGATGGGATGGTTCTCGTGTTCATTGAAATCAGCTGAAGTGTTGGAGGTAGTTCTTACAGGTAGCCCGTTGTATGTGAATGGCCATATTATTGTTATGGATAAATGGTCCCATGATTTTTCACCATTGTCAATGAAGGGTCTTACTTCTTCTATATGGATTAGAATGCCTCAATTGCCTTTGTAATGTTGGGATGAGGTTAATGTGGAAAGAATTGCTTCTATGGTTGGAAAACCATTAATGTTAGATGGAAACATGTTTCAATGGGGGAGGAGAGAGTTTGCAAGAGCTTGTGTTGATGTAAAGCTGGACCAACATCTTCCCTTGGGTGTTTTGGTGGAGAGTATGTCGGCATGGTTTTTCCAAAAGGTTGAATATGAGAAGATCTCCACATTTTGTTTTGAATGTGGGATGATTGGGCAAGTTAAGAGTGATTGTAGTAAGGGATGTCCGGTTGAGAATGAATCGGTTGAAGATGCTTTTAGGCCAGGGCAAGAGACTATGAGGCAAGGAGATGAGAAGAATTCAACTTATGGATTGTGGGTACATGTCGATTATAAAAGAAATAAGAGGGTAGCTCAAAGAGTACTTATCAGGAGGCCAAGGTAGATGTGGTACTCTAAGAAAAATCAAATTCACTCAGTTATTGTGGAGGTAGAGAAATCTGTCGTTTTGGGAACTACGGAGCTTGGTATCTCTACGAATGTGGAATTGGAGAAGGTTATTGAAAGCAATGTGGTAGCTGAAGAAGGTGAAATAATTCTAGATCAGGCTTTTCGAGAGAATGACATGGCAACTTGTGGAGCTGTGGAGTAAAACAATTTGGCAGAAGAAGTGCTTGGACAACCTGGTGATGAGCAGGGTATGGAATCTAAACCTATTTCTTCTTATATTACTGTAGCTATGAATAAGTTTCATGCTTTGAACAACTGTGGTGTGGAAGTGTTGGAGTTTGATAAAACTTCAATATGGAGGTCTGGAAGTGATACAAAGGTTGGTTTGACTTTGGAGAAGGATGATGCTATGATGAATAGGTCTATTATTGGCGAGAGGAGTAGTGAAGTTTTAGGGCTGGTAATATGGGAAAGGATGTTGGTGGTAGTTTTGAGGTGGCTAAGTTTAAGCTATTAAAGGAACTTAAATCTCTTAAGCCAGTTAAAATTCTTCCTCGTGATAGAAATTCTGAGGTTGTTAATAAAAGGGTGGGGGCTCACCCCTCTTGGTTGTTCAATGAGTTCAATTGCTTTTTGGAATTATAGAGAGGCCAAGGAAAGAGAGCCCTCTCTTACCTAAAGGAGTTCATAAAAGAGTTTGATGTTTTTTTTGTGGGATTGGTGGAGACTGAAATTTCTGTCTTTGATAAAGTGGTTTTTAAGAAAATGATGGGATCATATTGGGATTATTTTCTGCTTCGGTCGGAGTGTTTGTCAGTCGAAATTATTGTTATGTGGAGATTAGATTTGGCTTCTTTTTCTATGTTAAAGACTTCTGACCAATGAGTAATCAGTGATCTTAATGTCTTTAATAAAGGATTGTGGATGATTTCTATAGTTTATGGCATTAAGGATGTTCATAAGAGGAGGAATTTGTGGGATTGTCTTTAGGTGTTTTCTCATAGGAAGGTCTCTCCTGTGATAGGTGGATACTTTAACTGCATTCTATCTGAAGAGGATAAGAGGGGTGGAAAGAAGTTTGTTTTTCCTCAAGGCCCTCAAGAGATGCTGAACTTTATAAATAGTAATAATTTTCATGAAGTGGGGCTGGTTGGACCGAGGTTTGCTTGGTTTAAAAATAAAAATAGAGGTTGAAGAATTTTGGACAGGTTGGATTGGTGCTTGCTAAATTCCTTTGCTTTAGGGAAAATCCAAGTGGCCGTGGTGAGACATATTGCTAGAGTGGTTCAAACCATTATCCTATTGTTTTGAAGATTTTTTATTCAACTATTAAGAGGAAAGGTATTCTAAAGTTTGAAGATGTTTTAGCTTCTTTTCATTCTTCATCTATTATTGTTTCTAGAGTGTGGAATAAATCTTATGAAGGAGATGAAATGCAAATTCTTAACAAAAAATGTAAAAGAACTATGAAGGAGCTTTTCTTTTGGAGCAAGGAGAAATTGAACAATTTTTTGTTGTTAAAACAGGGCCTCAAGAAGGAGGTGTTGCAACTTCATGAGGAGGAAGCTATAGTTGGTTGGTTGAATGAAAAAAATTGTGGCTTTTAAGATCTAAGGTTGGAAAATTGAATTAGTACGTAGCTCGTTTGAATACGTGGTGGAAGTAAAGGGCCATATTAAAATTGATAGAAGAAGGGGATTCAAATTCCAAGTTTTTTCATGTGTTTGCAAGTGCAAGCAGGAATGGTAATTAGATTAGTCAAGTCAGGAAAGTAGATGGCATTATGTTTGAGGACCTAAATAAGGTGGAAGAGGAGTTTATCAAATATTTTTAGGGGAAATGGAGGGATAGGAAGTGTTGTCTGAAGAATTGGCCGGCTCCTTAGATGGTCTTAGATGATGATGAAAGAAGAAAGCTGGAGGTAGAGTTCTCTATTTTGGAAATTATGGATGTTATCAGGAATTTGGAGGAAACAAGTCTCCGGCTTGTGATGGAATAACTTATTCTTTTTTTAATGTTTATTGGAATATTATTGGTTATGATGTTTGCAGGGTAGTTAATAAATCCTTTTGGTCTGGTAAAATTTGCAAGGACTGGAAGGAAACTCTTAATATTTTGATTCCTAAAGTCAAGGATCCTTTATTACCTTCTGGATATCATCAAATAAGCATTTGTAGGTCTATTTACAACATTGTGGATAAAGTTTTATTGAATAGGCTCCTGTTGGTGGTTCCTAAGATTATTTTGGAAGAACAGGTGGCTTTCGTAGAAGGGAGATCAATCTTGGATCATCTTCTCATAGCTCAAGAAGTGTTCTACTAGATTAGGTTTTCTAAATCAAGGAATGGGCTCTTGGTGATCAAGATTGATATGGAGCAAATATACGATAGTATGCGTTGATCTACAATAAAGTAGGTGTTGAAGTACTTGCTGATGGAATGTGTGGTGGAACCAAGGTTTTCTATTATGATTAATGGTTGCAACACAAAGTGAATTGAGGGAAGAATGGGTTTAGGCAATGGTGACCTCTTTCTCCTTTCCTATTTATTATGTTCTTTGAACTACTCTCAAATGCTCTTTTTAGTAAAGGCATGAATCTTGGTATCAAGTTATCATCACATGCACAGAAGATTTCTCACCTATTGTAAGCCGATGACATTTTGCTATTTTTCATATGCTAAGATGAAGAAGATTCTACTAGACTACTATAAGTGGACGGGTCTAGTGATAGATCTCCGAAAATCTTCTATGTTGTTGGGTAAATCTATAAGAAGAAGGAAGTGTAAAAAAATCACAAAATTGTTGGGCTCTGAGGTGGGGGAGGAAATGGAGTATCTGGGTATTAAAATTACATTAAGGAGATTGAGTAAATCAGATTTTTAGAATTTGATGGATAAATATTTGAAAAGATTGAATGCTTGGAGGAATAGGTTCGTTTCTCTTGCAGGGAGGATGATCTTGGTGAAATTAGTTTTTCTTTCTCTTCCTTCATTTCTTTCAACACATTCATTGATTCCTTTGAGTATTTTGAAGGAGTTTGATAAGCTATGCAAGAATTATATATGGGATAAACATGACGGTAGCCATGGGCTTCATTTTATGGGTTGGGATGTCTTATGCAAGTCAACAAAATGGGGAGGACGTGGTGTCTATTCGGCGGTGTATATGTTGGGACCTTTGAGGGCAAGGTTTGCTTGGAATCTTATAAACAAACTGGATACTCCACTTAATAGGAATTTGTTGGCAAAATATGAGGGTAACTGGTGGAAAGGTGAGGGGAAGAAAAGTGGCTCGGCTTTATGGAAGATAATTATGGATGAATGGAGTTCTCTCAAAAGTATTGTCAGATGGAAAGTGGCATCAAGATATTTTATTAATGTCTTGAAGGATGTGTGGATACTTGATAAAAGTATAGATAAATGGACTACTTTTGTTGCGAATTGGGATGAGTAAAACATGACATTAAATTTAATCATTAAAAATGGGTCTTGGAACATCTATCGGCTGAATCCATTTTTTTGAGAAGACCTTGTGAAGATGATTATCCAAGTAAAAATATGACCAGATTTGGTTGAAGATTGTTTGAAGTTGATGTTTAAAATGACGGGCAAGACTATTTCTGCTCTTTTTACAAAGAATCGGTTTAATGAAGATATGGCATGTTATAATGTTTCATGGGTAAATAAACTAAAGCTTAATCCTCGGGTAGAGATCTTCTTTTGCCGTTTACACAAAAATGCTATTCCAACAACAAATTTTCTTATGCACAGAAGATTAATAGATAGTAATTTATGTCCAAGGGGTTGTGATGAAGTTGAAAACACTAATCATATAACTGCTACCTGATCGAAGTTATTCAGGAAATCAGATTGTTAAATGTCTGGGGATTCCTGGCTCCAATTTTTCATTCATTTGAAGAATGTTTGGGGGACTTGGAGAGATTAACTGTCATGAATCCTTTTGTTGCCAAGTTGTATTTTATGTTGTTATTATTTTCTTGGAATAGTAGAAATAAAGTGAGACATGGGGGTGGGGAGGAAAGTGCTGTTATTATTGCTACTAGAGTCATCCATTTTGTGGCTGCTTGACATCAGGATAAAATCATCTTAGATTACTGGGGTGTTGTTAGTCTTCCCAGCTATTTTCTAACTTTTGGCACCCTCCTCCTCCCGAGTGGTTTAAGATTAATATTAATGCTTCATTATGGGAATCTAATTGAGCTGGTGTTGGTGGAGTGGTTAGGGACAGTAAAGGGAGATTCTTGTTGGCATTTGGGTTTTTTTGTGTTTCATTGTGATATTGCTCAGTTGGAATTGCTAGCTGTCAAGTCATTGAAGATTGTTATGCAAGGGTGGATGCATGAGGTGGAAGGCATTATCATTGAAGGTGATAATCAGAATGTGATCAACCTTCTTCATCAAGTATATAGCAAATAGGAGAAGTTGATTGAAGAATGTGAAAATGAAGATTTGTTATTCTTTAAGGAATTCAATAATGTTTTATTTCATTCTATTAGTAATGGTAATAATAAGTTAGCTGATTACTGTGCTAACTTAGATATTTTGTATAATTTCATTTGGGATGTTTATAGTGAGAATAATATTCCTCCTTCATTTATTTCTTTGTTAAAGGAGTAATGTGGTAGGTTTCCTTTATTTGAGTAGTTTGTATCTAGGTTTTTTTTCTTTTAATGCAAGTTTCATTTTTCTCAAAAAAAAAAAACTTCCCAAATCACCGTAAGTTGGAGCACAAACTCAAAAATTTTATAACCTTGAAGGAGGGTCTTATAAATAATATCAAATCTTGGTTTGTTGTGATACCCAAGGAGTATTTAGTGGATTCAAGTCAAGGATCTGCTACATGTAAGTTTGGTGAGCCTTCTGCACCCTCTTTAGTTTTAAAGCCTAATGATGGTTTGGATGTTGTCTTATTTCAATCTTCAAAAAAGATTCTAAATGAACTAAAACATTTATCTTCTTAGGTACCCCAAGTAGTACATAATTCCTTACCATGTTAATTTGGTAGCTCATGTGGAAGTTTAAAATAAATTTCCAAAGGAAGAACTAAGAAGATTTCTACTTGTCAGACTTACATAGTTTTGAAGGTGGAAATTAAAACTAAAGCAAAAGTGTAAAGAGTAAAGTTGTAATTTCTATGGATGGGTGATCTAAATCCCAAATGCCACTCACATTATATGACTTTTATTTTTTCTCGATTGGGGCCAAGAAAATAATGAAGAATGATTAAGCGTATATTTTGTCTATTTATGTTGATGATTAATCAATTAATAAATTAAGCAACATAGTAGAAATTTGTTCTCAAGAATCTAAAATAAATTAAAAAAACTAAAACAATCTCTTCAATATTTCTCTTACAATAATCAACTATTCTGGATATTTAAGGTGATCCTATAAGTTCAAAAATTGAGATGTCTGACTCTTTTAGTTTACCGAATGAAACTTTAAAGGTATATAATAATTTAGATAATCAAACTACTTCTTTCCTTGAAGAACTAGTGCATGTATATCTACATAGTGGTAAAGTTGTTTCACCATGAGCTGTAACAACTGATAAAGGAAAGCAAGTTACAAAATCCAAAAACCTTAAATCAACCTCAACAAGATATAGATACGACTAATTCAAAAATCCCAAAAGTAGAGTATAATATCTTTGCTCATCTAAACTACCTATGAAACTGAGTATTTATGTTGTTATTATTCTTGCTAAAGAAATGAAAGAGTCTTAAATCAAGGATTTACTCGATCTGGGCATCTGTATTGCTCAATTAGCATCAAGAATAAAAAAGATGCACAATGTTTTAAAGAGGTTCCAGGAATAACAATATCATATGATGACTTATGGTTGGGAACTGCTAATCATAATCACCCATTATATATTTCTATAAATGTTATCAATTTTAAGTTATCTCACATTTATGTTGATCTTGGTGCACTAGTTAACTTAACAATACTTAGAACTCATGCCTACCTATGGGTAGATGCTTGCAAGCTTAGTTTCAATAAAATGATATTGTGAGGATTCAATGAAAGAAGGCTTTACGATCTATAACCTTACTATTATAAATAGATGGTCGTAGAATTAAATTGAAATTTCATTTATAAATTTAAAAACTTCTTTTAATACTCTCCTAGATAGACCTTGGCTCCATGAATATATAATGGTGCTTTCCTCTCTCGACCAATGTACTAAATAGTCTCATAAGGTTGTTAAACACTATATAAAAAAGAGATTTACAACCATTTTCAATTCTAAACTAGAAATATATGAGAATGCCACTTATTATCTACTAAAAAAAATTTCTCTAGGAACATTAAACTTGTTCAAGAAAAGGAAAAAAAGTGCTAGAAAAAGTAAAAGAAATAAATACAATTAAAAAATAAAAGCATCCTAAAGTCAAACATGATGTTCATTGGTGTCTAGTCCCTCTTTCACGAAGAGGATATATAATTGCTCAATAATCTAGAGGGAAGGTAGAGGATGAAAAAATGAGAAAATAAAAGAAGATAAAAGAGAGTATATACAAATAATAGTTCTTGTAATACATATTAATTTGGAATGTAGTTCGATGGATGAACCCTATTTATTTGAGAAAAAGTAATAAGCTGTAGAGTATATAAATATTATTGGCCATCCAAAGCTTAAAATTTCTTTAGAAGCAGATAATGATGATGAGTGGGTCAAAATAATTCAAGAAAAAAGTATTAAAATATCTGCCTTTCATAGATTAAAGAAGTATGTAGAGAATGTGACTCTAACCCCATTATCACAAACAAATATAGATGGGTTGACAGTAAAAGTCTCTCCTACATTATATCCAGACTGTAAAAATAATAACTTTATAATTTCCACCCTTAAAAGTATAGAAATATGCAAAATCCTTGATGATATATTTACTGATGAATATTAGAACTATTTTTTGATTGGTATTCCAAATATTTAAATTAATTTGAATGGAAAGGTTTAACACCATATACTTGGACTAGATGTCAATCTCAATAGTTTGAAAACCTATGGAACAAAATGTATGATAAACTAAAATATAAGGTAGGTGTTGGTTTGGTACTCTTTGTACTTTTGATTATGATAAATTTTGCTTAGTTATAACTAATAATCTTGAATTTGATAATCTCTTTATAAATGATATTAAATCTTTTAACAAATTTTCTCAGAGACTTCAGATGATTTGGATACCTCTGAAGTTAGGTTTGCACCCATAACTTGTAAAGGAGATTAAAATAATGACTAAGGATCTAAAAAGAATAAATTTTAGAAATGATGAAGACCCTCATCCGATCTTCAAATGTTCCATATTAAATTAGGTTGAGGTGAATAAAATGGTTACATTATTTTAGAGTTTAAAGATTTCTTTGCCTAGAGTTATGAAAAAAAGCCAGGATTATCTTTAAATAGAGCAATTCATAAATTAAAACTTCAACTTGGCATGGTTCTAGAAAAATAAGAACCTCAAAGAATGTGACCTAAAATTTAACATCAAGTAATTATTGAAGTCAAGAAGTTAATTGAAGAAATCTTTTCATGGAGGAGAAATATCCAACTTGGTTAGCTAACATTGTTCTAGTAAAGAAGAAGAGCAATCAAATAGGTATGATGTCCTAGAATTGAAATAGATCCATCTAAAATAAAAGAAATCTTGGAGTTGCTATCACCTATGAGTTTCACTCAACGAGATCTTTTCAAAATAAGTTATAATATATGAGAAGATTCATATCAAACATATAAGAAATATGTCTATTGTTTGCTACCTTATACAAGAAAGAAGTTTGTTTCTAATGGGATGATAGTTATTAGAGGGTTTTTCATAGAATTAATTAGTACATAATGAATCCTACAGTTTTAGCTCTTACTATCCCAGGGTAGCAATTAAATCTATATACAACTACTTTAAGAGAATCTCTTCGTGCCTTTTTGGCTCAAGTTAACAAGGAAGGGTGCGAAAATTTACTTTATTGCTTGAGTAGAAGGTTTCTCCTAACCAAAATAAGCTATCCTTCAAGTAAGAAACATTTTTTGGACTTGATTTTATTTTCTTAGAGGTGGGGGCACTATATGCTTTCTCATAAGGTAATTTTGATATCCAGAGTAAATCCACTACATTATTTGATGACTCGTTAGCCATTATTAGGAGGGTTAGCTTGGTGGTCGGTTATTCTATTATAGTTTGGCATACTCTTTATCCCCTTCATGTTGTGATGGAAGAAGTTATAAAAGATTTTCTATCAACATATCTAGCTCTAGATGATCATCAAATAAATACTAAACTGCTATATTAAAAAATAATTAAATTAGAATTAAATGAAAAACCTACCTTGGAGTTTTATTTTGATGGTGTTGCACCATTAAAAAAAGATAAAGAACCACAAGATATTTTATAAGGGAAAGCTTTATTTGGTATCATGTTTATAAATCCAGTGAAAGGTTTTATATAGTATTTGAGCCATCTATAAGATGCTTGTATGAGTATTGAAGCTGTGTATAAGGCACTAATAATTGGTTTATATTCGTCATTTTAAATTACAATAGAGAAGTAAAGATCTATGGAGACTTGTAGCTTGTCATCAACCAAGTTATGGGGATTTATAAAGTATTCAAATTTAAATTGATTCCAAATTACTAGTATATAATTAAATTATTAAATCATATTATAAATGTTACTTTGTATCTAGTACTACGTGGATAGAACACTGCGATGTATGCCATAGCAAAGCTTGTTATGGATAAATTTTATATATGCCAAATGATTTGGTTTAAATGTTTCTTTAGTCAAATCAAAATTGATTAATTTTAAACCATCCTAAAAGATGGACAAATGTTTCATTATTGATTTGAGCAGAGAAACTATTAATTTATTTTCATAATAAAAAATATTATAAGGAATATTAAATTCATCCCAAAGGATAAAAGGAATATTAACATATCATTTTAGTAATGAAACTAAATCTATGTATTTAGTTTCATAATCAAATAGAATAAATAATAATCAATTCAACAACATAGATAAGAAAAAGTTCATTTATCTCTTTGATTATGAAATAAATCCAATGTTTAAAGCTTAGGTCTATGTCCATAAAATTTTCCCCTCTCTTAAAGGGAACTAAGGTAGGGTTTATTTTATTTATGGATTCTTGACTTCATTTTAGGCAAGATCATATAGCTAATTACATCTTCTAAGAAAATATTATTGATTAAAGTAAAGACCAAAGTTTTCAAATTCATATAGATTTAAAAAGAGGCTTGGGCTATTATGATTTAATATATATAGGCTTTAAATTATAAATTCTTGACTTGGATTTAGAATTTAGAGTGAAACTTTAAACTTTTGATTTTGGAATAATAGAACTGGAAATGAATGTGCCGGGATAAAGGGGTGTATACAATCTTGACTTACACATGCTTAGAGTGAGCTACCAGCTAATAATCCTAAGTATAATCATTCACCATATGAATGCAAGATTAGATAGGCTGTATATAAGGAATCAAGAAATTATAATTTAGAGCACTATAATCAAGATTTTATAATATGTATGTGATCATGTAATGAAATGATGCATGAACAATAAAGTATAAAAAATATTTTTTATTATTTAATAATATTTCAGAGTATAATGTAAGCTCTACTATTAAATAAAGGTGGTTGGCACCACCTATAATAAACCTGGATTTCTATTCCTATATAAAATGCAGATCTGAATTTGATTATTTATTTTAGTCTTCAGTCTACTACCTCCAAAATCTTCTAGAGAATTTCAAAAGATAATAATCTTTAGAGAAATAATAATCATTTTCTTTTGGAACCCAAAAAATGTATATAAATAATTATTTTGTAATCATTTATAACATCATACTGTACAACTGGATCTAACAAAATAACTATGTAAAATAATTATATTTATATTTTCCATTAGATTTGCATTTAAACCATTGCCTAGATACATTCTTCTTTTGAAGAAATATAAAAGAATAATTTACATATAAAATAAATAAACATATGTAATATAGTGTGACTGTACCTAAAAAAATAAAGTGGGCTAAGAGCCTACTCTAAATGTGCACCAATAGAAATGTAAACATGACATCCGGAGTATACAAATTAAACACTCCAAGTTGAGTACCCTTTATGCAAAGCACCCCAAGCAAACCATACCATATCACCGGCCTAGCTTAAGCAAAAGTTGATTGTCTTAACAAACCATCTAAATGTTTGTATATGGTTGTGTCTTGGAGAGATCCTAGATTTTGTTAGTTTGAAGTTATCTAGAAATGAATTGGTTTATTTAAGGTTATTAAAATTTTGTTTGAAATTAACTTTTAATATTTTAGAAATTTGAAATTACTTGTTACAGGTGCTTTATTTGTTCAGGTTGTTTAATTTCATGTTTTGAAGAACATCGCGCTCAATAACTTCGAAGTGCTAGAATTTATTGATTAGCAAGTATTAGGCTCATATTTGTAATGCAACCAATCCTCCAAAAATAGGGTACATAGGTTGCATAGAGTCCTTATAATTGTATTAAGTATTTTATTCCTTAATCTTTAAAATCTAATACATCTTTCCCTTCCAAAAAGGAGTCAAGCACCAGGGTATGAAAGCTATAATGTCTAAGTATTTTATTATCAATTTTTTATTAATTTAGTTCATTGACTACTAATTTTTTAAAAGTTGCCATTTAGTTTTTACATTCTATGAATTCATTCGTGGCATTATCATAATAAGCACAGGGACCATAGACTCCTTAAGAGACATAGCTCTGCAACCTGAGGTAGAACAACCTAAAAACTTTATCAAGAGAATGTGATTATTTATTAATTCAACTCATTAATTACTAAATAAAATATAAATTTTATTTTTTATATTTAATGAATTAGTTCATGGCATTGTTACAAAGGTATGAGGATTAAAGCCTCCTTAGGAAACGTAGCCTCAAAGCTCAAGGTATTACTGTCTAAAAACTTCATTGACATAGTTTTATTTATTCATTAATTATTGATTTATAAATATTTTAATTGACCCCCTTTATTCTGTCATTTTATTTATGGTATAAGGACCAAACAATCATTTGGACATGTAGCCTCGTAGCCCGTTATTTAAGCTTAAAATCTTCGTTAACCAAATGCGTCTAATTTAATTCATTGAGTTATACATTTACCAATTTTTTTTGTGATTTAATAAAATTTTATATTTATTAAATTATTTAATGAATTAGGTTGGACCTAATATTGAATTTTTTATTTACAATTATTTTAAAAGTTTAATATTTTTATAAATACTGTAGCCAATTATGAGTTCAATTCCTTTAAGTTTGTGTCATTTGGAGTTTTTTTGTAATTAGTTATAATTTTTATAGGTTTAGCACATTTTAGTGAATTAAATTTGACAAAATATTAATTTTTTTATTTATAATGAATTCTGGAAGTTTTATATTTTTCATAAATACTACAACCTTTTTTGAGTTCAATTCGATTGAGTTTGTGTCATTTGGATTTTTCTGTAATTATGTAAGTTAAGCACATTTTAATGAATTAAAGTTTACCAAATATTAACTTTCTGATTTACAATGAATTTGGAAGCTTTATATTTTTCATAATTACTAGACCCAATTATTATTTCAATTCTTTTGAGTTTCTTATAATTTTTATAGGTTTAGTATATTTTTATGAATTAGTTAATTATTTATTTAGAGTGTTTTCCTTTTTTGTGCCAACTCAACTCCAAATCTCTTCAAATCTACCCAAAATGTCACTGATGACTCCAATTTTTATTTGAAATTTGCAATTTGTATTAAGAGATTAAGAAATTACAAGCAACTAAAGATAGAAATCAAACTCCTTCTTGAACAAATAAAATAAAGGAGAAGGAATGCAATGGTTAGAAAAGCAATTAAAAACAAAACTACTACTTAAAGCTAAAGTAGCACAACAATCAGCTCTTTATTATAATTTCTAGAAATCAAATGAAAAATAATATTATTGAAATTATTAAGAAAAATAAGATCTTTATTCCAATCTTCAGCTTGCTGCCATTTCACCTTCTTCAAGGATTCATGAAGCCACTTAATCACATTATAGTTGTCTCCTTCAATGATAACTCCCTTGTATTGGAACATCCACCTTTGCAACTGTTCTCTAAGTAAAAGAACATCATGTAGCTCAAGAGTAGTAAAATGCCAATGCTTCAACTACTTGCCAAAAGCACGAAGGAACTTGCTCTTATGATCTCTAATAATAACTCTAATACCTGCATTATATGATTCCTTAAGGGAAGCATCCCCGTTGACCTTCATCCAATATGGAGGTGGAGGATGCCTAATATCAACAGACTCTAATCGGAGATCAGCATACCAATTTTCCAGAATTGGATTATTTGATGGATCTATAATGGAAGTTAAGACATTTGAAGCCAAGAAATTAACAGATGATGTAGCCAATCCAAGCTTTATTTGGTTTCTTCTTTTACAGGAAAAATAAATTGCTGTACAGTATAATTTGACTATATTCAAATTAACTCTAGAAAATTATTTCAACACCTCTAAACACTTTAAATAAGAATCAAAGATAGGAACTTGAAAGTCCAATTCACGAAGCTTATGCACAATCTGAAGCAACTGACTACAGCACACCGCCACATGCTCCTGGTTCTCCACCTCGTGACTCCCACAAGCACATCTATTTTATTGCAGTAACTTCCTATAATTCAAAAAGGAGTTGGTAGGGAGGGAATTTTTACATAACCTCCACCAAAATAATTTAACTTTAGGCAAAAGTTTAAATTTCCTAAAATAATTTAATGTCTCAATTAGGCTATGTTCCATTGCCCTATGATGTCCATCAGCTTCCATCCAAGCTTCAAATGAAAGAGCAGTGATTGATGTACCTGAATTTTGCTTAATAAGCTCAATGGAATCTTCATTTAAATCTGGAAATAATTGAATTGATTTGATAACCAAAATCATGTCCTCATTAAATAAATTCTGCAACTCCAAACAGCTCCAGCCGCCGTCATTTTACATAAACTTCTGAACAGATTCATTATGGAGTTCATCACAATTAACATCAGTAGGCCATTTACTAAGAGGTTTATCAGTGATCCATTTATCATACATGATACTCACTTTATTTCCATTCACCAACTTCCATCTAATAATGTTTTTTAAATACTTTGCTCCATCCGCCATAATTTTCCATGATGGATAGTTACCTCTTTTAACCATACCACTCCGCACATCACTACCATATTTTGAGATTATAAAATGATTACATAACAAATTTGGATTTTGAAAGAATCTCTAAGTAATTCTAGACCTTAAAGGTCCCACTTTATCAACTGAAGAATGAAGGCTCAATCCATCAAGCATCTTTGGTTTATAAAGATCTTCCCATGAAAGAAAGTGTAAGCCTTTCATACCTTCGGCTTTATGCCATAAGAAATCTCTACAAATTTTATCCAACTCATACTATATTCCTTTAGGAACCAAGGAATGTGTAGATAAAAAGATGGATAGTGAAAGAAATGTACTTTTTATTAGACGAACTCTTCTTGCCATCGAAAGACATCTATTCCCCCATGCATTTAACCTATCCAATGCAAGGTCCAAAATGATTTTAAAATAAGAGTTTACTAGCCTTCTTAACACCATCTTTATGCCCAAGTATTGCATTTCTTGCACTATCGTGAACCCCAAATTCTTAGCTATTTTCTTCTTGCACCTTTTCTTTACTAAATTCCCAAGTAAAATTTGAGATTTCAAGTTATTCACCTTTTGGCCGGTCCACCCAAAGAAATCCTTCAATATTTTCGTCATACAAAGAGTTGACCTCATGGAAGCATTTTAGAATAATAATACATCATCATCATATAGTAGATTGGTAATTTTTTTAGATTTAGGAGATAACTTAACACCCAATTCAGCACCCCTTTGATATATTGTGTTAGAAAGTAGATGGGAGCATAGTATATACAAATAAAGGGATAGTGGGCATCCTTGGCTAAACCCACTTTTAGCTTCAATCCAACCCGTTATTCTACCATTAATGAGTGTAGAAAACCTTGACTTTTGAACACATTCCATAATAAGCTTAATGAGACTTGGTGGAAACCCAAACTAATTTAAAGATTTCGCTAGCGTTGGCCAACACATACTATCATATGCTTGCTCTATATCAACTATAACCACAATAAGTCATTTCTTGGAACTGGAAAATATGAACTTATTGAAGATTTCTTGAGCTAATAAGAAATGATCTTACATAGATCTACCATATACAAAAGTAATTTGATTATTAGGGATAATTTTTGGCAAATTATACTTCACACAGTTCATCATCATCCTAGCCACCACCTTATAAATTGATTGGCACAATCTTATTGGTCTGAATTATGAGGGCACCATTGGGTTCTTCACCTTAGGTATTTGAACAATTAATGTGTCCTTCCACTCTAGATGCATCTCTCCATTAGTTAAAAATCCATTCACTGCTCTCCACATGTCTTCTTTAATGATACTCCAATACAACTTGATGAATGAGGCGATAATTCCATCCATACCAGGAAACTTATTATTCCCCAGGCTCTTGATAGCTTCCAGCATTTTATCTTGAGTAAAATCATCATTAAGCATTGTCCATTCAGCATTATCAATTCTTTGTTTATTCCCCAATTCAAGCCAATCCAAGAGACTGCATTCCCTCTGTTCCAATTCTGATTAAAGAATTTAAAAGAACCTGCTTCAACTTTGTCTTGATCTACCACAAGGCCTTCAATATCATCATTTATTTGATCAATTTGCTTCCCATTTCTTCTAGCTAAAGCGTAGTCAAGGAAAAACTTCAAATTTGTATCCCCTTATTGAATCCACCTTGTCTTAGCTCTCTAATTCCACCATGTTGCTAATCAGGCCAACATAATATTAAGCTCACACACTTTGCTCTGTAACATCAGCAGATCTTGCTATTTTAAACCATCATCCAAGCTTTCTTTAAGTTGCAGCTCCATAATCTCCTTCTTCAAAGTATCCTTCAACATAGATAGATCACTCCTTTTATTCTTATTGTAATAATATAAAGCATTAAGGGCTCTATTCAACTTCCTCATCAGAATTTCAGCATCATTGCCAAAATCTTTCCTTCCCCAAGCTTTAAGTACCACATTCTATGTTGTAAGGTAAGATCTCCACACATCTTCAAATCTGATAAGTTTGTGAACTGGCCATGAAGTATCATGTAGTTTAAAAATAATAGGAGATTGATCTTAAGCCACTCTCGATAGATGTCTTACCATAGCATAAGGGACTTGCTGAAGGGCTATAGAATTCAACAAGCATGTATCCAACCTTTCCCAAATCCTTGAATTGCCATATTCATTATTACACCAAATATAGCTTGGTCCAATAATACCTACATTATGCAAATCATTGTTAGCTAAAAAAGACTTTGTTTCTTGATGCCCTTGGGAGAAGATAAATCTTTTCCCCCCTCTTTTATCCTCCTGGGACAACCTACAATTTATGTCTCCTCCCACTATAAAAGGAACATCATCCACCAACACCATATCAAGTCTCTCCCATAAACTTCTTCTAGCCAACACATCATTACTCCCCATAAACCGTTGCCACATTCCAACACCCCTTATAAGGAGTTTAGAAACACCCAAACACAACCTGAGAATAATAAAAAACAACATTAAAACTACCCTCTGACCTCTTCCACAGAACAAGAATACCCCCAGAACTACCATTAGCAAGACAATGAAAGAAATCCCAATCTTCCCCAATAATCTTATTAACTTCATTTTGATCCAAACTAGATAGCTTCGTCTCTACCAACCTAATGAAAAAAACCTCATTATTCCTCACCAACTCCGTAAGATACAGAGAAGCCTCTTTCTTTTTGGCTCCTCTGTAATTCTAAAATAAGAAAGAAGACATCACAAAACTAATGGGGAATGGTCCACAGGACCATATGAACCCCCTCCATCACCTCTTCTTCTCCATGGGATATCATCAATGAGCCCTAAAGACTTAACTTCTTTTGCAAGCTTATGTTTATTTCTAGCAAAACTCGCATCCATAACACAACTAGAAGGATATACATTCTTATCTGTTTGCACAGAAAACTTCCCATTAGCATCAAAAGCTGTTGAAGACCGATCAACACTTACTTCCAGAGTAGCAGATTTTCCATTACCATGCTTCATTTTCAACACCAACTGAGAGATGTGATTAACAGGATAAATATAATTTGTATTTGGACTTTTACATGATTCACTAGCATTACAATCCATACCTTCATTTACATTAATCTCGAAGGTCTGATTACCTAGTAAATTAGTAATCAGAGCATCTTACTTTATTTGCTCATTGTCTTCTTCTTTATCCTCAGTTTTCTCCATAAGCACACTAAATTTGTTTGAATTTGTCAAACAATAATCCACATATCATTCAGCTCACCATCTTCCTCAACTTGAATGGGATTAGAAATACCACCTTCAGCTTCAGCTCGAGACGGAACATCCTGCTTATCTTTCATGTTTAGTTCTTTGTTTCAAAGAAATCTTCTCTTCTTATTCTGAAATTTAATATTGATCCATGGGCCATACCCTGGTTCAATAGAATGCATTTTATTCAAACTACCCTTATTAACTTCATCTGAAGAAGTAATTGGGGCATCTTTGTTATGAGATTTATTCTTGTCAACATCAACATCTCTATCAGAACACAAGCTAACCTTATGCCCAATCTTTCCACATTTAAAACAAAAAGAAGAGATTTTCTCATACTCTATTTTTTGAAAAAATCTTCCACCCAAACCATCTACCCAAATACTTCCTGGCAGTTTAACATCTGGATTAATTCACACACAAACCCTTGTGAATTCCCTTCTTCCCCACTTGAGCATATTACCATCAAGGAGCAACGAGACACCAACCTTAGAAGCAATCTTGGTTATATTCAACTCATCCGAATAATGTAATGGGAGATGAGTCATTCTTATCCAAACCGGTAAAGATAATCCCTTCAATGAAAGAGGAGAGAAAGTAGGTGTCGATCTATCAATCCCAATAATGTATCTTGCTGTCAACTTATAATTTTTTGATTAGCTCTAGCTTCACTAGTATCTTGAATGATTCTAGTGAGGGAAAGCCTGGGCGATTCTAGTGAGAGAAAGTTTTTTCAAATTTCTATTTCCTGCTTTTTCGCAGGAATCCCTCGATGGCGAAGGATTACTGTCGGCGATCGCCGCTAGTCAATCCTCCATCATTCCTTCAAGAATCATCTAATCCACAAGTTCTTAAGGGAAGATTTGGAATCAATTATGAACAACTGTCACTATTCAGTGGTCGTGCTCAGAATGTTCTACAGAAGAACCAGCCTCTGTGGATTTGAGAAGGTTTCCGTCCTCAATTACAACAACCATCGATTATGGAAGGCAAAGGGAAGGCAATCCTGGATAACAAAGTATCTCCTAAATAAAAATTTTCTTGAATGAAAAGTCCACCTCAGGGCAAGAATGACTCCGAAGCTTCATCATCTGGGTTTACGTTGAAGGTTAATAGATTTGTATATGATTCTTTTGATCATAAAATTGAATTTGGTTTGAACGCTGTGTCTGAGACTTCTGACCCTATGACGAATGAGAATGCTAATAACCTAACTAATGTAGTTAATAAGAATGAGGTTTCGACAAAACATGCTGGCAGTGATAATCAAGAAAATCCATGGAATTCCAAAAATCATGTGAAAGTGAATTCTAACTGGGCTCCAGCTGAAATGTCTGAGGATGGTGTGGTGGTTAAGATCAATTTGGTTCAGGAGAATGATAACATTATTGTGCTTAAAAACTGATTAGTAGTGAAGGTGTTAGGTAATCAAATTCCTTTCCCTTCATGCTGTGTGAAATTGAGGAAACAATGGAGCAGATTTGGTAGTTTTTAGTTAACTTCTTTGGGACTTGACTGGATTTTATGTTCATTCCAGTCATCTAAAGCATTGGAAGGGGTTATGAGAGGAGGACCTTGGTATGTGGGTGGGTTTATTATGGAAATTGATAGATGGAGTACTAGCTTTTCCCCTACCTCCCCCAAGGGGCTATCATCTCCGGTCTGGATTAGAATGCCTCATCATCAGTTGTATTATTGGGATGACATAAATATTACCAAGATCACCCCGAAGGTTGGAGTTCCCTTGCTCCTTGATGGGAACATGTTCAAGTGGGGAAGGAGGGAATTCGCTAGAGTATCTGTGCGAATCAATTTAGATGATAAATTGCCAGGTGGTATTTGGATTGATGGTTTGGGTGGAAGGTTCAATCAAAAAGTTGAATATGAAAAGATTCCTTCTTTTTGTTTAAGTTGTGGTAAAATTGGATATAAATCAAATCCTTGTCCTGTTAACGCTATTGAAATGGCTAAGAACGGACTTCTTAATAAAGAGGTGGCAACTTCTATATCAAATGAGGGAGATAATGTTGGTATGCCTAAAAACCAAGAGGATAAAGATGAATATGGAGTTTGGATCCATGTGAAGTTTCCAAATAAAAGGAGGAAGATTGTCCAAGGTAGAGATTTCAACATGAAGGATAAGCAAGAAAAACAACCCAAGTGTTACTCATTCTACAGATGATGGTGGGTTTAACAAGGTGATGTCTGATGTGGTAGTTGCTAATAAACTTAATGTGCTTTTGGAAAATGTAGAGGAGGACGGAGAAATAAATGATCAAAGTAAACTAAATGCTTCTTGTATTTCAAATCAACACTTGGAACCTGCTAATAATCAGTCAGTTAATGTCCAGAATGCCGAATAAATATCTTTGGTTAGTCTTACTAACCAGCTGCTTGTAGAGAATAGTTCTACGGAGGATTGTTTGACTACTGCTGAAGTAGTTCTTGACCAGGAATCTCCAGATTTTAAGAATGATGTGGCTGCTAAAAAATGTGGTCATCCCTCATGTGGGCCTTTGGAATCTGGTGTTACTAAAACAAAATTTAAGTTAGCTAAAGAGATCAAATCTTTAGGACCTGATTTCCCTAGAAGAAGGAGAGGAGGAAGTGGAGGAGCTATTGGTGTTAGGGGCCTTTCCCCATTGGGTTCCTAATGTCTTCTTTCTTGTTCTGGAATTACAGAGGAGCTTGAAAAAGAGAGGCTTCTCTTTATCTGAGGGAATTAGTGAGGGACTATGAGGTGCTTTTTATTGGGTTAGTGGAGACTAAATTGTCTAGCGTGGATAGGAATGATGTTAATAGAATCATTGAGGAGGAGTGGGATTTTTTTCATCATCCTACTATTGGTACTTCCAGTGGTATTCTAATTTTGTGGAAAAGGTCGGAAGGGTGTTTTAAGGTGGTTTTGGATTCTTCACAGGTTGTGTTTGGGAGTTTCCAATTTCCACATAAGGATTGTTGGAATGTTGTTATGGTTTATGGGAGCAAGGATGTGTGGGCTAGAAGGGGCTTATGGTCTTGCCTTGATGTGGTTTTAGAAGGGGATATTCCTTCTATTATTGGGGGGGATTTCAGTTGCCTGTTGAGCAAGGAGGTTAAAAGAGGGGGAAAGAGGTTTATTTTCTCCCAAGGCTTGCAAGAGATTAAAGCCTTTTTAGCTAACAATGATTTGCATGATGTAGGTATTATTGGACCAAGATATACTTGGAGTAATAATACGGATGGAAACTCTAGGATTTGGGAAAGGTTGGATCATTGCTTGTTGAATTCTGCTGCTCTTGAACAAGTTCCATTTACTTCGGTCAGACATTTGGCTAGAGTGGCTTCTGATCACTCTCCTATAGCGTACAAAATTTATCAAAATATGAAGTCTCATCAGAAATACATCAGATTTGAGGATGTTTGGAGATCCTACCCGGCTATTTGGAATGTGGTTCTTAAATCTTGGAGAAAGAAAGCTTTTAGTTCAAATGATGAAGTTCTTAGAAGAAAGATGAATAGATCCCTGAAAGCCTTGCACTATTGGAATAAGAACAAATCTAAAGATCTCATCATGTTGAAGGATACTTTGAAGAATGATATTATGGCAATGCAAATGAAATAAAGTGGAGTAGAGGGTCTCAATCATGAGGAACTGCTGCTGTTAAGAAGAAAGGTGCGTGAGCTCAATGTTACATTACTTTGATTTCTACATGGTGGAATCAAAGAGCAAAGGATAGATGGATACAAGAAGGTGATACTAATTCCAATTTTTTTAATGATTATGCTTCTGCTAAGAGAAATGGAAAGCTAATAAATTAAATTAAAGATGATGTGGAGGGTGTCGTGGTTGATCAGGATAAGATTGAGGCAACTTTTTATAATTTCTTCAATAAAAAGTGGAAGTATAGGGAGTGTTGCCTCTCGGGTTGGCCTGAGGTTGGGTGTCATCAAAGGATTGATATCACTTCTTGGAAGAGTCTTAATGCTGATTTCAAGCTAGAGGATATACTTGAAGCTGTGAATAGCTTGGGAAATAACAAATCTCCTGGTTTGGATGGCATAACACCTTCTTTTATTAAGAGCTATTAGAGTATAATTAAAGTCAAATTATGGAAAGCAGTTAACAAATTCTTTATTAGTGGGAATATGTAACCGGATTGGAAGGAGATGTTGACAATTTTGATCCAAAAAATGAAGAATCCATTGTAACTGTCTCAATTTCAACCAATAAGCTTGTGTCAAACCATTTATAAGGTGGTGGCTAGAATGATAATGGATTGGTTGAAGTTTTTTTTAAGAAATTTAATCTCTAAAGATCAAGTAGCATTCATTCATGGTTGATCTATATCGAATCACTGTTTGTTGGCTCAAGAAGTCTTCAACAAATTCAGATATTCAATTTACCAAAAAGGACTTATGGCAGTTGAAGTGGACATTGTTGCGAATTTGGTTTCAAGGACTATAATTTTGATGATAACAAATATCTCTTGTTCTTGTTGATTGTCTAATCTTTCAGATACGTAGTATCAATTGCAAGTTCAAGCCAGTTTAAGAACGAGTCAGTCTGTATTGTAATTCAGGTCCAATGTACTAGTTTTTATTTTTCTTGAGTCAATTGTAATGTAACTGATCCCCTAGATAAGTAACCTTGCACACACACACTCAGGGGGAGAGATTGGGTGAATTAGAGTTTCTGTTCAATTTTTGTTTAGATCATCATGGACAATACTCACATCGTCCTGGATGATTAGGTGAAAACAGAAACTCTAATTAGGGCGACCAAGTTAAGTGTGTCTGATAAAACAGATCATCCTAGATGATCAATACATTGTACGGGACGATAGGCTCAAATCAAAAATTCTCAGCCGCCAGATTAAGTTAGGCAAGTTTTAATTTTAGAGATTTGATCTGATCGTCCTGGATGATACATGTATCATCCTTGATGATCCAGTACAATCATGCCTAAATTAGTCTGGTAATTAAGGAAAGCAATTAATATTTAATTGATACGATCATATCGTCCGGGACGATCATGATCATCTAGGTTGTTTTAGCTGCACGTCCAGAGTGGTGATCAGGATGATTTTAGCCTCTTTTTGTTCTAATCGTATAGGACGATATCGATTTCGACCTGGCCGATCAAGTCATTTTTGCATTGTCCAGCACAAGTTCCTCTGGATGACCAGAGCGGTCTTTTGGACGAAATTCTTGGATTTACACTAATCGTCCTGGACGACCGCAGAATCGTACAGGATGATCGGATCAACTTTTTCTACTGATCGTCTAGAAGATCCAGATCATCCAGGCTAAAATAGGTGATTTTGAACTAATCGTACAGGACGATTTTTCGATCGTCCTGGATGATTCTTGCCGACCAGTTGAGATTTAGGGCAATTTTAGAGCCCTCCTTTAAAAGATATTTTTCTTCCAACAAGAAAAATCTTTTGCCACTTTCCTTTCCAGAGAAACCCTAGAGAGACAGAGTTTGGGAGAGAGAGAGGATCTTGTAAGGGGGAGTTTATGAGGGATTCACAAAGGTTACTCCAAGCAAGGATCAGAATCGTCTTCTCCTCTCATCGTCTCTAGTCTTGTCGGTGTCACTTGGGAGGATCATCGGCAAGAAGATCTGGGTTCTCTGCCCGCTTCAGGAGGAAGCAAAGAGAGTTCAGGTCCTCTGCATGCTTCAGGAGGAAGTGAAAGGAGTCTGAGGTTCTCTGCCTGCTTCAGGAGGAAGCAAAAGGAGGTTAGGTTCTCTGCCTCACCGTGTCGGTGGAAAGGAGTTTTTGTACAGGCTTCTCCGCCTTACTGTGGGAGCAAAAGGAGAGACACTTTGAGTTAGTAAAATACCCGGAGGGGAGGCTCCGGGGAGTGGACGTAGGTCAAGTTGACCGAACCACTATAAACTCTTGTGTGTTCTTTCTGATTACTTTATGCACTTTAGTTTTTTGGGATTAACTGCTTGGGTGAAATCTATATTTGTTCTTTTTAGTTTGTGTGCTTTACTTGTTTCTGCTGCAAATCATCGAAAAGATTTTTTTCTGTTGCTCTTGAATTTTTAAATAACCAATTCACCCCCCCTCTTGGTTAGCCTCAGGACTAGTTTATCAGGGCTTAACATCCCTATCAAACTTTCAGACTTAGAACAAGCGTATGACAGTATGTGTTAGCCAACTCTTGCTAAACCTTTGGAATGGTACGGATTTCCTCCAAGACTCATTATACTCATTATGGAGTGTGTGCAAAAGGTTAGATTTTCAATTCATTTTAATGGTAGAAGAGCAGATTGGGCTGATGTTAAATCAGGGTTTAGACAAGGATGCCCTCTTTCCCCTTATTTGTATATCCTTCATTCTTAGTTTCTTTCTAATGCCATTCATCAAAGGGGTCTCGAGTTGGACATCAAGGTATCACCAAAATCTGATAAAATTACTCATTTATTATATGCCAATAATGTCATGGTTTTTTCTAATGCTTCTACGAGATCAGCTCTTTGTTTGAAGAATATCTTGAAAGATTTTTGTGGATAGACGGGTCAAAAAGTTAATAATACGAAATCTCAAATTTTCTTTGGGAATTAGTAAAAAAAAATTGCAGGAAGAAAATCTCAAGGAAATCAGGTTACAAGATTGTAAAATAAATGCATTACTTGGGTGTTAAGATGGTGTTGAGAAGACCCGTAAAGTCCGATTTCAAATTTATGTTAAATCATGCATTGCATAGATTAAATGCATGGGGAAGCAGATGTCTCTCTTTGGCTGGTAGGGTTCTTCTCATTAAGAGTTCGTTTCTTTCTCTACCTATCTTCTTATCAACAAATTCTTTGGTTCCTAAAGGAATTTTGTATGAGTTGGATAGATTATGCAGAGATTTTTTATGGCATAAATATAAGGAGAAGATAGGCTTACAATACGTTTATTGGGAAGATCTTTGTAAACCTAAGCAACTTGGTGGTTTGGGCCTTCATTCTTTGGTTTCTAAAGTGGGACCTCTAAGGTCAAGACTTACTTGGAGATTTATCCAGAATCCTAAATCTTTATGTAATTGCACCATTAGCTCAAAATATGGAGGTAATGTATGGAATGGAGTGTTTAAAAGAGGGAATTCTCCTGTGTTGAAAAGTTTGCTTGATGGAGATAAATACTTAAGAGGTATTGTTAGATGAAAGTTAGCAAATGGTATCAAAGTGAGTATTTTTAATGATACTTGGATCTTTGATAAACCTATTAACAAATGGACAACCTTTGTTAATTATCAAGACCTGATGAATGACCCGGACCATAAGCTCATTGATGAAGATGGGAGATGGAAAGATGTGGAAATGCAAAATCTGTTTAATGAGGAGTTGATTTCTATTGTCAAATCTGTTAAGGTTTTTCCTGAGCTAAAGGAGGATCAGCTTGAACTTATCAAACAGCACACGGGTAGATCAATATCTCCTTTATCCTTTGAGGCTTGGATGGAAGCAACGGGAAGACTGTGAGATACAGAGGAGTATCTCAATCATACATTGAGCATTTTTAGGAAACTTAAACTGCTGCCTATAGGGGAGTTGTTTTAGTGGAGACTTTGTAAAAATGCCTTGCCAACTAACTCCTTTTTAAATTATAGGAATTTGTTGCGCTCTAACTTATGTCCTTGCGGTTGTGATGCTGAGGAGAACATAGAACATGTGGCTGTTTCATGTAGACAGCTAATGATAATTGTGTCTAAGCTGAGAGAGTGGGGTATTCATGTTCCTATTTTTTATTCTTTCCAAAGCTAGATAGTTTGTCTCTAGCTAATCGCAGCATTGCAATAATTTATTGTACAACAGTTTATTATTCATGGAAGAGGAGAAACCAAATAAAGCTTGGAGTTCCTACATTTTCGGTTAATTTTTTGGCTGCTAATGTCCTAACATCTATTAACCAACCACTGAAGAGTCCAATTCTAGGCTACTGGGGTGCTAATCTCCGTTTGGAGTCTATTGATACTTGGCATCCTCCTCCCCTAGATTGGATAAAGGTCAATGTGGATGCCACGTTGAAGGAATCTTATAATGCTGGTATCGTAGCTATCTTAAGAGATTACAAATGCTGGTTTCTCACAGCTTTTGGGGAGGACTTACTGCATTGGGACATCTCAACTTTGGAATTACATGCTATTTTGTTTGTAAGAAGACACCTACAAAGCTGGATGCTACATTACAAGGGTGTTATCCCTGAAGAAGATAATTACAATGTGATCAAATGGGTTCAACAATCTTTCATCAAGATGAAATGCCAGAATCAAGTTGATCCATTTGAAGATTGTATTTTTCTTAATGAGTTCAATAATGTTATTTTCCATTGCATTTCTAGAAATTGTAATAAGGTAGCTGATTGTTGTGCTACCTTAGCTTTAGAAAGTAGCTTTTCTTTTGATAGCTTTGGTGAAAATTACATTCCTTCTCCATTGGTTGATTTGGTGAAGAAGGAATGTGATTGCTCTTATTAGAACTTTGTATTTCTTTTCTTCTTAAAGCAAATTGCATCCTTCAAAAAAAAAAAAAGTAATAACCATTCCATGAATTTGGTAAATTCTGAAAATTCATAGAATTCCCAACCAAATCAGTCTTCTTAAATAGATTATTAAGATAACTAGTATTCACTACAGGTTTAGACGGAACTGATGAAATGTCATCTTGCTTCATTTCATTTCTGATTATATGCATAGAAGAATCAGAAGCATTAGGAGCAATAAACCAAATTTGTGGATTAACATTCCATGAATTTGGTAAATTCTGAAAATTCATAGAATTCCCAACCAAATCAATCTTCTTAAATAGATTATTAAGATAACTAGTATTCACTACAGGTTTAGACGAAACTGATGAAATGTCATCTTGCTTCATTTCATTTCTGATTATATGCATAGAAGAATCAGAAGCATTAGGAGTAATAAACCAATTTACTTTTAGCTTCAAACCAAAAGAAGAAGCTTCAAAATTATTCTTTCCACGATTTGGACTCGTCAATCCAGGATTCGTAGATTTAGTAGATACTTGATTCTCTATAATTATCTTTCCTTTACCTTCAACCATCAATCATCATTACGCTAGAGGATGAGAACCCTCTTGGATCCATAAAGCCAAACTCCTTAGAGCTGCATTTTGTGATCTTCCTTTAAGTAGTGATGTCCGGTCTTTATAACTACTGAATCTTCCTGTGAACCCTTCTGAATAGGCTGAAGCTTGATGGAGAGAAGGAGGATTAACAGTCAGTGATCGCTGGTGGTCCTCCTCCGCCCTTCCTAACTTCCCGCAAAAAAATAGGAAGAAAGAAATTTGAAATCCCTTTCTCTCACTAAAAAACATTCAAAATTTCTATCACTAGAAAATGCTCAGAATTGTATTCTCTCTTAGGAGGAGAAAAGTCACTGATGACTCCTAGGGATGATTATAAGTATTTTAAAATTATTTTCTAATTTTTTAATATTTTTAATTATCAAATTAAATTAATTATTCAATTTTTTTATTTTTAAATTACTCTTTTATTTAGCTTGAATTTCAAAGAGCTTTAAATTTTTCCCTGTTAAAATTTTAATTATAAGTAGTATAATACTTAGAATGTAGTTTTTAGGTTTAATTTTTTAGGTTAATTATGTGTGTTCTATTTGGGTTGACTAATTGATAGACTAAATGAACACTAAATGTAGTGAAATTTGAAACATATGTTCTTTTGATCATGTTCTTCAAACTCACTAAATTTGAGCTCATCAAAACCTTCCTAGGTTTCACAATTAATTATCATAAGTAAATTCATTTATACCTTTGATTATTTAGTTTGGGTCTTCTAGTGACTTGATTTTGATGAAATAAGAGCTAATTTAACCTTTGTATATAATTAAATATTTCATGAAAAAAATTAAGCTTTAACTATGTGTATATTGAGGGTAACTAATTTCCATTATTTTGAGCCAAATCATGACCAAGAATTTTGAAAATTAAATTCATAAAGATCCTATTTTTTTAATTCACAAAGATCCAATTCTCACTAAGGCCCAACAAAAGTAGGGTTGTAGCACACACAACCTAGTTTACACTATTCAAATTTTAGCTCAATTGGAAAACTGGTTAGTGAGTACTTAATAAACAGTTTCTTATCAAACTAAAATTACTCACTAACCACTAGTCAAAATTTTCTAAAAATAATTTTATAATATAATGGGTTTAGGGCAGTTCAAATGAACCCAAGAACATGAAGTTTGGGTGAAAATTGGATTTAAGGTGAATTTTTAAAGTTTGGGGCATTTTTATAATTATTTAATACATTTAAATCAAATTTCAATGTGGCTAATCATTGGAAAAATCACAAAACCAGATTCAAATAATTGATGGAGACCATAAATACATGTCGAGGCCAGATCAAACTATGCCATTCACTTATCAACGTGAGTAGTTGATTTAATCATCCAATCTAGCTTGATTTGATTAAATGAGTGAAATCAAATGCACCTTTCTCTAGCTGACCCATGTTTTAAACATGGGGTAGTAGCATATGGTTTTTCTTAATCTAGGCCATTCGATCGGATTACATGCGTGATTGAACGGTCAAGATCAATCCAAAAGTCTTAGTTAAAAAATAAATTAGAATTTCAAATGATTAAAATATTGTGTAGACTCCCCTAAAATAAGATGAAATTTTAGGGCGAGCTTCTTAACACCCTAAGGCTTTAATCCATGGAGTTTAGAGGCTCCACACATTAAAATCTTAAAGTAATTTCAATTTAAAATTTAAACATCTAAATGGGAAAATACCTTTATCTAGTAGATGGATCTTCTTTTTTGGGCTCTATAAACTCTTGGAGATGTCCTCTAGAACTTTTTTGATGACTCTAAGCTCTAAACATCACTAGATTGGAAATTGATTGTAAGTATCACTCTCTCTCCTCTATCTCTCTCTTTAACTTCAATTAAAGAGATCAAGAGTACGAGAAAGCTAGGGATTTCTTATGAAGGTTTAGGGAGTTACTAGGAGGATGAGGAATGTAATTGATCTGTCCTTGCTTCAGAATTTTTAAGGGTATTTATAAGAGAGAGAAATTATAATCAAGGGCAAAGATCTTGCCTCTTAAGCACTAGCTAGCCACTATTTCAATTAGGGACTATCTAATGGGAGGCAAGGCAAGGCTCTAAAGAGTCCAAGCTCATTAGGATAGCTGGCTAGTTAATTAGGAGTGAACTAATAATTTTTGAGAGGATGTTTTGAGGAATCTTACAACATTTGCTATCCATGTGGCTAGATCTTGACCTATCATGTGCAACGAATGTTCTAGAGTGTAAATTATCAATTGGTTGGGCAAATTTGGGCTAAATTATTAATGGGCCCATGAATTTTGGTTATGGAGAGTATGGTTAAGCCCAATAGGTTGACCCAAGTCAAACCATAATTTGGAACTGCTAGTTTATATGCTTGGGGTCAAGGAACACCTCCTACAACTATTTATACAATTTAATTTTATAAGGGTTTGATGTTGGTTCAAGAAAACCACTTTAGGTGCACTTGTTTTAACCCATGTGGCTAAACAAAGTGTGCTTAGAGGTTAGAATATTCTCTAGAAAACTCAGGGTAACACCATGGATTATCCCTAGGAGTTTGGTTCACTAATTTAGTCAAAATCATTAGTTTTAAATTTATTAAGTATTTATGTGTGTTTTGGTCAACTATGGTTGACTTGGTCAAGCAAGTTTGACCTAGAGTCAAAGTGGGGTCCAACTCATTCTAATTTTGATTTAGAACTTTTTGGAATTAGTTTCATGCCGTTAGGAGGTCATTTGGTATTAAATATAAGTTTATGGATTGAAGGGACCTTTTAGTCAACTAGGGCTGACCAGTTGTTGGGATTGGGTCCAACACATTCAAAATGATATTTTCAGTTTGTTAAAGGTGGTCCCAATGTTTGGTGAGGTCTTAATGTATGAAATGCAATTTGTAGGGTCTAATAGACTTTTTGATCAATCTTGGGTGACTTGGTCAACTGTGTTTGACAATGACTTAGGGTTTGGTGAAATACACTCCAAATCACATTTTAAATGTGTTAGAGGAGGTTTCATGGTTTGGTTTAACTAAGCCATGTTGATGTTTAATTGAAATTTAGTTTTAGGAAATTTAAGGGTTTTACGATTTTTAGGATTTTGTTGTCAACCATTATCCACCAAGGATTTAATGCTCGTTCAATGCATCATCCAAATGCCAATGATCATGAATAATTTATTTGGTGAGGCTTCCAAGGTAAAAAACCATAATATGCTATGCCCAATGGCATGGGATGTAAATGTTTAAAAGTCTTATAGCCTTGGAATATCCTTTGAGTTTAAAGGGTTAGGGGACTTGGAATGCCTCCAAATTGATGTGGTTGACTGTAGAGACACACCTAATAATTATGTAATTGAATAATAATTAATATAAGTACATTTGTTTGGATTTAAGGTGATGGGCATTAGTCCCAAAATAAGTTATAAACCAAAGGGTTTTGGGCTTGGTTTTGATTACAGTATTTTAAAGTTTGATGTTTTCAGTGGGTTTGGTCAATAGATTTGGTTTGGATTTTATTTGGTCAATGATATGAAGTTATTTTTTTGGTTTAAAATGTTTAGATCATTGATATTCATTGATATTTGTCATTATTTGAACAAGTGATTTGATGACTATCATGGGTGACTATCAATTGATGGATTTTAAGTTTGATTTTTTTTTGAGATTTGAGTTTATAATTAATGTTCAAAGATTGAGGGGTTTTTTTTTTGTAATGAGCAAATAATTTTCAATCATTTAGTGATTTGATTAGATGATCAAATACTAATCAATGGTGACTATTAAATCATGATTTTGGGGTCAATGATCAGATCACTATGCTAAACCACAACACGAAATTGGATTTTATTTTTGGTGAGTCGTACAATGATTTGGGTATAGATTGTGTGTTTGATGTTGGGGAATTAACCTCTCTCAAAAATGAGGTAAATAGTAGCTAAGGTATTGGCTTGTCCAGAAGAAGATTTAATTTAAGTAGATGTACAAGGTTGTAAGGTCTTGTCACCTAAAAATATAAAACATATAAATAGGAAATCCCAATCAAGGTGAAACGTCTTTTCACTATAGATGATGAAGCGATTGAAAAAACCATTAATTAAATACTTGCTTTAAAATAGTCACTCTCATGATAAATTTGTTGCTAACCAGATAAGGATAAGGCCTCTATCAAACACTTTAATTAATGAAACTCTATATAAAAGATCATTATATCAGATGTGGTCACATTATTTCAATAAACCAGAAGCTTAGAATGTAGTAAAAGTAGTACAAGCTTGATTATGTGGTGTTCACTAGTCCATTTTTTAAATGAGAAGAAGAATAAAAGGAAGTGATATTACTATATATTAATGATCGATGATTGTATGAATGTTGCACGTCATTGTCATTAACATTAGGTGCACAGAGTTGTTCTTCACCAATCACCAAATATTGTTCATAAAAAAATAACTTTATGGTTATTCTAAAGGTGGGGTAATGATATCATCAGTTTGATTGATTTACCATCTTCTAGAGGTCACATGATTATATTAATAGCAACTGACTACTTCATAAAGTTGGCAACGATAGTTTTGTTGGAGAAATTAATACACATCATATGTTAACTTTCCTAAAAGTCCATATATTATATCAATTTTGTGCTCCTCATTGAATCATATATAAAAAAGTTCCATCATTTAGAATCACCAAGATAAATAATTTCTCTATATGATATAAAATGTATTGGAGATACTCTACAATCTATTTGTCTATGGATAATGGACTAGATGAGACTTTCAACAAAACGTGGGTGCAAATCTTAAAGAGAGTCCTTGATGATAATAAATGTAAATAAAAAAAAAGTTGGGAGAAGCTTTGTGGGTGTTGCAATGCAGGAGCTTGAAAATGTGTTTTAATAAGTTGAAAACTTATTTAAAGTTTATTTACTTATTCCTACATCATATTTTTAATATTTATTTTTTGTACTTCTAACTATTTTAGGTGCAACATACATAGAGCAATCATAAAAAAAATACTTCAAGACAATATAACACCAATATAAAAATCAGTTTGTAGGTTATAAGGTCAGTATTTTTTTTCATTTTTTGAGTTATTTTTGTAGTAGGTGCATATTGGCTTAGCAATTGTGAATACATACAAGGGGGAGTGAATAATAAATATTTGACATTTCCTTCTAATTGTGCTATACAATCCATATCATACTACATGATTTGGTTGAATAAAAATAATTTAAATGTTTAATTAAAAGAATTTAAAATTTATTTATTCTTAATCATACCGTATGACCACCATATAATATATGATAATCAGCTATTTTGAGAATCATTATTATTAAAGCCTTAATATCTAAATTTGGCAAATTTGAATTTTTTTAATTTGAAATAATCATGCTATATGAATATGTTTTTACTGTACTATCTTTTATTAAGTTTCCTATTTTAATCATAAGGATTAATAAATTAAATAAGATGTAACCTTCATAGAGGATCGTATATTATATCAACAATTTTATGTGACAATTGGTAGAGTCCTCTCCTTGACAGACATGGATTATCATGTACGATCTACTAATCTTACTATACAAATTGAGGATCATATTGTACGATCAAAATTAATTTAATTAAAAATTAGGGTTTTTTGTAGCCCACTTATGAACTATTTCATGGCCTATGAGAATAAGTTCTTGGGTAGTCAAGTGTCATTTTTCTTCTATGATAGCTTGGAGAGAGTCCACATTCACAAGGGAGAGAGGAGATGAGGTTGAGAGAGGGAGAAGAGCCTTACGGGAGTCAAGAGAGTATAAAG
Source organism: Dendrobium chrysotoxum (assembly GCA_019925795.1). Taxonomy (NCBI): domain Eukaryota; kingdom Viridiplantae; phylum Streptophyta; class Magnoliopsida; order Asparagales; family Orchidaceae; genus Dendrobium; species Dendrobium chrysotoxum. Next base: position 42,504,977 of record CM034312.1, read on the forward strand.
GGGTTTACATAGTTACTCCAATTGGCCAATACCTTGGGTCCTATGACTGTGATTTTAGTGGAGCTCATGGTGAGGAGCTTTGGGAAGATTTTTTATTAGGGAAAAAGAAATCCTAACTAAGGAAGCTAGGGTTTTGATATAATTAACAAGTCAGGAAGTGAAAAGAGGGATTGACATCACCACTAAAGTGAGGAGCTAAAAGGTGGCATATCAACTCTGGCAGGATTGTACAAGAAATTACAAGTAACTTCTTTACATGGTTGAGGATGTGAGAGGAGGGATCAATATCTCTACCAAGCTGAGGAAGAAAAAGGAGTGATGGAATCTCCATAGGCCAAGGAGGAAATATGAGGGAGAATTTTTAGGTGTGAAGAGTCTATAATGGGGATTATTTACCTGGTCAAGCGTGAACAACTTCTTCACCTAGCTGTGTACTGAAGGAGAGTCACTGTTTAGTGCAATACCCAAACTAGAGAGTCATCTTAGAGTGGATGTTGTTCAATTTCATAGAACTACTATAAACCTCAGTTTGTATTTTCTTACTTTTTTGTAGTTTACTTTACTTGTAATTTACATTATACACCACTAGTTTTAATCTTATTATATTCATGAAAGAAGTTTTTGGTGATTGTGTTCGGTGGAACTATAATTTGAAAATTTGTGAAGTAAAGAAAAAAATTATTTTTTTCCCAAATGTTTAAAAACAAAAAAGAAAAATCATGTTTTATTTTAGTTTTATTTCGAGTTCTTTGGTTTAATAACTTTATCGTATTTCAAGATTCTTTTTTCAAGAAAAAGATTTAAAAAAGTTTTTTCGAAGAACCAATTAACCCCCTTGTTGGTGTGCCTTCTACACTATCAATTAGTATTAAACAACTTTTAATTAGTATCTGAGAATGTTCTAATTTTTTTGGTTTAAACACCTTGATTTGATCCAATGGCACATTTCTACAATCATAAAACATTGGAAGGGTATTTTGTTACCTTATCACCTTTTTCTTTTATAACATTCCTTTTAATTTTTGGAAAATCCTTCTATCTACGTTTTTGCAATCCACTAATTTTTGAATGTGGGACATGATTCAAGTTGGTTATACTTTACATTTTTGCATTGTCAATTGAGCAAAAGTATAGATTCCATTTACTATTGGTCTATGGAAGATAGTGATTTTGCATAATTAAATGCAAAATATTAGTTATATTATTTTTGTTTATTAAAACCAAAGGATTATATATGTGTTTCTAATTGCATTAGTAGGAAAAACAAAGTAGATAGGCTTTGCAATACATACAAAGGCACTAGTGAGGTCAAATAGACATGCATGGAGTTACTATTAGATGGCTATGAACTTTTATTTTTATGTAACCAGGTGAAACCATTTCTGACATGTACTCTAGGTTTAGAAAATCATAAGATCATCACATGCATTAGGTACAGAAATTCCTAATTTTGAAAATCCTTTGTTGTCTGCCTGAATATTGGGATGCAAATGCCCCTACTTTTTCTGAGTTAAAGGAACTGAATGCATACTCAATTGATAATCCTCTTGCCTCTCTAATTTCCTATGAGAAAAATCCAAGTGAAGAAAATACATATGCGTCTGAATAAAAGAAGGAGTGAACTATAATGCCAAGGGCCCATGATGCATAAAGCAACAATTCTAGTTTATATGAAAATGATGACATAACATTTATGACCAAGCAATTTAAAAGCTTCTTAATATGCAAGAGAAAGTACAACTTTTATAAGCATAAAGGTAGATTCACTATATCAAATAAGTTTTATGTTGATGTAGTTTTTTTCGAGTGCAAGAAACTAGGAAACATCTAGTTTAACTACTCAAACATTAAGAACCACCTAGCTCCGGATATGGGTGAGGATACCTGCAAAGTAAAGAAGGAAAAATATAAATTTCAGAAGGTTTTATGGGAAAACCATGATTCAAATTCATTAGAAAATGAATACGAAGAGGAGGTACCAACTTGTGCTTAATATGTAAAGGTAGCAATCTGGACTATTAGAATGATAAGGTATGTAAATTAACTTATAATGAATTATTCTCTTTATTAGTACAACTATATAAATCCTATATGAAGTTGAAAAAGTATCACACACATCTCAAAAGAGAATATTCATACTTAAAATAAGAGCTTCCAAATTTAACATATAACTATTCCAAATTAAGAATTGATAACATTGCACTAGATTAGCAGCATGAATCATTAAATGAAGATCATTGTGCATTAAAGGAAGAGTATGCTTCTTTAATAAAAGGGCATTTTTAACTATAAGAAAAGCTTGAAGCCTTAAATAAAGATTATATTGAGCTAGAGGTAGCATTTAAATAAATAGAAGAGATAGCATTAGAGATAAACAATAATGAGCATGCATTTAAAGTGGAAGTAGGCATATACAAGATTATAAATGAATATTTAATTAAAAAGATCACTACATTAAAAAAAATACATCAAGGCCTATAAATACATTAAAGCCACATAATAAAACATAGCATGCTTCTACCTTCTTTAGAAGAAGACATTATACCTCATATAGATTATTAAATCCTTTTCAAGGAATTAGGTATTATTTTTGTGGCATATTACGACAAATTGCACACAATTGCACACTCCAAGAACATAGTAGAACACATATAATCTAGAGGCCCAAGATATCATTACCACAATATAGCATACAAACATATTAATATAAGGCAGAATCCAAATGCTCCTGGGTTTCCCAAATTACCATCTAATTAATATTGTAGATGTGCTCTCACAAGATACACAATCAGAGCATTGGGTACTAAGAAAGAAAAAAGTACAATTTAAAGGATCATTAAATGCTATAATTGATGTCTATATTTTATATTTTTTAGATTATTGAATTATATTCATCTCATTTGGTTAGCTTGTTTACTTATTTTAGCTTTCTGTTTGCATGCATGTATGTTTTATTGTTCATTTTTGGGTTTATTATTTTATTATGTTTGAATGAGGTGTGTCTATGTTTAGTTTTTGTATGTGTATTTATGCTATTTTGATTACATGAAAATATGTATTCGTGTCATTGTTTAAATGTAATAGTATCTTAATTCTTTTTTTTGGTTGTATTTACTAGTTTTTGTTATCTCATTGAGATTTTTGTTAAATTTTTTGTGCGCTTATACTCATAAAAATGTCCATGATTACCACATATAACATACTAAAATTCACTTCAATTCATACTGTACAATCCACTTCATACAATGCGATACATGTCACTTAGCACAAATCAAGCCACTCATTCATAAACCTTGGCATAGATTAACATAATTATTGTTCTTCATACTTTATGAAAAACCTATCAAGCTATATAAATGACATGGAAAAAATTCCTGGGATGAATTGAATTTGACTAATTTGATCCTTTATTACCAATCATAGTGTAAAAACACCAGTTCATTCTAGACGATCAAGTTAGTTAAAGATGCTGCTGCTAACTCCTTGAAACGATCAAAATTACACTGATTATACTTGATTATGCATGATTGTATTATATGATTTTAATGAATCATTAAATTGATCAGACATGAAGATTTTTTTTCTTATGATTGATATGTGTGATGATAATAAAAATGTATAATTGGTCAAGCATATTTTAGGGAAGGGAAATCAAAGTTCTAATTCACACTATCTTAAAATCTCACCTTCCCAAATCTTATCCAATCAAAAAAAGTTTTATCCTTAATTATCCCAATAGTACCAAAGAAACCAAGACTTCCCCCAAGAAACTCCCCTCATCCCTCGATCGATGATAGAATTTATTTCACCAACAATGATGCATTGGATCACCAACTCAAAATTTCTTAAATTAGACTTTTGAGGATTCTTAATTAAGATATTATACAACATTAGGTATTAAACATTTTGCAAGCACAACTCTGTAGCTCCTTCTTAACTTTGCTTTTTCATTTAGTACTGAGTTGCTCATTTATTTTATTACTAGCCTTGGAATTAATGCTGACTGCACTTCCATGAAATCGTATATCTATAAACAATCCAGAAAAATCACCTATTAGGACCTTCATAACATTCTCCAATTCTCAACTACTAGGATAAACCCGACACTATATCCACTTTAGGTGATTTTTATTGGACACCGACAAATCTATCAATTTGAAATACTTTCGTAAATCAACACCAACCATTAGTCCACACTCTAGTGTTAGATGCCCATATTATCAAGCATGTCCTAAGAAGCTCCATTTTTCTTATAGATGGAGCAAGCATTAATATCACACATGACGTATCCATTATTATTTATTTATGAAAAACTAGAACTAAGTTTAATGTTGCAAACATGATTATTGGTACTTCCTAAACAAAATTGACATTAGAAAACTTTAAGGCACATTATAGCTTATGTACTTGATTCAAAATGCAATTTAATGCACCTTACTATGGTCAACCACTTATTTATTTTCTAGATAGATAGTACATTTTATCACCTCTATATTTACTGATGCCATGTAGTAGAGGAGCATGATTTAAATGAGGAAGTGGGAGTAGTAACCTCTAAGGCACTAGCACCTGCTCCAGCGATCAATCCAACATCTCTTAATTCTTTTATAGAGCATTTTGACTGATTAGAAATACAACTAAAGACCTATATCTAGAAATTTACACATTTATAGAATGAGCCCATAGCTTGTTGGGAGTAGATGCTCCAATAACACGAGGGATTATGTTGATTCATAGACCGGTTCACCTTATTGCATCAATAATTTTAGCCACCCCCACCAGTACCATCGGAATAGGGACCCTTTGATGAGTAGTGGGTTTTTTGTACCTTGTGTTGTTCGTATGGTGTTTGATTATTTTTATTTCTTAGTAGTTCATTTTCTCTTATATTATAGTTTGTGTAAGTTCCCCTTTTTGGCGACGTCAAAAGGAGCAGGAAGTTTACTGGTTTTATTAGGAATTATGTTAATTGTAATTATTTTTATTTGTAAAGTTTGTTTCTTTTACATTTTAGTACTTCTTATAAAAAAAAGATTGTATTTTAAAATAAAAAATTTAAAAATTAAAAAATTATTATGAAAAAATTAAAGTTTTTCCCTAATTTTAAAAGTGATCAATTATTAAGGGGAAGAACTAAGCTAGAAATAATGATCAAACTTCTAATTTTGAAATCCCAACCAATAATATTTGTCACCATAAAGAATGGAAAGATTGTTACAATTCGGGATCCAAACAGTGTGCTTTGATGATTTCAAACATTATTGGATGTTTCATTTTCTTATTACTGCATCACATTTTTGATATTTATTTTGTGTGCTTCTTACTTTTTAAGGTACAACATACACTAGTAAATGACCAAAAAATTGGCTCAATATGGTGTAGCATTAGTAAAAAAGTCAGTTTGTATGTCATAGAGGACGTGCTTTTTCATTGGATGTTGGCTTAGTGACCATCCACACAAACACAAGGGGGAGTAAAGATTAAATAATTGAAATTTTCTTCTAATCATATTGGATGATCAGTATTGTAATGTATGATAAGGTAATAAAAAATTAATTCAAATGTCTAATTAAATTAAATTAAAAATGAACTTATTAATAATTATACTATATGACACATCATATAGGATGATTAGCTATATTTAGAAAAGCTTCCTTTAAATCCCATATACTTAAATTAGGCAAATTTAAATTTTTAAAATTTTAACTAATTATATTGTATGAACTTGTTCGTATTTTATGATCTTTAATGAAGTTGTACAGTTTAATCTTGAGGATGAATAAATTGAATCAGATCTAATCTTTATTTAGGATAGTATTGTGCAAATATAGATTATACAGAATAATCAGTAAAGTCCTCTCTTAGATGGACTTGGATCATCCTGAATGATTTATTAATCAATTTAACTAATCATAGTGTTTGAAATGAGGATCATATTGTAGAATAAGAAGAGGTTTAATTATGAATTAGTGTTTTTGGAAGCCTACTTCTTAAAATTTTTGTCGCTTGTGAGAATAAGTCTTTGGATAGTCAAGTAATGTTTTATTTTTGTGTAAGATATTAGAGAGAGTCCACATTCATAAGGGAGCGAGGAGGTGAGTTTGAGAGAGGGAGAAGATCCTTGAGGGAGACAAGTGTGGCACGAGTTCACATGGATGCTTCAGTTGTCCTATACCTTGGGTCCTTCGATCGTGTTTTATGTGGATCTATTTGAGAGGAGCTCCAGAAAGAAGACTCATTAGGGACGAAGACTTGTTGGCTAAGGAGACTAGGGTTTTCATCAAATTTTTTAGGAATGGAAGTGAAAGAATCTATCGGCATCTCCACTAAAGAAAGTATCTAAAAGGACCTATTGAATCTTCGTTAGGCTTATAGACCAAGGGTGGGACAGCATGTCCATTAGGCTAAGGAGGCAAGAGGATGGATTAACATCTTCATTAGGCTGGGGATTTGATTGGTAGGATAAGATCTCCATAAGGCCGAGGTGGTGAGAGGAGGGAGATTTATTTGGTGTGAGGAGTTTACAAGGGTGATTCTATGCTTAATCAAGGAAGAAGAGGTCCTCGACCTAGCTATGTGCTGATGAAGATTAGTTGTTTAGTGTAATACTCAAGGAAGATGACCTTTGGGGAGGGGACATAACTCATTTTGATTGAACCACTATAAATCTCAATTTTATTTTCTTACCATTTTATAGTTTAATTTACATGTTATTTATTTTTATGTCAATATGGTTTTATTCTTACTATATTAGTGAAATACGTTTTTGTTTACTATGTTTAGTGGAACTTTAGATTAAAAATAAATATAGAAAATAATAAAAAAAATTTATTTGTTTTCCTAAAGTTTTAAAACAAAAAAAATATATATTTTTCTTTTAGTTCTGTTTGAGTTCTTTTTCTTTTATGGCTTTTGAATATTTTAAGAATTATTTTTTAAGAAAAAATATTTCAAAAAGTTTTTTAAAAGAACCAATTCACTGTTCCTGTTGGTGTACCTTTGCATTTTCAATTGGTATCAAAGATCTTTTTGTTGGCATATCGAATCATTTATAGAAGTCGAACTAAATATATGTCATTCCTTTAGTCATTGGAGCTGAGGTTGTTCTGCCTATAGAGTTACAACTATTTTCATTGTGTATTATAATAATAAATAATGTCACATTAGAGTATAGTATTAAACTCTGGTAAGAAGGGCTTGAAGGTTTAGAAGAGAAGAGAATGCAAGCTTAACAAAATCTTAAGTTATATAAAGCTAAAAGGAATCAAGCACACACAAAAAAGGTTCTTCCTAGAACCTTACAAGTTGGACACTTGGTCCTAATTCTTGGAAGACCCATTTTATCCCATAAAAAGGTGGAGGTAAATTTGAACCGATGTGGGAAGGTCCATTTGTGGTGGAGGAAGATACTGTGGAAATTCCTATAAGTTGGTTTATTGTAAATGAGATCATCTAATGTTGCCAATACCTTGTTGATATCTCAGATTATACTGTGTATTTTTAAGTTATAAAGGCCAAAAATTAAATAAAATTACTAACATTTCCTAAATTTCTTTAGTTTACTATTGTCTTTCTAATGAACTTGGCCAGAATGAAAAGGTTGGGTCCAATATTCTTTCTATTCAAACATTAATGGACTATGTAATAAAATCCCTTGTATTTTCTTGATCTAACAATTTAATTTTTTTCTCTTGAGATAGATCACTCCTTTAAACACCCATCATATTTCCATTCATCTAAAAATAACATCTCATTTGAATATCTTTAATTAGCTTATTTGGAAGAAACCGTCTTTCAAGTTTAAATCATGCTCACTATTTCAATTTGATTAGGTGAGTATTAAATCTTCCATATTTTCTATTTCTTTATGGGTAGGAAAATCTTGAACCCCTTTAAAATTGTTCACTTTCACTACTTACATATGGTCAAGTGAATGTTATATTTCTCTAAATCTTGCTCATTATTTTGAGTAGGTTAGGTGAGGATTCAATCTTCCATCTTTATTGTCTTGATATGGTTGGGCAAATATTGGATTCTCCATTAATCTTAGTTTTGCTATTTCATATGGCAGGTGAACATTAAATCCTTCAAAATCTTATTTATCATTGTTTCAATATGATTAGGTGAGTACTTAGTTATTTTTCATTCTTGCTACGATATGGTAACGAAAGGGCTAGATATTTCTTAAATCTTCTTAAATTTGATTTCTTTCAGATAAAATTCATTTCTCAAGTTATTTTCAAAAATTAAATCTATCTGGTCTAGATGATTTCTTTATTAAATGTCAAACTTCATTTAATTTACCAGTTTTTGATATTTTCCCTTAGAATATTTATCAATTAAAATTGTTTGGATTTCATAAGCTATCTCATTCTAAGTCAACACGTGTGGTTTACTTTTCAAGTTCATCACAATTGTTGGTTGTCCATTTATTGATCTCATTTTTTTTTTAAGTCAAACACAAAATCAAAATTCAAGTTATGCTATTCAAATCATTGAATTCCATTCCAGAATGTAAATCAAACTTATACTGTACTTTGGCATAAAACTCAATCATTAAAATTTAAATTAATTAATCTAAATAATTTATTACTAAATCATTTAAAAACCACTCAATGATTATCATTTTTTCAATTCTTAAAGCATTCAATCATTTGGTAATAACGTAATGATTATTAAATGGTTCGATCATATATTTTAAATAAGCTTATAAACCTTCAATCGTCATTCAATCAAAATTTTTATCCTTCAATATTCTTAAATCCTTCGATCATTAATTAATTTCAATCATCAATCAATTCTTCAATCATTTAATTTTAATCAAGTTTGAAGTCCAATGCAAAAAGTCTAGTTTAAACTTTATACCCTAATACCCTATGGATTTTTCCCATTTACATTTTTCATATCGAACAAGGTCCTCCATGATTAAATGCTTTCCATCAAGAATTGTACTGGTTTTTTACCAAGTTCTTCACCTATTATGTATTTAGGGGTCCCTCTGTATAAGGGTAGGAAGAATGCTTTCCTTTTTGATGATCTTATTACTCTGTGTAGAGATGACTTAATTCTTGGAATTCTAACTTTCTTAGTTTTAGGGGAAGATTAATCCTTATCAAAAGCATTTTATGTTCATGACCTATTTATATTTTTTAAAACTTTATAACCTACCAGCATTGTTTGTAATAGGAATGAGAAATTATTTAATAAGTTCTTTTGGCATGGTTCTAACATGAATTCTAAAGTTTTGTGGTCTTCCTGGACAAATTGTCATGGGCCCTTAATGACGGAGCGTTGGGTTGCAAAAATATGTATGAACTTTTTGAAGCTTTTCTTTTAAATTATAGTTCAATTTTTATTCTAAACTTTCTATATGGGCTAAGTTTATGACTGATAAGTATTGTGTTGATAAGCATCCTACTATGTGCTTTTATAATAAAGGTGACTCTAGGGTGTGGAATAGGCTTTGTAAAATCAAGTGGAGCGTTGAACCTCATGTTAAATGGGGTCTTGGTAGAGCTAATCTCTTCTTTTGGCAAGACCATTGGCTTGAAGTTTAGTCCATTGACTCTATTATTAATTCCTTCACCACTAATGTAACTAAAATGGTGTCATTTATCACTAAAAACACTTGGTACTACAATAAACATGATGACATTATTCCCGAAGCTATTATTACTAGAATTCTTAATCTGCCTATTAATATTGATTATGATGATTTATTATTATGTGATTTGTCTCAAAATGGTATGTTTAGTTTAAAGGATGCTTGGCATGTGTCTAGAGAGAAGCATTCTGTTGGGGATGTTTTCTCTATGATTTGGAATAAGAGTATTCTAAAGACCATTTCAATTTTTATTTGGGGAATCATGCACAAATTTATTCCTACTAATGATAACTTGAGGAAGAGAAGTTTTATTATTACTTCTAAGTGTTAATGCTACTTTCATAAGGAGAATATTCATCACGTGTTCATTTCTGATCCTAATGCTATTAAAATTTGTTTTTTACTTTGAAGATATTTTTAAGATAAATTTTTTCAATGCTCATATGTCTATTAACACTTTGTTGGATTCATGGTTCATTAATTCGAAAGGTCATGCTAGAAATGTCATTCCTTTCCTCATTATGTGGTATTTGGGGAATGCTAGAAATAACTCCTTGTTCAGTAATATTCACATGGATTGTTATATTATTATTCAGAATATTAAAGACAAAGTGCTAAACCTTTCAATGCTAATCTCTTGACCTCTAAATATTTTAGTAATTACTATTTTGTTTCTTATAATTTTGGCATATCTGTGCAAAATTACAACTATTGAGTCTATCTTAAGTTGGTGTATTGGCTAAAACCTCCCCTTAACAGTTTCAAATAGAATACCGATGGTTTGGTTCAAAACTGTGTGAATGGTTTTGGTGGTAATATTAGAGATGATTATAGTAACATGATCATGGCTTTTTCTAGTCCTTTAGATAAGTGTTTTAGGGTGATGGTAGAGCTTTATGGTATTTTCAATGGTCTTAAATTATGTATTTATCTTGGTATTACTAATATTTGGATTGAGGTGGATGCTACTTCCACTATTCATTATCTTATAAACCAGACGGATATAATCTGCAACTCGAATCTTTTCTATCTTATTAATGATATTAATCAGTTGTTAATTTTTGTTAATTTTAATATTTCTCATGTTCATAGGGAAGGTAATGCCTGTGGTGATTTGCTAGCTAATTTGGATTGTAAGTTGGACTGCCTTATGAACTTTACTGCATTAAATTTACCTAATTTACTAGAAGGCATGATTAGGTTGTATAAAATGAGTTTACCTTATATCAAATCTTAATTTGTTTGGTTCCTTGACCTTATTGGGATCAATTATTAATTTGTTCTAGTTGGTTTATTGTCTATTCTGGTGTCGTTATTTTTGCTCGTCTGCTAGTTACTGTTGGGGGGCTTTGTTTTATGGTTTTCCTTTAATTCTATGAGGGCAGTATTTTTTATTATTGTTATCAATTTCTTTATACTTCTCTTCTTCAACTCAATACTATTTGGTGTGTTGATGTGTGGGGCTTGAGTAGTGATTCGAATCTATGGTGCCCTGATTTAACCCTTTATGTTGCTCTTCTTTTTTGTGGGGTTATTTTACTGCTTGCCTTAATCATTTTCTTGGTGCCGTTTGATTGGTTTTGTCCTATCTCAATTATTGGTTTGTCTATTTTAACCCTTTATCTAGACTGCTAGGGGTTCTTGGTTATTATTCTTGGCTGCCATCAACATATTTCAAGTGGCTTCTATGTTCTGTAGTTTCTTTGGATGGGATGGGATGTGTTCTACTATTGACAGGGTTGCACTATATGGATCTCTATTCTATTACTCACATCCTTTGCATGATATGTTTGATGTACCTGAGAGTGTTTATGTTAAGAATTGAGTGGCAGTGGGGTTTTCTTCATGCTGGTTGCAATGGGTATTCCGTCCTAAGCTCTACTGGCCTGATGCTTTTGTTGGGTTTGCTATTTTAGTTTTGGGCCTGCTTGGTCCCTCATTATGTGACTTCTAGATGTTTCTTTTCTCTTAATATGGCTGGTTCATTTTCTTGGTTGGATAGCTTTGGTATTTTCATGCATGTGGGGGTTGTCATTACTGACAGGTTGAGGCATCTTTTGGCCTTTTTTATTTTATAGGTGGCTATATGTGTCTTCTTCTTCATGGTGGCTATGCCTTTAACTTTTATTATTGTCTTTATTAGCTTGGGGGGTTCATTAATTGTTGTTACTATTATAGGTTTGGTTATCCTTTTTATTCCCTCTATAATTGTTTGGTATAGATGCTTTCATTCCTTAACTTTATTATAGTTGGATTTTTCCTATGTTGGGTTAAGGAATTATGTGAATTTGAAGGAGCCTTCTACCAATTTACGTTTTAATAGTTTTTACTGTATTAGTCTCATGGTTACAACTCTCAGTTGTCTATTTTCTTAAATCCTTATAATTTTCTTTGCTGTAACTTTTTTGGCTGTGTGTGGTTTCCTTATGCAGTGTTTTTTTCATGCAGGAACAAGGAATTTTGGATCTTTTCGACATGCCGCAATTTTTTTGTAGGAAGATCAGGCTGAAAGTTTTAAACAAGATCTTCCATTTTTTGGTGCTCGCTTCTGGCAGCCCTAGATTGTTATTAGGTTTTTTTTTAAATCTTAGTTTTGGGAACCATCAGCTCATAGGTTTTCTTTTGCTTTCTTTTGTAGCTCTGTCGAATATTAGTGAGCTAAGGTTCCCTTTGAGGACTTGGTGATCATTTTGTTTTAATTAACTTGTAAGCCCCTTTGCAGGTTTCCCTTAAACAAAATTTTTATTCATACCATAATTAGGCATGTCTTGAGAGCTTACTTAATCCACACCTTAATTACTTGCTATAATCAGAAATCTCACCATCGAATCTAAGTTAGCAAAAATAGGCAAAATTTAAAATTTGATATTGGAACTATTCTTACTGTACAAAATATTTTATATTATATAATTAGTTAATTGTTTGCCTAACTAGGTCCATTAATCAAGGGATCAAATCAAACTAGTTGGATATGATTTAATTTCTGATCATATTGTAAAATAATTAATCATACTGCATGACTTACCCGAGGAGTCTTTAAATAATATTCTATTCATCTAGTTCGATACAAAAATTGTTCTATATGACAACCCGAGGACTAGTTGGTTTAAATTCATTCATCCGATATGATACAATATTTGATTTCAACAGATCGTACAGTATAGTTATAAATCATACTAGATGATCTTCAACAGAGCAAATTAATTGTATTGTAGTAATAGTTATGGTAGGATTGAAAATTAGGATTTTTCTTTGAACCATAAATTTAAACAACTTTTATGTCATTTTGAAGATTCTTTTTGTAGTCATTTGGTTGTGCATAAAGCATTGAATAGAGGGCCTAGAGCTTGGGACAGAAAGGGTGAAGGTTGTGACATAGGGAGATGATCCTTGTGTGTTCAAGGGACTGTGAGAGGGAGTTTTAAGATGTTGCTCTGATATAATATACCTAAGTTATTCCATATGTCAAGGTTCATTTGGATGAAAGTTTTGAAGAAGACCCCACCAAGGAAGGTGAAAGTGATTTGGTTCTCCACCGCACCAAGGAAGGTGAAAGTGATTTGATTCTCTTCCTGACCATTGGTGAAAATCATTTAACTACTCTGTCACACCATTGGTGAAAGGGATTCAGCTACTCTGCCACACCATTGGTGGAAGAGATTTTGTAAGGGCTTCTCTGCCTTCCTATAGAGGCAAAAAAAGAGAAACTAAAGATTTAGTAAATACTTAGAGTCGACAATTCCAGGGAGTGGACATAGGTTAAGGTTGGCCAAATCACTATAAATATTTGGGGTGTTTGTTCTAATTTTATAAATTCTATTTTCACATTTAAATTTCTATAATTTATTATTTTGAATTTTTATTTTCATGCAATCCTATTTGTGTTGAGACCTGTGATTTATTAAGATTGTTTCTTAGTTTTTTTTTGAAGAAACACATCAAGCAATTTTGTTGAAAGGATAAGATATAAGCTACTAAGTGATTGAGCCACAATCATATTCCTCCTTGAGTAAAGAAAAAAAAAGAGGAGGAACCATATTACAACTTAAGTCATCCCAAAAAAAATCCAATGAATGTGAATGGTCAGTACAAAAATGTGCTAACTTATTTCAATTTCTATTTGCAAAATGAAATAAAGCTTGATTAAAATCAATGGGAAAAGAAAAATCTTCAAGCTTTGGATCATCCTCCTTGACAGCCTCCTTATTAAAAATTCTTTGAACAAAATTGACGACATTGTCATTATCCCCCTCAATGATGATACCCTTATACTCAAACATCCATTCTTGAACATACTTCCTTACGGACAGGAATAAAAAGAGCTCCAGCTGTACTGAGTCCCAATGCAAACAGCTAACACCAAAGGCACACAAAAATCTACCTCTATCATCTTTGAAGATGCCTCCTATCCCAACTTTATAATTGCTTTAGAAGAAGCACCAATGTTAAGCTTAATCCATTCGAGGGGAGGAGGATGCCAAAAAGAAGACAGCTACATCAGCTGGTTAGTATCCTAGTAATCCAAACATCGATTAAGGCAGAAAGAAGCAGTAGCAAAGCTAATAGCATTAGATGCAATGACTAGCAAGCTATCCTCTTTACCACCGTGTGTGACCTTATTCCTACATTTCCAATAGAAAAAGTCTGCAGAATAATACATATTGCCAATGAATGGGATAGAATCTGTAAGGCCTTTCAATCCCAAAAAATAGTCCTCAAGAGAAGTGAAAACTTGATTACTGAACCCCCATTTTCTAAGAATACTGAACACTTGAATGAGATTCGAACAATTAACAATAATATGCTCAGAATTTTCAACAACCTTACATCAACTTGGGTATTCATTGAAGTCCAACAACATTCTAAACATCAAGAACTCATTTGAAGAAATAGCGTTAATGATTAAACACCACCAGAACAGATCTACATGAGATCTTAGCTTAAGCCTTTTGTACCAACGCCAATAAGGATCTTCATCACCATTCCTATATAATTTCTGAAGAACTAGAGTAGATAATGACTTACTAGAACATTTGGAAATAAGCTCCAGCTAGTCACCACATAAGTCTGGATAAATAGGAACAGCTTTGATAACCTCCAACAATTGTTGTCCAAAAAATTTCAACAAATGGAATACATCGCACTCACCATAACATATAAAACTAGCCAAACATTCCATATGATCATCCATTTCCACAACAAATGTAGGCCACTTATCAATTGATTTATGAAAAATCCAAACATCCTCCAAGGTATTGATTACACAACTCGTAGAGACTTTCTATCTAATAATTTGTAGAAGAGATTTGAATCCACTCAAAATGATCTTCAACGTAGGAGAGCTATTCTTCTTAGTATCAAAGTTTGACAAATGATTACCATACTTAGAAAATAGCACCCCGTTAAGAATAGAAGAAGGCTTAGAGATGAGATTCCAAGCAAATTTAGCCCTCAAAGGACAAACTTTAGAAACAATCGATTGGACACCTTGACCACCCATTCTTCTAGATTTGCATAAAACTTCCCGTGAAATATAGTGGAGACCCTTACTCCCATCATTCTTATTCCACAAAAAATCCCTACACATTCTATCCAAACCATTCAACACTCCCATAGGGACTAAAGAATGAGTAGATAGAAAGGTAGGAAGAGAAATGAAGGCAGATTTGATAAGTAGCAACTTCCCTGCAAGAGAAATAAAATGGTTACCCCACACATTCAAATTACTTATAGTCTTCTCCAATAGAGTTTGGAAATCTGAAACAGTCATTCTCCTTAATGTAATCTTGATACCAAGATACATCATATCTTTCACAACTTTAAAACCCAAGATTATAGTAAGAGAACTCCTTCTAGATCTTTTAACTGATTTGCCAAAGAGAATAGATGATTTCTAAATATTCATTTTTCGACTAGACCATTTGCAATAGTCCTTCAGGATCTAGCTCACTTTCTTCACACTTCTATACTTTGCCTCCGAAAAAATAATGATGTCATCTCATTATAATAAATGAGATATTTTTTCTACATTTGGAGCCACTTTAATACCAAAAACTGTCCCTCTTTGAGTAAATGCATCAGAAGGTAGTTGAGAGCATAATATGAAGAGATAAGGAGACAAGGGACAACCAACTCTAAACCCGCTCTGAGCCTCGATCAAATTCGAATTATTATTGTTAATCAAAATTGAAAATTTTGGATCAATAACACACTGAAGAAGGCGATTGGAAAATTTATCTGGAAAGCCCAAGTTCTTTAAAACTCTCTTAAGAGTGCCATAAGCCCTTTCTTAGACTTAGAAAATCTGAACTTGTTAAACACTTCTTGGGCAAGTAGAACATGGTCAGATATAGAATGACCTTTTACAAAGCAGCCTGTTCCTTTGAAATAAGCATAGGAATGAAATAACTCATTCTATTTAATAACATCCTAGGCACAATCTTGTAAATTGACAAGCACAGGCTAATAGGTTTATAATTGGAAGGAGTCACAAGATTTCTAACTTTAGGGATAAGAACCACTAAAGTTTCCTTCCACTTAGAGCACATAAGGAAAGAACTAACTGCCTTCCACACATCTTCCTTAATGATAAACCAATAAGTTTTAATGAAAGAGTAAGAAATGCCATCAATATCTGGGGCTAGATTAGCTTCCAATTGAACAACCACTCTTTCCAGCTCCTCCTTAGTAAAATCAGCTAGCAAGATTTCTCTATCAACATCATCCAACACCTGTGTAGGAGACGACCTCGCCCTCAGACTGCATTTCCTTTCCTTCCACTTGCCTTTGAAGAAATCATAAAAATTCCTTCAACTAGATTCTGATCTTCAACCCATAACCAATTGCTCTCTTTAACCTGATGAATCACATTACCATTGTGCCTACCCCTAGCAAGCACATGGAAAAACTTAGATTTGGAGTCCCCATCTGTTGTCCACTTCACTTTTGCTCTTTGTCTCCACCAGGTATTAAGACGACCAAGGGTAGAATTCAGGTCGTACACCTTAGATTTCAGCAACAATAGCTTATCTTCAGTCAGTCTTCCACCCTCAGCTTCTTCTTCTTGCAACTCAATATTTTCTTTCATTAATCCATCCTTCAAAATCATAAGGTTTTGATTTTTGAATTTGCTCCAGAAAAATAAAGCCCTCAACGCTCTTTTGAATTTATAATTCAGGGAATTCACAGCATCTCCTTGGACCTTTTTATC
The DNA here is from genome assembly GCA_019925795.1 of Dendrobium chrysotoxum. NCBI lineage: Eukaryota > Viridiplantae > Streptophyta > Magnoliopsida > Asparagales > Orchidaceae > Dendrobium > Dendrobium chrysotoxum. The sequence goes on from CM034312.1 coordinate 42,521,791, forward strand.
CCAGGATTTAGACACAATAGCTACAGAAGTTGGGAACGAATAACAAAACTCTTCAAACCTCAAAAACCTTCTTTTCTGAAAACCTGAAGAGAATAGCTTAATGAAGATGGGATAATGATCTGAAGCTATTCTAGCAAGATGCTGAACAGCCACCGTTTAGAGAGCTTCCAAAGCAGCTGTATTCAGAAGACACCGATCCAACCATTCAAGGATATGAGCTCCACCTCTCTTATTATTACACCAAGTAAATTTGGGTCCAATAACTCCTATATCATTAAAATCACAATTGCTCATAAACCTACTCATGTCTTGAGCTCCTTGAGCGAGAACAAATTTTTCCCTCCTTTTTTCTCTTCTTGGGACAAGATACAATTGAAGTCTTCTCCCACAATAAAAGGAAGCTTACAACCTAAAATGCCTTCAAGTTTACTCCACAAGACCCTTCTTTTATAAGAATCTCTACTGCCATACACCGACGCAATAAGCCACACACCACTATTGACAATCCTCAGCTCCCTAACAACAGCTTAAGAAGAAGCTTCTAAAATAGAGAAAGAAGCCACGTTAGTCCTCCAACAAACCATAATTCTTCCAGAAGGTAAAAGAAAGAAATCCCAATTACAACCAATGAATTTGTTACATTCTAATTGTTCATAGAAGAAATCTTAGTTTTTAAAAAGCCAACAAAAAACACATCATGTTCTTTCACAAACTCCTTCAAGTAATAGGAGGCTTCACTATTCCTAGCCCCCCTAAAATTCCAAAAGGCCATGGAAGACATTAAATATATGGATTGGGATTACTTTCTTACCTACCTCTAACAGACACATCACCTTTCCTATTATGTTGTAGAATGTTCACTTTACCCAATGATCTAAGATGTTTTTGAAGCTTAGTTTTCTCCTCCCCAGAATTTTGAACAATTCTTCTCCTAACCAAATTAGAAGCCTTACTTCCTTCAACCACAAGTTCCCCCTCCTCAATTTCAACATCCAGCACCTTGGTAATATTAGAATCAGGCTCAAGCTCCTTTTCAACACAACACGATTCTGGAGCTTTAAACTAATTCTCAATATTAAGAATAACTGTATTGACATCAGAAAAAACATGACCGTCCGCAGCATCATGGACATTCTTCTCCAATAAAAAGCTTCTTAAATCAACTGGATGGTCTACAAATGCACCAATCTATAAATCAACAAGAGTAGCATCATTATTTTCTTCTTCAACTATGACAGAACAAACTGAAGGAGACTCTTGAGTACTCTCCAAATTTTCTTTTCCATTATCAATTGGATCCATAGATTTAGGAAAGTCATCTAGTAATTGAGCTTTTTTCACAAATACAAGACCCTTTTTAACTGTATTAAGCTTTGGATCAAACTTCAACTGGTTAACTCTGTTAGCTACAGATTTTAATCTCCTTCTTCTCCCACTATTAACATGCACCCAAGGACCGTAAGAAGGACCCTTTTTCATAACATCTTGGAATGCCATCTTCGCACCATTGGAATCACCAATAGGGATGCCAGCACCTTTAACTTCAGGACCACCATCCTCTAAATTGCATTCATTGATAAAATGACCTATCTTTCCACATATGAAACAAAATGTGAAAATTTTCTCATATTCAACATTTTGAAAAAAATGGCCTTCCGAACTTTCAACCCAAACACCCATAGGGAATTATTTGTCTAGAGCCATATGGACACACACCCTAGCAAACTCCCTCCTCCCCTGTTGGAACATGTTTCCATCAATCCATAAATGAGTTCCTAACATAGATGCAATTCTTGCCACATTGACTTCATCCCAACACAATAATGGAAGTTGAGGCATTCTAACCCAAATAGGAGAGGTTAGCCCTTTCAAGGACAACAACAACATCAAGCCTTTATCCCACTACGTGGGGTCGGCTACATGAATCCTTTTTCTCCAGTGTGTCCTATTAAAATTCAAATTCTTGTTTAAATCTAATAAAGAAAGATCATTTCTAATATTTTCTAACCAAGTCTTTTTAGGTCTACCTCTACCTTTCTTAACATAAGTCAAATCTAAGACCTCTACTTTCCTAACCGGGTCATCGGGAGGCCACCGTTTTACGTGACCAAACCATCTAAGGTGACTCTCTCTAATCTTATCTTCCACTGGAGCTACTCCAACCTTTTCACGAATATGCTCATTTCGTATCCTATCTCTAAGGGTAAAGCCACTCATCCACCTGAGCATCCTCATCTCTGCAACACTTAACTTAGAATTATGCTTCTCTTTTAATGGCCAACATTCAGCACCATAAAGCATTGCAGGTCTCACCACCATCTTATAGAATTCTCCCTTAAGTTTGAGGGGTACTTTTCTATCACACAATAAGCCCGATGTATTCCTCCACTTCAACCATCCAACTTGGATTCTGCTGATAATATCCCCATCTATATCACCATCACTCTGAACAATAGATCCAAGATATCTAAAACGTGTACTCTTATTAATGACTTGATCGGCCAAAGTCACAATGCCCTCACTAGGTATATTATTACTAAAATTACACTCCATATATTCCAGTTTAGATCTACTCAAGCGAAAACCTTTAGACTCTAAGGTTGACCTCCACAATTCTAGTTTACCTTCAACTCCCTCTCTAGTCTTATCAACAAGAAGAATATCATCAGCAAAAAGCATACACCAAGGTACATCCTCTTGCAAATGTCTAGTGAGAACATCGATGACTAAAGCAAAAAGATATGGGCTTAAGGCTGATCCTTGGTGTAATCCAACCGAAATAGGAAAATACTTGGTCAAACCACCTTGTGTTTGAACACAAGTAATAGCTCCTGCATACATATCTTTAATGATTTGAATATAAGCGTTATTAACTTCTTTCTTTTCAAGAACTCTCCATAGCACTTCTCTTGGAACTTTATCATATGCTTTTTCCAAATCAATAAATATCATATGTAAATCCTCCTTATTCTCTCTATATTTCTCCATCAAACCTCTTCATAAATGTATGGCTTCCATAGTAGACCTACCCGGCATAAATCCAAATTGATTTTGAGAAACATTAGTATCACGCCGCAACCTATGCTCCATAACTCGTTCCCATAGTTTTAAAGTATGACACATTAACTTAATTCCTCTATAATTCGCACAATCTTGTGCATCACCTTTATTCTTAAAAATAGGGATTAACACACTCATTCTCCACTCATCTGGCATCTTTTTAGTCTTCAAAATAGTATTAAAAAGTTTAGTAAGCCAAGAAATTCCTTCATCTCCTAAGCATTTCCACACCTCTATTGGAATATCATCAGGTCCAACAGCTTTTCCACCCTTCATTTTCTTTAAAGCCTCTCTAACTTCAGTTTTACTAATACGCCGATAAAAACAGAAATCTTTATTTTCATTTAAGGTGCTAAGGTCACTACAGTCAATTTTATTTTCACATTCTTCATTAAAAAGTTTAGCAAAATATCTCATCCACCTTTGTTGAATATCATCTTCTAAAAAAAGTACTTTTTGATCTTCATCCTTAATACACTTCACTTGAACTAAATCCTTACTACTCCTATCTCTTTGTTTGGCTAGCTTATACATATATCTTTCTCCCTCCTTAGTATCTAATCTATTATATAAATCACTAAAAGCTAAACTCTTTGCATCACATATTGCTTTCTTAGATTCCTTACGTGCCTCTTTATATAATTTCCAATTATCAGAATTTTTACAATTAAACCAATTTTTATAACAAATCTTCTTATTTTTAATCTTTCCTTGCACATTTGGATTCCACCACCAACTATTTTTACTATTAGGTTAGCCCTTTCAAGGAACTTGGAGAAAACTGTGAAGACCACTTATCAATGCCCACAATATGACCCCTCACATACCAAGGCCCTCTGGCTAACACAGTTTCAACTGCTTCAAGAGAGGTGAACGAGCACAAAACCCAACCTAACCCAAGAGAAGTTAGGTGAAATTTACCAAAATGAAGCCATTTTCTACGCAATTCATCAACAATCAAATGGATATGAATATCATTCCCAAATACTTTAGCTACTACAAAATATTGAAGCTTTTTTGAATTCACTTTAACTCTAGAATCATACAATTTGACAGCTACACCATCTTCAGAAAGGATTATTTCATCTTTAGAAAAATTGATTTTGATATTTGGATGCTTTGCCCAAGGATTGTTTGAAGAAGGTCGCACAGCCTTATCCGCAAGGACTTCAACTGAAGAATTATCATTACTCTCCTTTACTTGTGTATTACAATAAACCCCAGTAGGGTTTTCCACTACATCATCGTTCTCTAGTGAACCAGTCTTTACATTGCAAAATCTATTGACAAAGATCTTTAAACCGAAAGAAGAAGACACTCCAAAATTATTTGGCCTGCCAGATGAAGAAAAATTGTCATGTGGTTGAGGAGAACTAGCCATCAACCCACCATCAACACCCTTTATTTGCCTTTAAAAAGGGGAAACTTTCTTAACAGGAACTGAATGAGGTTCTTTAATAACTAGCAAAACAGCCTTGACACCTCTTCTCCAATCATCGGAGCCTACAACAGCAGATCGGGATGTAACATTATGATGACTGGAAAAAGTTCGGCGATCAATGGAAGATGCTACCGTGGATTCCGTCATAAAGCGAAAAGTCTGCCAAAATGGCGGAGGAGGGGAAATTTAAAAAAAAAGGGAGTTTCTCTCTAGAAACGGGAATTTCTCTCTCAAAAAAATAGTACTATCTACTTAAGTTATAAGGAAATTCAAATCATCATATTGTTTCTTAGTTCAAAAAGAATAAAAAATATTAGGAAAAAATGAAAAAAGATATATATTTATATAAATATATTTTTATAAAAATCTAAAAGGCAAGAATTATCTTTTATTCACTTCTTCATTAAGAAAATCATATTTTGATTTTTAGTGGTTGATATTGGTTTTAAATTTTAAAAAAAGATTTTTCTGTAAATGAATTTTTTTAAAACACCAATTCACCCCCCTCTTGGTATGCCTTTTGTAGTTTAAGTGGTCTACCACCCATAAATTAAACTTTTAATTAGAATTAACACACTTTCCATAGAATTATTGGTTTAAAAACCTTGAGTAGTTCTATTGGATAAATTCAATGGTAATAGAAATATTACTGAAGGATACTCAAATACTCGCCCACCAATGTTTGATTATATTCCTTTTGATTTTTTTGACATTTTGTATGTCTAATTTCCTTCAATCAATTGACTATTGCATATGGCACATGATACAAGTAGGATATAATGTACCATCTCGCATTGTTTATGGTATTAAGGAAGATATTCCTTTTATTGAATTGAGCTTTGAGGATTGAGAGTCGCTCAACTCATTCCAAATTTCTTAAACTTTTTTTTTGTGCTTTAGAGCCTGAGGATTATTTGTTTATTTCTTCACATTCAACTGGCAAGGAAATTTTTGATAGATTATGTATCACATATAAAGGAACAAATGAAGTCAAATAACACAAATGAACTTATTGATGCATGACTATGAACTCTTCTGCATGAAACCTAGTAAAAAAATAACTAACATGTTTAATAGGTTTACTAAGATAGTAACCTTATTACATGTACTAGGAAGAGAAATGTCAAACTTCAAAATAGTTAATATAATCTTGAACTGCTTACTTAATAGTTTTGATTATAAAGTCAGTACCATTTGTGAATGAAAAGATTTAACTTTTTATTTACTCTATCGACAATATATTGAGAAGCTCAAGGCATAAAAGGCCAATGACTCAAATAGCAATAGCCCTAGAGAAGTTGAGAAGAGTAAAATAGCTATGATGACTCTATAGTTCAAAAGCTTTTTGAGAAGAAAGCAGAAGTAGTTCCATGATAGGAGTAAAAGAAAGGCAAGAAAATTTAACAACGTTTCATCTGATGTTATTTAATTTGAATGCATCAAACTATGACACGTAAGGTCCAATTTTCCCAATATCATGAATTACTCTACTGAGGGGAAGGGTCAAGAAAAGTTTAACTCCAATAAGGCAAAGCAAAAAATGTAGAAGGATTTCTGGGCAGGCTTACCCTTAGCTTCATTTCAAGAGGAACTTGAGGAGGAGGTAACTAATATCTGCGTAACAAAAAATGATCTAATTATTAACTCTGATTAAGAGGAGGGATTCTCTTACAAAATACCTACTAAGAGTCTGTGGTACCTGTATAGCGATTGCTCAGGGCACATGACAGGAGTCATGAAGCAATTCTTAATATTAGAGGCCAGGAGTGGTTCGAAGGTAACTTTAGGTGGCAACACCACTATAAAAGTGGTTGACTTAGGTATGATTAGAAAATCAAATAATTTTATAATTAAAATTGTTCTTTTAATAGAGGGATTAAAACATAATTTTCTTAGTATTAGCTAACATTGTTATAAGGGTTTTGACATTAAATTTCTTTCAAACAAATGCATGATTACTTTAAATGAAAAAATTTCTTTAGAAAGAAAATGTATAAATAATATTTATATGTTTTATGTTTCTTGTATTGATGATTCAATTAATCTTTTGTTGAAAACATTTTATGATGAATCGTGGCTATGACATAGGCAACTATGACATGCTACTATAAAAACTCTTAGGAATATCACCTAGAAAGACCTAGTTAGAGGCATTCCTAAATTAGACTTCTTTAAGGATCATCTCTATGCTACCTACAAATTAGGAAAGTAAACTCAATCATCTTTTCATTTTATTAAGAATATGACTACCACTAGACCACTAGAAATCCTTCACATGAACTTGTTTAGACCTATTAGTCTAGCTACTGTAAGTAGTCAGAGTTTTGGCTTTGCGATTGTAGATGACATCTCAAGATTCACTTAGGTTAGATTCTTAGCACATAAAAGTGAGTATTTTGATGAATTTAGAGTTTTCTCTACTTAGATTTTGAGGAAGTTTGGATGTTTTATTTTTACCATTCATAATGATCAAGATAGAGAATTTAAAGATGAAAAGCTTGAATTATTTTGCCAAGAATCTTGAATTACTTAAAACTTTTTTTCCCATAGGACCCTGTAGTAGAATGGTATAATTGTAGGAAGTTGTGTTGATCAAGTATTACAGATAAAGGAAAAAATTATTAACATTGGATTTTCTATAGACACTATCCAGATAATGTGTGATAACACTAGTGCTATATGCATTTCAAAGAATCTAATCCAACATTCCCACATGAAGCATATTGATAATAAACCTCATTTATCAAAGATCTTGTAGCAAAGGGAGACGTAGATTTACATCATCTCGCAATCAAAAATCAATTGGAAGATTTCTTTACCAAACCTCTCAATTATGACACCTTTAGCACACTCAGTACAAGACTATGTGTAATTGACATAAATGCTTAGACAAATTTGGGTAGAGGTATGATTATAAGTATTGGTAGTTATTTCCTTATATTTCTTTTTTTTTAATGATTTTGCTTATATTTATCAATTTTTTTATGTTTGTTTGGTGATTAAATTGCTTGTGAAATTATCTAAGATAAATGCTTACTAAATTATTTTTTTCCACATCATATTGTATGAACCACCCTTCATGCTATATGATCCACTATAGTCTACACATATGAACCATTTAGTAAATCCAATAGTCAAGATCACCCCAATTATTGATCATCATACTGTATGATCATTGCATCATACGGTACAATTCCTGTGGAAGTAATTATTGGATGTCTTTGGGTCATCCGGTACAACATTCAATTATTTATCATACTTTACAAACACCTATTCCTACTGGATGATCTCCTCAGTCAACAGTCATATTGAGGACTCATCGAGACAAACAAAATTCCACTAATCATACAGGTTGATACCCATTTATTCAGTATGATTTGACCTCTAACTATTCTTTTCTTATGGGATGTCTTGGACAGACTTGTCAGTACCATATGATGACCATATTGTGCTATATGATATACCTAATCTATAAAATGCAGTAAAATCTTTTCACTTCCTTCACACCTTCAATCCTCAAACTCCTTCCCTTCCCAACAAACACTCTCACTCAATTTTTCATGGCTCTGAAGCACAGTCGAGTGGACTTCTACAGAAGGGTCACTCCAAGATTCCAAAATGAGGAGGATGATGGGACTTATGCTCACTATAAAAGTGACTGCATCACTGCCTCTAAAATCATGAATAAGGAAACACTCTCATTTTAGGTAATTGAGGTATTTTTCCAATCCACGGTTCAGTTCCTGATTTGTCTCACCTATCCCTACCGCTCTGATCTTTTGTTTGAATTCTTCTCAAACCACCTCATTAGTTTCGAACACATTGTAGTCTGTTAATGCCAGGTCACTATCACCATAGATGATCAACATGAATATCTCCATATTTTTAATATTGGTCCAATGCATCATTTTATTTTAGGTTTTTTAAAATTAAATTAGACTGATATAAATAAAATAATTAAGAACACTCCCATACCACACCATCAGACCATAGTGAGTACTATAGTCCTAAATGCCTGTGTCATTTAGCACATTCTATGGAATAGGATTATTGCCAAAGCCAGTGATTGCATCAACATCACTACTTTTCTCTGATTGGTCACTTTTTATTATATGGATAGAATATAACTCAATTCCTATGACTTAATCATTAGGTACATCAAAAATAACTCGTCTAATAAAAACCCTTGAGCTCGCCAAAAGCAGAGCTTAGCCTTAAGACACTTCATTGTTTATGTTATGGAAGCCAAGTATAATTTGACCTTCCAAGTACAAATAGATCCCTTATCGATATTCTTCATGGCTAGTTCATTTTGCATTATCTGTAGTGAGCACCATATGATCCTAGCATATGAGTCTGATGCTAAGGATGAGGAAGAAGAAGTAGCAGGGGATGTAACATCATAGATTATCCCTTGGAAGGAGTTTAATTATCCGTAAGGTTGTTGGACATAATACTTTGCTTGCGTTGAGTTGAAGATTGATTCTCATATTGAGCAATGCACCCTGCCTTAAGAGGAGACAACCTCTTGCTTTGAATATAAATAAAAGCAGCAACTAGCAGTCTGAGCATGGATAAGGGATTAATTTTCCACCATCCAATAAAATTTTTTGCCACCACAATCTCCACCTGATTAGGTCCTCCACTTGATCAAGGACCTCAACCAAATAATGGTCCTCCATATGAGTAGTCATTGTGGTGTTATAACTGTAGTTCAATTATTAATTTTATTGTTGTCTTGTACATCTCATTTGTGTGTTTAATTATAATATGGTATATGTTTTGTTTTTGCCTTATTGTGTCGGGCTCTTAGAGTTTCTATCGTAGTATCTCCCTTTTCTGTGCTGCTAAAAAGGGGAATAGGTTGTTTTTGGTTTGTGTTAGTTTGCCTCAATTGTTATAGTTTATTATTTCTACATCAGTTTATTGTGTACTCTTTGTAGTGTTGAAAAAAATAATTTGTGTAAAATGAAAAATTAAAAATTAATGTATTGTCCCTATGTTTTTAATGATATCACTTAGCAAGGGGGAGAACTTTAGGAGATAAATATTAATTTGTAAATCCAACCTATATTTATCATCATAAAAAAGGGAAGATTGTTGCAATCCTGGAGCAAAAACTTGTAATTTAAATATTACAAACACTATTGGAAGATAATTTAATTTTTCCTATTCTTTATATTAGGTATATATTTTTTGTGTCTACTAACATTTTAGGTACAACATACATCAATCACCACTAAAGGATAAGGGATCAACACTTAGTAGTGTATGATTCATGTTTGTAAAGTTTATATTTTTATCTTTTCTTACGTCAATGCATTTTATAAGTTATATGTTTATTTAACAATCGTACACACACACACTAGGAAGTGAAAATGAAAATATTTTAATTTTTTTTGTAGATCTTATTATATGATAATTAATCATACCATATGATATGCTAAAATATAAATTAATTAAATGTTTTTTAAAAAAGTAAATTAGAAATTATTTTAAAATATAACTAATCATACATTACAAACACCACGTTATACTTGACAATCATCTATAATCAAAACCTCGCCGTCAAATTTAAGTTACCTAAAATAGGAAAATTTGGATTTTAAAATTTGAACAATTCATATTGTATTTAATATTTCTTATTATACGATCAATTGATTATTTCGCTAATTTGGTTGGTTAATTAAAGGATAGAATCAAATCAACCGGATATGATTTAACTACTTATTGTACTGTAAGATAATTCATTATATTATGTGACTTATCTGAGGAGCCTCTAGATGATATTTGGTTCATCTAATAGGATTTAAAAATTATGCTATACAAATAACTTGAGGACTCTTTAGACAAACTTTATTCTTTTTTTTTTTTGAAGAGATGCAATAGCATTAATGAAGAAAAAAAGTTACAAGGAACTTAAAGCAACTCTATAGCATCACATTCCTTCTTCAAAAAGGACATGAATGAAGTAGGAATGTTTATACTACTAAAGTACTCCCAAATAAAATCATCCTGTAAAGCAAAATTCGCACAAAGGTGAGCTAGTTTATTACAACTTCTACCGGCAAAGTTAAAAGAAATTTGATTGAACTCAATAAGAAATGCTAGATCCTCCTCCACCAACTTATTGTTCTTGAATTCCTTCCAAGCTCTTTGAAGTAACTTTATAATATTGACATTATCTCCCTCTATAATGAGCCCATTATACTCAAACATCCAATCTTGCATAACCTTCTTCAAAGCCCGAAAAGCCATTAGCTCCAATAGAGATATGTCCCAATGTGTACATTTGAATCCAAAAGCAAGTAAAAATCTTCCTTTGTTGTCTCTAAACACACCACCAATACCAACACTATTATTGCTAAGCAATTTCGCATCAATATTAACATTAATCCAATCGGTGGGAGGAGGGTGCCAAGATAAAAACAGCTTACGCTGATTAACACCCCAGTTTTCCAAATTGGAATTGATATGTGCCGAAACAGCTGCCATAGATACTATATTTTGAGCAATCACCACCAGATTATCCTCTTTCTCACCATGCACAAGGTTATTCCTACTCTTCCAACAAAGAAAAATAGCTGTACAATAAATATTAAGCATGAAAGGATTTGATTTTGAAAGTTTACTGAACCACTCATTGCAGTTTTCGAAAGAAAGAAGAACCGGAGTATGATAACCCCATAAGCTGAGAATTTTGAAAACCTGATGTAATTTCTCACATCCAACAGTTATATGTGCATTATCCTCCACAACCTTGCAGCCTCTAGGACAATTAACAAGATCATTGATCCTTCTATTATTCAAAAAGAAATATGTAGGAATTACATTATTCAGCATACGCCACCAGAAGAGCTCCACACGAGGATTAAGACGGACCCTCTTCATCCAGCTCTAGTAAACACCATTCCCTGAGCTTTTCCAACCAGCTTCCATTGCCATTGCCGTAATTGACTTCCCCGTCTCTTTCATCAAGAGCTCCAATTTGTCTTAACCAACATCAGGATATAATTTGATTTGCAAGATTAAAGCCACCAATTCTTTACCAAAAAACTTCTACAACAAGTGGCTCTTCCAAGCTCCATTTTCAATGAAGGTGTTAAGGCCACACCCAACCTCCTCCACATATGCTACGAATGTTGGACATTTACTAATACTCCTATCCATAATCCAAACATCATGAAGAACATTAATCGAACACCCATCAGAAATTCTCCATCTCACCATGGGTCTAAGGAACTCCATACCATATAATAAAATCTTCCAAGTAGTAGAATTCCCCCTCTTAAGAGACATATTCCAGATTTCTGAGCCATATTTTTCATGTAAAACCATATTCAATAAAGAGTTGGGATTATTAATGAAATTCCATGCAAATTTTGCACGTAGAGGCCCTACTTTAGAAGTAGCTGAAAAAAGACCACGTCCACCCATTTCCTTTGGCTTACAAAGCAAGTCCCAAGCTACAAAAAGCATACCTTGGCTCCCATCATTCTTCTTCCAAATAAAATCTCTACACATCTTGTCCAGCTATTTCAAGACCCCCATTGGCTCCAATGAGTGAGTAGATAAATAGATTGGTAGAGAAAGATAAGCTGCCTTCACCAACACCATCCTCCCTTCCAAAGAAATACACTTCTTCCCCCACGCATTCAACATGTACAAAGCAAATTCCAATAAATCCTGGAAATCAGAGGCTATAAGTCTTTTTAAAGCCATTTTTACTCCCAAATAACATAAGACTTTCACTATCTGAAATCTGAACAAATTAGCCGCAGCTTTCCTGTCTTTAAGCCTAACCGACTTCCCAAACATCAAGGCTGATTTATTCACATTTATCTTTTGCCCAGACCACCGACAATAGTTCTCAATAATCTTCTTAACTCTTTTCAAGCTTTTGGAATTAGCTTCACAGAAAATTATGACATCATTTGCATAAAGTAGATGTGAAATTTTTGGAACACTGGGTGCAACTCTTATCCCCACGGTTTTACCCTTGTGAAAGAAAGCATTAGAAAATAATTGGGAGCATAAGATGAAAAGGAAAGGAGACAAGGGGCATCCTTGCCTGAACCCACTCCTTGCCTCTATCCAATCTGACATATTCCCATTTATAAGTATAGCAAATCTTGGTTCCACCACCAAATTCAGAACCAGCTCCGAGAACTTAATAGGAAAATTTAAATAATGAAGCACTTGCCTTAAGGTAGACCACCCCATACTATCATAGGCTTGTTCCATATCTATCTTCAATGCCACTTGACCGTTTTGAGATTTTGAAATTCTCAGCTTATTCAGAATTTCTTGGACCAGTAAAACATTATCAGAGATTGATCTCCCCTTCACAAAAGCAGCTTGCTCAACCGAAACTACCTTATGGATTACACCCTTCAATCTATTAACCAAAATCTTGGCAACCAACATATAAATGGATAAGCAAAGACTGATTGGATGGAAATTCAATGCCATCACAGGATTATTTACCTTGGGTATTAGCACAATTAAAGTTTCTTTCCACGATGGAGAAGCAGCACCTTCTGAAAAAAATCTTCTTATAGCTTCCCAAACATCATCTTGAACGATCTTCCAATAGTTATTAATGAATGAGAATGTGATCCCATTTACACTCAGAGCTACATTATTACCCAAGCTATCCACAACTGCCTGCAGCTCCATCCTGGTAAGCTCCGCATCCAAGAAACTCCTGTCACAATCCTCCAGCACCCTGACTGGTCTAGGCCATCCTTGAAGCAAGCAGCGCCTATCTCGCCATTTGTCTCTAAGGAAGTCCATGATAATACCATCAATAGCACATTGATTTTCAGTCACCACACCATCACTATCCTTGAGTTGCTTGATCCAATTATTGTTCCTCCTGGCATTAGCAAAAGAGAAAAAAAAGTTAGTATTTGCATCCCCCTCTTCCATCCACCTTGCTTTCGCCCTTTACTTCCACCAAGAAGACAACTGAGCTAGTGTTACATTTAATTCATGAACTTTGTTTCTTAACAATAACAGTTTATCATCATTCAAACCACTTTCATCCTCTTCCAATTGCAATTCAAAGATTTCCTCCTTCAATGATTCCTTCAGCTTCTTGAAGTTATCAAGTTTTGTTCTACTCTAATGGAACAAAGCTTTAAGAGACCTCTTGAATTTAGAATTAAGAACACTAGCTGCTGAATCTCCCCTAACACCCTTCCTCCAGGTCTCCCGAACAATCACAGCTGCAGCATGATATGAGGACCAAACATCCTCATACCGAATCATCCTCTTATGAGGAACGGTAAGTTTAAAAATTTTCAAAACAATCGGGCAGTGATCTGAAGCTATTCTAGATAGATGCTTAAGCAACTCCAAATGAATAGTATTAATAGCCTCAGAATTTAGTAGACACCTATCCAACCTCTCTAAGATTCTAGCACCCCAAGATTTATTGTTGCACCAAGTAAACTTAGGCCCCATATAAGCAACCTCATGAAAGTCATTATCATTCATAAACATTTTCATGTCCTTAGCCCCTTGTGAGAAGCAAAATTTCTTCCCACCCCTTTTTTCACCTTGGCCCAAAACACAATTAAAATCCCCCCCAATCACAGAAGGAATATTAGTAGAAGAATTTGCCTCTAACCTACTCCATAATAACTTCCTACCATTCATGTCCCTACTACCATAAACTGTAGTAACAGACCAAATACCTCTATTCACCACATTCAGTTCCCCCATAATAAATTGAGATGAAGCTTCAATGATCGAGAAATTTGCCAGATCTGATCTCCACAACACCATGATCCCACCAGATAAACCATCTGAAGGAAAAATAAAGAAATTCCAATCAGTACCCAAAAACTTATTGATTTGCATTCTATCCACAAAAGTAACCTTAGTCTCCACCAATCCCATGAGAAACACATCATGTTCTCTAACAAACTCTTTCAAATATAGAGAGGCCTCTTTTTTCTTTGCCCCTCTACAGTTGCAAAAAGCCAATGAAGTCATTAAGAAATAACAGGGGGAGGGCCCCCGCCACCTCTCTGAACTCCTGTTTCATTCAACCTCCTACGGCCAATGATATTATTAGCACCCAGGGATTTCAGTTCTTTAAGAAGTTTCTTACTTCCAGAAGACCGCGAATCTCCTCCTACAACTCCATTATTCTTCTCAACAATACCATGCTTTCCCTTCGATTGAACCACTTCCTCCAACACCTTACCCAAAACAGCTCCCTCTTCACTAGGTAAGTTCAAAGGAGGAGATCCTACTAACCTCTCCTCAACACTATTCAATTGAGGCTCCAACTGAATATCCAAAGAACCATTTCCTTGATCCATATTATAAAGAATCTCATACTTATTCCCCGTGACTACCGCAGCTGCAGGGCACCCTCCATCATGCCTATCCTTTCCAGAATTTCGTGCTGCATCCACAGGAATATCATTCAGCTCAGTATTGGTTTCAACGTTCAGCTTGTTCTCTACACCCTTCACCAACTGATCAGGCCCCACCGAAGTTGAGCCCGCAATGCCTTTATTGACCACTGTAGTTTTCTTTTCTCCATATACCGATTTCTTGCTACCAAAGGGAACACCATTCCTTTTCACAACATTATTCTTAACATTTTTCCTTCCATAATTGACATGTAACCATGGTCCATAGCCCATATCAACATCAGCATTCCCCTTTACCTCCAAAGACTTCCCCACACTAATACTTTCCCCCAAAGCATCCTCCTCAAGATTCCTGACATCTTTAATGAAATGAGGACATTCACTCTTCAGGTGCCCAATTTTACCACATTCAAAACATAGTTTCGAAATCCCTTCATATTCAATATTTTGAAAAAACCTTCCATGGCAACCTTCCACCCAAACACCAAATGGGAGTTGACTATCTAAAAGCAATCGAACACAGACTCTTGCGAATTATCTCCTCCCCCATTGAAACATATTCCCATCCAACAACAAAGGCTTACCAACTTTAGAAGCAATCCTTCCTATATTGACCTCATCCCAACAATGTAACGGTAGATTAGGCAACCTAATCCACACTGGAGCAGTGAGACCCTTTAGAGAAGCTGGAGAGAACATAGGAGACCATTTATCAATACCAATAATGCTACCCTTTACATACCATGGCCCTTCCATCATAATAGACACCAAGGTAGAGGTTTGTTCACAAGAACAGAGCACCCATCCAACTCCCAGACAAGTGATATGAAATTTCCCAAATCGTGTCCATTGTCGTCTTAATTCATGACAAACCACATGGAATGGTATGTTATCAACAAAAACTTTCACCACCAGTGCATTTTTAAGCTTTTTTGTATTTTCCTTCTCCTTAACACAATCCAGCCTCACCGCTATGCCATCATCAGTCATACAAGAACCAAAATCAATCTCATCGATCCTAATATTCTTGTTCCTAGTCCAAGCATTCACCAACGTATCCCCATCAGCATCACGTCTGTTTATCGTTTGTTGACCTTCATCCACATGATCCAAAACCGTGGCCCCATCAACAGAATTCCTACGCACTTTGTCTCGGTCATCAGATTCTATTAAATTACCTTCCTTTGGCAAAACCTAAGGAACTTTAACTTCAACCAGATTAATAACTTTGCTATTAAAAACCAATTCTGGCGACACTAAAGTTCCAGCATCCAACTTAGCTATTGAAATAATTGTTCATCCTCAGATGGTACCCTCTCACAACCATGAATTTCATTGTTAACATCATTTAGGAGCTTCGCATTTATCCCTGGCCAGAGGTCAGGGATTGCATTTGAAACTCCAAATTTATTAACATTGATTTTCATGTTAGACGAAGTAGCCTCATTATCATTTAATGACAAAATAAGAACAGATTTTAAAGCCTTAGGAGTGGAAAATGCTAGACCGGAAACAATTCCCTTACCTTTTCCTTCAACAAAGTTCATCTTCTTCAAACCAGATTCAAATACATCCTTGATAACTAAAGGCCTATTCATCCTCTTCTAATGTTCATCATCTACAGGAAATCCATGTTTGCCTGGCCGAAATTGATCCTCCTTCCTTCGTCCAGTTTCACCAATAGGTTGAAAAACAGATGTTGCCGGAGTTGCAGATGGTCGGCGGCCATCTCCCGCCATCACCGTGCGTGGCGATGAAGGCGGAATGCACCCGAGAAATTGAAATTTTGAAAACAGGGAATTTCTCTCTCCTCCTCAAATTGTGGATGTTCTCTCTCCTCAAATTGTGGACTATCACATAGTAGGGGGAGACAAACTTTATTCATCCAATATGATTTGATATTTAATTTAAACTGATCATACAGTACGATTCTAAATTTTATTAGATGATTTTTGACTAAGTAAACTAATCGTACTATACGATGACCATATCGTGCTATATGAATAGTTATAACATAACTAAAAATTAGGTTATTTATAGGAACCTTATATTTTAAAAACTCTTATATCATTTTAAAAATCTTTTGGCAATCATTGGGTTGCATCTTCTATGAGAAAGCATTGAAGAGAGGGCCTAGAGCTTGGGAGAGAAGGGGTGGAGTTTGTGAGAGAGGGAGAAGATTCTTGTAGGTTCAAGGGAGTATGAGAGGGAATATCACACGGTTGCTCTACCAAACTTGTCGTATGTTTATCCTTTCATCAAGGTTCATCTCGAGGAAAGCATTGGAAAGAAGACACCTTTGTTATCAAAGGCCTCGTCTACTTAGGCACATCAAGGAAGGAGAAAGTGATTTGGTTCTACATCACACTAGAGAAAGGTGAAAGTGATTTGGTTTACTGCCACACCATAGGAAGGTGAAAGTAATTTGGTTCTCCAACACACCTTTTGTGAAATGGATTCAACTAATCGATTGCTCCATTTGTGAAAGAATTCAAATACTTCACCGCACTGTTATGAAAGGGATTCGGCTACTCCACCACACTGTGTTGGTGGAAGAGAGTTTGTAAGGGCTTCCTTGCCTTACTATGCCGGCAAGAGGATAGGCACCAAAGGTTTATTGCAAAATTAGAAGTGGAGTGAACGTATTAGATGCTCCAAGAGGGGGGTGAATTGGTATTTTAAAAATAAATCCTAAATATGAGTACTAATTTTTAAAGGATTTTTCATATTTTTGAAATAAAAACTTAACTAGTCAAATACGGAAGTTAATGATTCATTCATAATTACAATAATGGTGATACAATTTTAAATCTCACAATGAAAAGGTAAAACTTAATTTTTCACCAAGCAGTTAACATAGAAAATAAAGGCAAGAAAAGTAAAATGCAGAAAATAGAAAAAGCATACCAGAAATTTTTATAATGATTTGGTCACAAGACCTACGTCCACACCCCGGAGTCCTCCACTCTGAGAGTTGCACTATTAAAAGTTGACTCTCCTTCTGCTCCCACAGTTAGGTGGAGAAGCCTTTTCAAAACTCACTTTCACCTTCCCTAGTGTGGCGGAGTGCCAGACGCTATATCACCCTCCTAGTGACGGTAGCAGACCTTCTCCTTTTTCTCTCGCCTGGAGAAGATATAGAACCTTGAGGACGTTGACCAAGAAGCCTCTCTCCATAGAGAACTTCCTCAAGACTCACCAAGGCTACAGGAGGAGCAAGTATGCAGCTAGCTCAGAGTAACCGTCTGATCCCCTCACAATTCTTTTCCCTCACGCTCAGGCTCACCTTCTCCTTCCTCTCACAAACCCGAAATTTCTTCAAAAGCTCCCTCTCAAGAGTTCCCTCAGTTATCACATTCCTCTTTTTCACAACCACACCTCACTAAATAAGAAAAACTTGCTTTTAAATTTTCCTTTCGAAAACCCTTATAATTCAATTTAGATGATACTATTTATACAATATGATCCAATATCGTACACTACGATTAGTTCGAAATAATTTTCATCTAGTATGAAGGTAGATGAATAGTTCACAAATTTTAAGTACATCGTACAGTATGATCAACAGATCATACTGGATGATCATTTTATCTTCCACTGTTCGTACGGGATGACTTATGGGATAACCAAAACTCATCTCTACAAATCATCCCATATTGTACACTTCATACAATATAAAAAGTTCACTTTAGATAATCATCCTGTATGATATAAATATCATTTGGGATGAATAGTTCAAAAAACTGTGGTTTCATTTAGTTTGATCTATAAGAAAACAAAATTCATCTCTCTAGTTCATATAATACAATTCATATTCTATAGTATGAATGATAGTAATTAAGAAACCATGATTTAATTTCCTGATTGCAGGGGATAATTTTGGCAAGATTTTAAATGATCATACATTATGATTACGATCATATAGTATAATTAGTTCAAAAAATCAAATTCAAAATCTTACCTAAATTATGCTGGCGGCATGAGTTTTCAGATGGAAGCAAATCATACAGTACGATCATAATTATACAGTACAATTAGTTCACAAATTAATCATTTAAAATTAGTTGTTAAGCCTGATTTTTAATGACATATCATACAATATGATTTTATTTAAAAAAAGTTATCTTTAATAAAGAAACTCTCCCCTTATGTGTGTATGTATGGTCAACCCATTTGCATACACTCTTTTTTGGTAAACTAAAAAAAAATAAAAATAAAGAAAGTATAAAATACAAAATCTTTTTCATCCTATTCTAGCAGTCTTGAGTCTCTAACAGTCTTCAATAGTGTGTGTCTTACCTGAAATGTTAGTGTTCATAGAAAAAAGGTAAACATCTATATTTTTCAAGGAAGAATATAGTAATCCAGTCAATATTATTTATCATCATCAAAAATAGATACTAGGGATCCTAGATTGCAACAATCTCCCCCTTTTTGATGATGTCAAATAATGTTATGTGATAAATGTTATTTCTTTCTTAGCTCCCCCTCACTAGATGGGAGGATTTATAAAATGTTATTTCTTCCTTAGCTCCCCTTCACTAGATGATGGATTTTAAAAGATGGGAGGATTTATAAATTTTTTTTTATTTTGAAATTTTTGTTTTTTTTTTTCTTTTTAAAACATAAATAAAACATAATGAGATTAAAATTAACACAACATGAAAAACAAACATACGTAGCTTGAAAAATAACATAGCATGCAAACAACTAGAACATAGAACTTTACAAGATCATAACATAGAACTTCTCCCCCTTTCGACATCACCAAAAAGAGGAGTACACACAAAATAGGGAGGTAAAGAAATTAAAGAAAAAGAAATATACAACAAATAAGCAAAAGCAACTAGTAGTCTGGATCCTGATAAGGTGGTAGTTGTGTTGGTGGCGGCTGATAGTATTGATGGATAAACGTAATTTGATGATCTATCAAGGTGAATCATTCACCAAAACATCACATATCATCTTCATGCTGGCTTTATTACTAGTAAATGTGGTAGTCCAGTGAGTTTCCAGTCGATCAAGCCATTGAATAATATCATCCTGAGGGTAGGCATGTCCAGGTGGTGGTATCGGTGGTGGTGGAGGTCCTCCTATAGGAGAAGCTTCCCCTTATTCATCAAAATTAGGATCATCGTGCTCTTACCCCCGATGGAAAAGAATATGGAATGTGGCATCTATGTAAAAGATAGGGAGATTATCACGTGGAATAGGAAAGGAAAGTTGATTTTAGACATTGACGGTGTATCCAATGATATGTACTAAGGAAAGGGTTTGTTTACATCGGGCACTTGGATATCTGAGAGCATACAGGTTATGAAAGTAATCTAACATCATTTTGGCTTCATCAAATTTGGTGGTGGTCATGATTAAGTAAGTGACTATAGATATAAGCGGGGTAATGTGTATGTGATCTCCAGCTTTTGGTATATTGGATGTTCGAATAATGTGCTGGATGATGCCCGCATTCTGAGTATAAGTTTGGACAAGTGGTATGTGTTGGTTCATGGGCACATTCTTAAGCAGCATATTAATAGAGGTCCAATCATTATCATTTATGAGTAGGGATTGGGATGTGGTCCTTTGGTAGAGAGTCCGATGTGTTCATCTATATCGACTTTACTGATTTTGACATTGCATTTGCATACAAAGGAGGTCAAGGTTGTGCATTCAAAATCTATCTGAAGATTTGCTAAAAAATTGTATAGGAGTTCATAGTGAAAAGGGAAGGCCAGGATACAAAGAAACTAGAGAATTATGGAGGGAAAAAGGTTTATAACTTTAAAATTTAAGGAGGCTTGGTTTAGCATGCGATATGGAGTGATCTTGGCCTCTTTGATCTTACAGTAGGCTTTTTCATCTACGGTGTAGAGAAAATGGTCATCAAACCACCAAAAGGAGGAGGAGCTCCCCTTGATCAATCTACCACATTGTTTCCACTAGCCATTGCACATAAATATTGAAGGGATGAGAGATTTAGAGAGGTTGAGAGTGAGTTGAGCGAATGAAACCCTCCACTTTATAGATTTTTTGTATGAACGTATAGTACGATTAAGTGAATTAATTCATCCAGACAACTTGTCGGAAAAACCAGTCTAATCATACAGTATGATCATTATCGTACTGGATGATCTTAAGAGATTTTGGTCATCTTGAGGAGTTGTCGGTACGACCTTTGACCAAATGTATTTCATAGTACGAACAGGTGTTTGTCCAGTATGAGGACAAATTATGAACATACTGGCCGAGTTTAAATTTGTCCCAATCCAATTTGACATGTGGATCATACCATACGAAGAGAGGAATCATATAGTACGATGATCAATAATGTGGATTGTACAGTATGAGGGGTGATTCGTACAGTACGATGCTTATCTCAGCAAGTAAATCTGGACCATTGATGGAATTAAAGGCTATGATTTGGTCATTTATAAAGATTATACAATACAATTATGTATAGCATAGTATGGTATAAACAAAAGTTCAAGGTTTTGATGTCACTAAGATGTGTGTGAGATGATCAGGAAATCTCCTTTTTTATTCTTTAACAAAATAAAAAAGCACAAAAAATGAGTACAAACACATGAGTTAATTTTTTTTTAATTAAGTATGAATGTCTATGACACCCAGTTTTATCCTCAAGGTGCTAAAGGTGTCATTAGCTAGTGGTTTTGTGATATCAGCCAGTTGTTCTCTGGTAGCTATATGGTGTACTTCGAAACCTCCCTTGGCTACATGATCTCTTATGAAGTGATGCCTAATATCTATATGATTTGTGCGTGAGTGTTGAATTGGATTTTTAGATATGTAAATTATACTCATGTTGTCACACATAATTAGGAATGTTCCCACATGAAGTCTAAGATTTAAAAGTTTTTTGTTTTAACCATAAAACTTGAGCAACACAACTTCCTACTGCTATATATTGTACTTTAGCTATTGAAAGGAATACCAAATTTTATTTTCTATTGGACCATGAAACTAAGGATTGTCCTATGAATTGACAGGTACAAGAGGAGCTTTTTTTATCTACCCAACATCCTACAAAATTAGAATTTGAATACCATAAGATTTCAAATATAGTACTGTGTCTGGGATACCAAATTCCTTAGTTCGGGGTGCCTACTAGATATCTAAGAATTCTCTTGATAGTAGTCATGTGGGATTCTTTTGGGTTGGCTTAAAATCTAGCGTAGATATATACACTAAATATTATATATGGTTTGGTGTAGTTAAATGGAGGAGTGATCGAATTATTCCCGTATACCTCTTCTGGTCTACTGACTTTTGATTTGGATCTTTATCTAATTGAATGGTAGAACTCATGCGAGTGTTCATAGCCTAAGCATTATCCATTTCAAACTTTTTTAAAATATCCTTGATATACTTAGATTGGCTAAGAAATGCTCCATCTTCCATCTATTTTACATTGAATCCGAGGAAGTAATTAAGTTCTCCCATCATGCTCATTTCAAACTTGTCACTCAAAGTTTTTGAAGATTCATCGCATAAGGTTTTCTCTATAGATCTAAATAAGATGTCATCTACATACATTTAAATAACGAGTATCTCATCTTCTACCCTTTTTATAAAGAGAGTGGTCTCCACACTACCCTTAACAAACCCACTATCTAGTAAAAATGTGGTAAGTCTTTCATACCAGGCCATATGTGCTTGCTTTAACCCATACAATGCCATTTTAAATTTAAAAACATGATTTAGAAATTATGAGTTTTCAAATCTGGGGGGTTGCTCAACATTAACATCTTCTTTGATTACCCTATTTTGGAAAGCACTCTTAACATCCATTTGATATAATTTAAAACCCTTGAAGCAAGCAAAAGCTAAGAGTACCCTTATACCTTCTAGTCTAGCAACTGGGGCAAAGGTTTCCTCAAAATATATTCCCTCAGTTTGGTTATACCCCTTAGCTACTAATCTAGCCTTATTCTTACTACTATTCCAGAGTCATTCATCTTATTTTTAGAGACCCACTTTGTTCCAACCACACTTTGTTTCTTAGGTCTCTTAACTAATTCCCACACATCATTCATAACAAATTGGTTTAGCCCTTCTTGCATTGCTAGAATTCATCTCATAAGGCTTGATCTATGTTCGTGGGCTCAATCTTGGAGATAAATGTAGAATGAATAACTTCCTTCCTAAGTCCTTGCCTAGTTTTTATACCTTCATATTGGTCTCCTAGGATCAACTCTCTTAGATGACCAGAAGAATATCTTAAAACTCTAGGCAATCGGTCCTGAGGTTCTACTCTATCTTTTATGGCAATGGTTTTTGCCCCCTAAATGACCTCGACTTCTTCTTCTTTAGGATTAGGTTCAGAGGTCTTATCTAATTCATCAAATACCACATGGGTAGACTCTTCTTCTATAAGGGTCTGCTTATTAAAGATTCTATAGGCTTTACCTACAGATGAATAGCCTAAGAAGACACCTTAATCAGATTTAGGATCAAATTTTCCTAAGGGTGACTTTTCATTAATTAAGATAAAGCATTTGCACCCAAAAAATATGTAAGTGAGAAAGATTAGGTGTCTTACCCTTAAGAAGTTTATAGGGTGTCTTATTGAGTTTGGGTCTAACAATCACCCTATTTAAGACATAACAACTAGTATTCACTTCCTCTACCAAAAAATATCTAGGGAGAGTTTCTTCAGCTAATATTGCCCTAACATCTTCAACTAAGGTTCTATTCTTTCTCTTAGTTATTTTATACTGTTGAGGGGTCCTAAGGGCAGAGAAGTTATGTTCTATTCCAATCTTTTAACAGAATGATTCAAACCTATCATTCTTAAATTCTCCATCATGATCACTATTGATTGTTGATATTTCACATCCTAATTTCCTTTCAATCCAAGTGGAGATGGTTTTAAACTCTTCAAATGACTCACTCTTATGTGCCAAAAATCTTACCCAAGTAAATTTAGAGTAGTCATCCACTATTACAAATCCATAAGTTTTCCCTCCTAGGCTAGTTGTACTAACAGGTCCAAATAAATCCATGTGAAGAATTTCTAGTGGCCTAGTGGTGTAGATATCCTTGATTGAATGAAATGATGATTTCACTTATTTTCCTAGTTAGCAGGCATCACATAGGTGGTCCTTAGTGAAGTTTTACTTACGTATGCCTCTAACTAGGTTTTTTTGAGTGATATTCCTAAGTGTTTTCATTCTAGCATAGCATAGTATCCTATGCCATAGCCAAGAGTCATCCCCTATTATTTTTAAACATAAATGGTTTGAATTTTCAACGTAATTGAGGTCTAGTATGTAGACATTATTTATCCATTTTCCTTCTAACACATGTATATCATTTAAGCTAATCATGCATTTGTTAGAAAGAAAATTTATGTCAAAACCCTTGTCACACAGTTGACTAATACTTAATAGATTGTGCTTTAAACCATCAACTAATAGAACATTTTCAATTACAAAAGTTTTAGAATTTCCAATGATACCTGAGCCAACCACTTTCCTGGTGGTGTTGTCTCCTAAAGTCACCTTACCTCCTGACTTGGCCTCCAGTGTCATGAACTGCTTCACATAGCTAATTATATGTCTTGAGAAGCCACTTTCCAGGTATTATATGCTCTCACTAGGTCTTTTGTGAGAGCACCCCTATAATGTTAATCAAAGGTTAGTTTTGGGAACCCAAGTGAGTTTGGGTTCCTCCTTATGCTTGAATGAATAAGAAGTATGCATGTTTTACTAAGATGAATACAGCTTAGGTGTCCACACTAGATATGTCCTATGGTGAATTGTGCAACTACTTCTATGTGACCTAGCATGCCATAAGTGTAACACCCCTACACCGGGTAATCGGTTCACTAATTTATGTGGGTGAAGGTGCCTCTTCCTAAGTTTATGCGATGCATGCATTGTAGAGGGGTTGCCCCATTGGACATGTGAGGGTAGTGGTTTATTATTTTCTAATGATGTAACCTTTGCTCTTGAGTATCCATTTGCACTTTCATAGCTTAATACTTCTAGTTTCAATACATGCTCATTACTATCTAGTTGACATGCAAGTTCGTCTAATTCCTTAAATGTATTTTCTAGTTCAATATGTGATGATTTCAAGGAATTGAGTGCAACAGTTAATTCAACATGCTTCTTATTTAATATATCAAATTCATCAAGCAAGGATATTTGATCTCTATCTAAGTTAAAATGTTCTTTAACTAAACTGGCATGGTCCTTTTATAAAGTATTAAAATCAGTGTTAAGACTAGCATGCATTTTCTTCAACTTTTAATATGAGTCATGAATTTTTTTAGAAATAACTAGCAGTTCATCATAAGAGAGTTGACATACCTCAGCTTAATCTAATTGATCAAGGTTATCGTTAGTTATAAGACACAAATTTGTTACCTCCTCCTCTGCTTCTTCTTCTCACAATTCTGAAGTAGTGTCGGCCCAAAAGGCTTTTTTTGTTTTTAGCTTGCCCTTCTTGTACTTTGATTTCTCCTTTCCCTTATCCTTGGTAGGGTGAATATTAATGTTGGGGCAGTCTGTTTGAGGATGACCTAGTGTCCTGCACTCAAAGCAAATTATGTTAGATGTAAGTTTAATATTCTTTGAGCTTTTACCTTTATTCTAGTTATTTTAATGATGTTGTTGCTTCATTTTTAGAAAATTCTTGAATTGATGAGTCATCTAGGCTATATCGTCATCTTCTCCCCTATAGAATTGTCAATTTCCAAATTATTCACTTTTAGAGCCATAGTTCGCTCCTTCTTTTCCCCTGCATCACTTTACCTTTGACTCACTCCTTGCTTGTAGGCAATGAGCGACCCAAGCAAATTATTAATTAAATAAAAGTTTAAATCTTTGGAATCAGTTATTAAAGTAATTTTTGCATCTTAAGAACTAGGAAAGCATTTCAAAATTTTATTAACTTT
The DNA here is from genome assembly GCA_019925795.1 of Dendrobium chrysotoxum. Lineage (NCBI taxonomy): Eukaryota > Viridiplantae > Streptophyta > Magnoliopsida > Asparagales > Orchidaceae > Dendrobium > Dendrobium chrysotoxum. The sequence continues at coordinate 42,547,604 of CM034312.1, forward strand.
TTTAGAATTAGATAACTCTCTTCCTAGAACATGCAAGGATGTCTCAATCTGGGCGAATCTAGTGTACATTTCAGATACCGTCACGCTAGGTTTCATGTGAAAGAGTCCATAATCATGTAATAATATGTTTAGCCTAGACTGTTTAATCTCATTAGTTCCTTCATATGTGAAACACAATCTATCCTAAATCTCCTTACCAGTACTACTAGCAGACACTCACAGATAATCTTCTAATTTAAATGCACAAAAGAAATAATTCAAGCATTTTGCGCTTAATTGTGTAAGTTCCCTATCCTCATTACTCCATTCATTAAATGATAAAATAGTTTTAAAACCATTCATGAGACGAAAAAGTGCAGAGTAATGTTCTTATACCAACATCCACATGCGATAGTCTATAGATTTTAAAAATGTAGACATGCTAATTTTCCACAAGTTAAATGGTATATTGACAAATAAGGGTGCACAGGTTATTGAATAAACCTCCGTAGTGTTATAGATACCAAACTATGCCTTGGATTGTATGTTTCTAGGTTTTCTAAAACACTATTTTGAAACCACCCTTTGATACCACTTGAAAGGATGAGATGCACCAAGAGGGGATGAATTGGTATTTCAAAAATAAATCCTAAACATCAGTTCTAAATTTTAAAAGATTTTTTAGATTTTTAAAATAAAAACTTAACTAGTTAATTACGAAAGCTAAGGATTCATTCACAATTACAACAGTGGTGATACAATTTTAAATCTCACAATAAAAATCTAAAGCAAGATTTTTCACGAAGCAGTTAACATAGAAAATAAATGCAAGAAAAGTAAAATGCAGAAAATAGAAAAAGTACATCATAAATTTTTATAGTGGTTCGGTCACTTGACATACGTCCACACCCCAGAGTCCTCTACTCCAAGAGTTGCACTATTAAATGTTGACTCTCCTTTTACTCCTACAACAAGGCAGAGAAGCTTTACAAAACTCACTTTCACCTTCCCCAGTGTGGCGGAGTGCTAGACGCTATGCCACCCTCCTACTGACGGTAGCAGACTTTTTATTCTTTCTCCCTCATGGAGAAGGCAAAGAACCACGAGGATGTTGACCTAAAAGCCTCTCTCCCTAGAGAGCTTCCTTAAGACACACCAAGGCCATAGGAGGAGCAAGTGTGCAGCTAGCTTGTAGCAACCATGTGAGCCCCTCACAGTTCTTCTCCCTCATGCTCAAGAACACCTTCTCCTTCCTCTCACAAACTCTAGACTTCTTCAAAAGCTCCTACTCAAGAGTTCCTTCAGTTATAACATTCCTCTTTTTCACAACCACACCTCACTGAATAAGAAAACTTGCTTTTAAATTTGGCTTTAGAAAACCTTAATAATCCAATTAAGATGATACTGTTCATAAAGTATAATCTAATATTATATAGTACGATTCGTTCAAAATTAGTTCCATCCAGTACAAAGGCAGACAAACAGTTCATAAATTTTAAGCACATCGTACAGTACGATCAAGAGATCATGTTGGATGATCATTTTATTTTCCACTGTTCATACCGGATGACTTATAGGACTACAAAAAATCATCTCTATAAATTGTCCTACACTATACACTTCGTACAGTATGAATAGTTTAATTCGGATCATCGTCCTGTATGATATAAATATCGTATGGGATGAATAGTTCAAAAAACTGTGGTTTCATCTAGTACGACCTATGGGATGATAAAATTCATCTCTGTACTTCAACAGTATGATTCATTTCATACAGTATGAATGATAATAATTAAGAAACCATAATTTAATTGCCTGATTATGGGGAATAATTTTTGTATGATTTCAAATGATCATACATCACGATTACTATTAGATAGTACGATTAGTTCAAAAAATTAAATTCAAAATCTTACCTAAATTATGCTGGCTACTAGGGCTTTCAGATGGAAGCAAATCATACAGTACGATCATAATCATTCAGTATGATTAGTTCACAAACTAATCATTCAAAATTAGTCGTTAAGCCTGAGTTTTAATGACATATCATACAATACAATAAAAAATTGTAGTGTTTAATTTTCTTAAAAACAATTTTATTTTTAAAAAAGAAATTCTCCCTGTGTGTGTGTGTGCATGGTCACCCCATTTCCATACACTCTTTTGTGGCAGACCAAAAAAAAATTCAAAATAAAGAAAGTAAAAAATATAAATTCTTTTTTGATCTTGTTCTACCTAGTCTTGAGTCTCCGGCAGTCTTGAGCAATGTGTATCTTACTTGAAATGTTGGTGCTCACAGACAAAAAAAAACATCTATATTTTTTAAAGAAGAATATAGTAATCCAGTCAATATTAGTTTTCATCATCAAAATAAGATACTAGGGATCCTGGATTACAACATGGAGGGCTTCAGAGAGTGGATGTAGGTCAAGATAGATTGAACAAATAGAAATCTCTAGTGTATTTGTTTTTATTTTCAGCAATTTATTTTTTACATTGTTATTTCTAGGATTTATTATCATGTAAATTTTTTTACATGCAATCTAGTTTACGCTGGGGCATATAATTGATTAAGATATTTTATTAGTTGAAAGAGAAGAAAAAATATTAGAAAAGAAAAGGAATATATATATATATATATATCTAAAGGACAAAAATAGACTTTTACTCACTTTCGCATTAAGAAAATCAAAATTTGATTTTAAGTTATCAAAATTGAATTTAAATTTCAAAAGATGATTTTACTATAAAAGAAATTTTATTAAAAACACTCGTTTGTCCCCCTCATGTTGTGCCTTTTGTAGTTTAAGTGGTCTAACAGCCATAAATTAAATTTTTAATTCATTATAATTATGGCATTTATTTGAACCAACTTGGATCCATGGTTGAGCGTGGTTGATCTAGTTTAACCAATGAGACCCGTTAAACCCTAAGTCCTTTATATGCATGCATTATATTGGAAATCTCAAGAAAATATGACTGTTATTGTTGGTGAATTTAAGATTATGGGATGGCTAAAACCTACCCTTACTTTTTAGAAATTGAATATGAATAGGCCTGTCAATAATCTCAATGTTGGCTATGGCGGGGTTATTAAAAAAAATTGGTAAGGTGATTTGTCCTTTTGATAGTCCTTTAAATATGCGCTTTTCTATAACTGCTAAATTGCATGCTTGCGAATGTGTTATAAAGCTTCATTATTCCTTGGGGACTAAGGCTATCTTGTTGGAGGTGGATGCCATGCACATTATTCGTAACATTATGAATAATGGGATTGTTAATGCTATAATTTTTACCTTATTATAGTAATTAAGCATTTACTTTGTCATTTTAATTACTGCATCTTTCACATTTAAGTTAATTAGTTTGTTGGCTGGCTTGCTAAATTTGGTTGCAACATGGATGGTTTTTGTGATTTTTTAGTGGAGAATTTACCTGGAATCATTAGAGGCATGACCAGATTGGATAGTTTTGGTTTTCCTTATATGAGATATTTTTAATTGTGAATGGTTTGTTGCTTCTTGGTTATCTATTTTTCTCTTGTTTGGAGCAATGGGTTCTATTTTTGCTTGGTGTTGGGTGTGTTTCTAACCCTTGGCTTCTAGTCTAGTTTTTTTTTTTTTTGAGAAAATGCAACCAGATGCATAGAATTTTATTAAAGAAAAAAAGATACAAAAGACAAGATAATGGCATCAGATTCCTCCTTTAATAAAGAAGTGAAAGAAGAAAGAATCTCACTTGACCCAATATTGTTCCAAACAAAAGAACTAAAAATTGCATAGTTAGCACAAAGATCCACTAACGTATTACCATTTCTATCTATACAGTTGAAAATAACAAATTGAAACTCATTGAAAGGATAAGGATTGTCCAACTCCTGCTTAGACCTTGACAAAGCTTGAATGAATTTTATAACATTTGCATTGTCACCTTCGATAATGATCCCCTTATAACTGAACATCCACTCTTGTAAATTTCCTTTGATTGATTGAATGGCCATGAGCTCCAACCGAGAGATATCCCAATGAACACAAGAATGACCAAAGGCCAATAAAAATCTACCTTTGCAATCACGAAATACCCCTCCTCTTCCAGCCTTGTAAGATTGAAGGAGAGATGCGTCAACATTAACCTTAATCCAATCGGGTGGAGGGGGATGCCAAAGAGAATTCAACAGCTTTTCAGGCTGGTTAGCAACCCACATACCCGAACAGGAATGAATCCTGGAAGATGCAATGGCAGTATAACTAACTGATTCCGAAGCAATGAATAATTCACTATCATATTTTCCTTCATGGATGAGTTTATTCCTAGCCTTCCAAGACAAAAAAACAACATTACAATACAAATTCACCATCTCTCCTAGCCTTCCAGTTTATCCTTTAATAACTCATGGGAGATAGGAGTTTTGCTGATAAGCTCCACCATATCTTTCCCTAACAACTTACCAAGCTCCAACATATCCCAGCTCCCATTTGTAATGAATCTTTCAACCGTAATTTCTTCCATCACCTGTGGGATCACGAATGTAGGCCACCTATTAAGGCTCTTGTCCAAGATCCAATTATCCCTAAAAATGTTTAAGGATTCTCCATTGTTGATTTTCCATCTAACAATAGGCTTAAGGAATTTTTCACCATGCTGAATAATCTTCCATGCTGTAGAACCTATTTTCATAGAGTCCTCCATTCCAAATAAGCAGCCGTATTTGGGATAAAACACTTTATGTAGTAAGGAATCTTCTTCTTGACTGAATCTCCATGCAATCTTTGCACTGAGAGGCCCTACTTTTTCATAAACTGAGTGGAGAAATCTGCCACCATACTCCTTAGGCAGGCACAAAACTTCCCAGTTAACATAATGATGGCAGTCACATCCATTCTTCTTATTCCAAATAAAGCGCCTATTAAGCTTCTCAATCTCTTAGAGAATACCTTTAGGAATATAGGAATGATTACAGTGAAAAATAGAATAAGATAGAAAAAACATTTTTGCCAAATTAATCTTTCCAATAAGATAGCAAAAACATCTTAATGCCTTCTTCATCGAAATGCCTCCAAGCTCTAGGCCAATCCATCAGGTTATAATTCCTTTCCATCCATTTTCCTTGAAAAAACTGATAAAAGTTGTCTTCAATTTGGTGTTGGTCCTCAATAATCAATCCATTTTCATCTTTAATACTAAAAATGAAATTCGAGTTCCTCCTCACACTAGCAAAAGATTGGAAGAATTTAGCATTGCAGCCGCCCTCCATCACCCATTTAACTTTTGCACGTTGTCTACACCAAGTATTAAGCCTTGCCAAGTTAGAATTGAATTCATTAATATTTGCTTTAAGGATCTAGCTATCCTCTACCGACAGGCCTCCCTCTCTGGATTCTTTTTCCTTGAGTTCCAATACCTCCTTCCATAAATCATCTTTAGCCTAGACTATAGACCCATGTTTCGCCTTACTCTAATAATGCAAAGCTTTCAATGACCTTTTCAACTTGTTATTCAGGATTTGAGCATAATCCCCTCCGCAATTTCTCAACCAAGTTTTTCTAACAACAGTAGCCGAAGCTGGGTTATCCACCCAATAATCATCAAACTTGATATTCTTCTTAACATTCAAATTTATATCCAAAAGGTTCAAGATAATAGGACAGTTATTTGAAGCAATTCTAGGCAAGTGCCTGATTACCAACCGATGAGAAGAACATAACATCATTGAGTTAGCAAAGCATCTGTCTAATTTCTCAAGAATCCTGTCTGCACCTGTTTTGTTGTTACACCAGGTGAAATAAGGACCAATGCATCCAACTTCATGATAGTCATTGCTAGCTAAAAAGGACATCATTTCCTTTGAACCCATGGACAACTGGAATCTTTTACCACCCTTTTTCTCATTTTTATTTAACAAACAATTGAAGTCTCCTCCAATCACCATAGGGACTTCCTTAGAAGAATTCAGCTGTAATGACTCCCAGAGGGTTCTCCTTTTGTACTCATCCTTACTGCCATAAATAGATGCAATTCTCCACCTACCCTTGTTATTCACATCCAACTCACCTATAACACATTGGTTGGAAGAATATAGAACCTTGAAGGAAGCCATGGTAGATTTCCAAAGTACCATCAATCCACCAGACAATCCCTTAGAAGAGACTTGGACATAATCCCAGTCAGATCCAAATAAAGAATCAGCCTCTGTCCTATCAACAAGGGAAATTTTATTTTCTGATAAGCCCAAACAAAAAACACCATTGTTCTTCACAAATTCCTTCAGATATAGAGAAGCCTTCCTCTTCCTAGCTCCTCTATAATTCCAAAACCCAATAGATGACATCATTGCAAAAGAGGGGATGAGTTCCCCACTTTAGCTTTAACATTCACTTTATCTTTCGACTCCATCCTCCTGCTCCTAGTAATGTGATTAATAGGACCCAAATCTTTAAGCTGTTTAGAGCCCTTTTTCCTAGAAGGCATAGAACTGATTTCCTTCTCAATCACTTCAGCCGCTCCTTCATCCCAAGGAACCATATCAGACTCCACCTATAAGTGTTTAGTACCTTCATCTACATTTTCAAGTTGGCTGAACAGGTTGTCATTTTTCAGCACTTCAGGTTCCAATTGAGGGACTTGTTTTATACCAACCAATTTACCAGGAGTTGAATCCACAGCCTCCTGAACTAATTCCTGAACAAACCCCACTACTGCAATTCTTTCCCCTCCCATGTCAACGTCAATAGAAACCTCCTTGTTTTGATTAATCAGTTTAGATGAAGTAAACTTTCTATTATCTATACTGATAGCACTTTTCTTCCTATGGTTAACAACCATCCAAGGCCCATAACCTTGCATATCCACTCCAGATTTCTCCACAGTTTTTCCCTGGGTTTTTAAAGAACTATCTTCTCCAACTATTTTTCCCACACAAACATCTGGAATAAAACTACTTTTAGAACATACATTGGTATCCAAAATTGAATTACCACAGTCCTTGTTAACATGACCTATTTTTCCACAAGAAAAGTAAAAATTAGGAATTTTCTCATATACAACCTTCTGAAAGAATTTTCCTTCACTCCCCTCCACCCAAACTCCCAATGGCAACTTAGCATCCAATCTGATTCTAACACATACTCTGCCTAACTCCCTCCTTCCCCACTAAAACATATTTTCATGAATTAAATAAGGTTACCAACCTTTGAAGCAATCCTACATATGTTGATTTCATCCCAACAGTGAAGAGGGAGATTAGGTAGTGTTATCCAGACTGGAGCAGTTAACCTAGAAAGTAAGTTAGGAGGAAATTTTTTGCCCATCTTTCAATTCCTATTATGAGACCATTCACAAACCAAGGTCCATTAGCTAACACAGCTTCCAGATGCTCTGTCTCATAGAAGGAACAAAGAACCCATCCCAAGCCATGTTGAGTTATGTGAAATTTACCAAATTGAGACCACTGCCTCCTCAATTCTGAACTAATAATAGACAAAGAAGGTTCACCACCGAAGATCTTGACAACCAACGAATTTTTATGTCTTTGAGAATTCTCATGCTCTTTTTCCACATTAAGCTTAACAGAGATGCCATTTTCAGATAAGCAATTGCCAAAATCCAAATCAGTAGCCTTGATATTTTCTATTTTTTTCCAAGCATTTTGATGATTCCCACTTGAGGAATTGGAGTTTAAAGTAGCCTTCCCATCAACATTACCATACATATCTTCTCCCAAATAGGTATGAACTTTAGCTGAATCAGAAAATGGTTTTTTAATAGCCGAGGAAACCCTTGCTGCATCACCAATAGAGACTTGATCCCTCATCAACTTAGATGATTCTCCATTCAGTAGATTCTTCTCCCTAACATAATCATCCTTGTTAATCAAATTAATGGTATTCACATTTATCACGTTGTCGCTAGTGACAAGGATTGTATTTGAAAAACCAAATCTGTTAACAAAGATTTTCATGCCTGATGAAGAAACCTCACGGTCATTTAATAGAGAAAAACTTGGAGAGATACAACCCTGCGGTATTTTATAATCTAGACTAACAGCAACGGTTTTACCCTTACCTTCAACGACATTCAATTTTCTTTTATCAATGAATGCTCCTTTTTTAATAACTAAGGCTCCCTTGGAACTCTTCATTAGAAACTTAGAAATTTCACGATTGTTACCAGGAATACATCTGCTAAGGCTTCCTTTGTCCGTCAATCCACCGGAGGATGGACATGATTATCCATCTGGCTTCGCGGGGGTGTTTTTTGGCAACGGCCGCCAGGATCCTTACTTCCCGCCGGAATTCTTGCAACCAAAAAAGAAGCTTTCCGTTGCCAGGACTCCAACCCGGGTCTCTCAGGTGAGAGCCGAGTATCCTAATCAACAGACTACAACAGATAAAAATGATTTTTCTTATATGTTGGTTGGCTGGGCTTTTCTTTTTTTCTTATATGTTGGTTGGCATTATCCGTAATTTTATTATAGATTAGCAGTATAAAAATGATTTTGGTTATTAATTTTTATGCTCTTTTTTGGGTGTTATTTTTTGGGTTATGTTGGGTGTTCACTTTGAGTTGTGCTAGAAGGTTTCCTATTTATTAATTTTTATTTATCTAGAGCAATAGCTTGAAGGGTTTTTAATTATTACTTTTTATCTATTTTTGTCTGTGGCATTGGACCAATTATTTATACTTAGTAGCTTGATGGTTTTCTACTTCTGCCTCATTGTGGTTTTGAGGTGGGTTTTGAGGTGGGTTTTGAGATTTGGTTCTTTCTTGGTGTCCTCTTTGGGGGGAGGGGGTATTGGTAGGATTTTTGGTCAGTGTTTTTAATTTTTTGGGAAGGGGGAGGGGTTACTATTAATTCACCTAATTTTGTGTATATGATTTGGCCTTTTCTAGCCGGGCAACTGGATGGTTTTATATTCTATTGGCTTTGTGGCTTTGATTCCAAGGTTGGAGAGATGTTTATGATATAATTGCTATTTTATGTTATTTTATTCTCCATTTAATGGTTATTTTTTGGGTTTATTCTTTGGTTTGGTGCGAGGTGTCAGACAGGTGGATCTCAATTTTTCTTCCTAATTGTACTTTCTGCTCTATATGTAGCGGGCGTTTAAGAGTTTAATTTTGGATCTCATGATGTGGTTTAAGTGTAGTGAGGCAAATTACTTTATGCCCTTTAGGTGTTTCTTCTTTAATTATATTTTTTTGTAATTTTTTTTACGTTATATTTAGCAGGTGGGATTCTATCAAAGGATGTTGCATGGATTGCTGATTAATCCCTTATGTTGCTTCAATGGTCAATTTTTTTGCATGCTTATTATTATACAGTTGATCTTTTGGTAGGTCTGGCAGTTGGTGAAGATTTTTTGTCATTGTTGGGCTGAGTTGGACCTTTTTTGGGTTGTGTATTCTTGCCCCTTATTATACATTTTCTTTTTCTTATATTATATGTACTAGGGTTCTTTAGCTTATTAGGACTTTTTCCCTTTTTACTTGTAGCTCTCTGAGTAAAAGTGAGCATTTGAACACTTTAAGAACTTGTACAATTTTTTGGTATACACATGAAAGACCTAATATGGCTTTCAGCTAACAGAAATATCTAAAAATCAAATCAAAACTTAGGTTTTTCCACTGGAGATTTGATAATCAGTCATGATCATGCATAAACCAAATTAAATCATTGTGTGAGCTAAGTTGACCATATTGATTACTTTGACCATTTAAGGTACTTTTAAATCCTACACACTAAGATATAATAGAAGCCTACGTAAACCTCCCACCTTCAAACCCTGAACTATGCATGCCAAAACAAGTTAGAGTGATTAGTCGACCATAATATTTGTGAATTTTTCTTCTTTTCTAGTGATATTCTTGCATAACATCAGCTTGACCATGATCCTATTAAACTATAAACATTAATTAATTAACCATTGAATAAAATCAATATAGCTTGACATTGCTATAGCACAATACTACTTCTAACAAACCCAAAATATCATTTGGACTTTGTTAGACCCAACCCCAAAGGCATGGTGAAGCCTAGCTGACCAATTAAAGCTAGGTTCACCAAACTAACCTTAAACTTCCTAAACCATAAACTTAATGCTCTAAACATATCCATTATACAGAAATCCTTTAGCATCATTTGTTGGGTCCCCATGGGTTAACCCTAGCTGGCCAAATCTTTGGATCCACTTGTGCTAGCACTATGGCTTTACCCAGAAGGTCAAAAAAGGTATATCTTAAGACATTTTATAATCGAAGCTAAATAAGACCCTGTATACCCATTAATTAGGTAACATTAGTGACTATATACTAAACCTAGTGAGCCTAAAACCCTTTATTGACTTGAGATAGTAAAAAAGGCTAACCTAAACATCAAAATTCACTAATCAATGAACTATTTTCACACCTAGACTAGACCCTACCAAATTGCTTGATGGAATAGACTCCCTAAACCTCTAGACACTCGACCCTGTCAACTCTAGCTAGTTGGTAGCATGAGGTGGAAGGAATCTAAGAAAATGACTCCATCAAACATTTTTTCACCTAGATGTTCCAAAGTATTTGACCATATGGATTCTAATTTCTTTCTCAAGTTGTATACAGGCTTCAAGTTTATACATTATACACCTTATGGCCAGGGTCCCATTATGCTGCCTGAATTTTGAATACACACCTATTGAAAAAACTTTATAAATAACCTAATTTCATTAATACTGTGCTTTTTTTCTTTGTTTTTAAAGAACTTGAAAGTCAAGTGTTTGCTTTGATATCACTTGAAAGATCGAGATGCACCAAGAGTTCTTAAATTTAAAAGATTTTTCATATTTTTAATCGAATGATTTAACTAATCAAATGCGGAAGCTAATGATTTATAAATAATTGAAATAGTGGTGATTATTCTCTAATAATCACAATGAAATAACGTTCTCAGATTTTCACCAAGCAGTTATAATAGAAAATAAAATGCATGAAAATAAAGTGCGAAAAATAAAATCAGAAAGAGCACACAAGATTTATAGTGGTTCGGTCAAACCATGACCTACGTCCACTCCCCAAAGCCTCCTCTCTGGGTATTGCACTATCACTATAGTGTCTCTTCTTTAGCCCCCTCAGTTAGGTGGAGAAGCCCTTACAAACTCTCTTCCACTAACCTGGTGCGACAGAGGATAGTACTCCTTTCACAGGCAGAGAACCTTGACTTCCTTTCACCCTCCTGGTGAGGTAGAGGACCTGAACTCCGTTTCACCCTCCTGGTGAGGCAGAGGACTTTGAATCACTTTCACTTTCCCCGATGTGGTGGAGTAGCCGGGTCTTTTGACACCAAAGAGGTCTTCTTCTTCCCAAAGCTTCCCTCAAGACAAACCTTGACTCTTGGAGGAACTCAGGTGCAAGTTCGCCAGAGCAACCATATGAAAACCCCCTCTTACGCTCCCTTAAATCCCACAAGGTTCTTCTCCCTCTCTTACAAACTCCACCCTTTCTCTCCCTAGCCCAAAGCTCTCTCTTCAAGCTTTCTTTAGAAGAAAACAACTCAATGAATGCCCAAAAGACTCATACAAAGTTTTATGAGAAAGCTTAAACAGAGGGCTTGAAAAAACCCTAAAAATCCAATTCAACCATCAAAAATCATACAGTACGATCGCAGGATCGTCCAGTATGATGTGTAGAATTTGACCTGTTAGTACTGTACAATCACAGAATTATACAGTACGATTAGTTCAATCGAAGTGCAGTTCGTCCAGGATGAATCTTGGGATGACCAAAATCATCTCTGATCATTATACAGTACGATCCAGTTCGTACAGTACGATCCAAATATCAAAATTATGCAAATTTTATTGATTAATTACATGATTAAATTAGGCAAAATTTTAAACATCATACAGTACGATTAAGATCGTATAGTATGAATAAAACAATTTTCAAATTCAAATTTTTGCCTAATTTAATAATCGAAGGGGTTTCTAATTATACCAGATCAGCCAGTACGATATGGTGTTCGTACTGTCCGATTAGTTATATTTCAAAAGAATTTTTTTTCAGGAAAATAAAATATTTTAATTAATTTCTATAACACTAGATCATATAGTACGAGCCAGATCATACAGCACGATGTACAAAAAAATTAAAATATTTAAATTTTAAATTTTCTCCCCTTGTGTGTGTGTGCACGGTCACCAGGCTATCTTTCACCTTTACAGGACTTGACTCAAGAAGTTAAAATAAATAAATGAAAATTACATTCTCTTTCAATATAACCTATTCTACCAAATCTTGAGCCTTGAATTTTCAAAGACTGGTGCTTGTTGTACCTGAAATGTTAGTCAACACACAAACGTGTACACCAACAAATATTAGGAGAAATAAAGAGGCACTCAATAATTTTGTCATCATCAAAATCATATACTCAGGAGCCCGAGTTGTAACAATCTATCCCTTTTTTATGATGGCAAATATTATTGGTTGAATTTACAAATTAAAAATATTTTTTCCTAATCTCCCCCTCACTAAGAGAATTATATTAAAAATAGGGGTAAGCATTATTTTTTAAAAATATATTTTTTTAAATAAATAAATATTTTAAAACTAAATAACATAAAATTAAAAAAAAAACTAAACCATAAATGCAACCAACACAAATATAAGCAACCATAATATATTCTCCCCCTTTGACATTATCAAAAAGAAGAGATACAATGCAAACACATAAGTTAAACTACATGCAAAAGAAGGTAATGACATATAAAAAGGAAACTAAAAAATGAAATCATGCTTAAAACATACTAAACATCAAACACACAAAATAGCTAAACAAACATACAAAACACATAAACAAAACACACAAACAAACCTCAACATACTTATACCTGATCAGAATTACCAATCAAATTCTTGATGATATAGCATAAGCTTGTTACCTCTTCCTCTTGCTCCTTTTCTAATGATTCAGAAGCTAAGTCTGCCCAGGAGATTTTTTGCTTCTTTTCATTTCCCCTTATTGGAATTGGCTTATCCTCACTCTTTTTTTTTACAAGATGTTTCTTAAGATTGGGGCATTCATTTTTAAAATGTCAAGGTTTCCTACACCTAAAACAAATAATGTCAGAAGTAGGCTTATCATACTTGTCATTTTTACCACTGCTTCACTTTTGTTCTCTCTTGTGCTTGTGCTTCAGCAGACTTTTGAATTGGCTTATTATTAATGCCATTTTCTCATTCTCATCACTTTCTAAGCCATCTTTATCTGTATATTTTACTTTTAGCACTATAACCTTTTCATCACCTGCATCCAAAAGTCTTTGACTCACACTTTGCTCATAGGTAATGAGTGAGCCGATTAGATTATCAATAGAATAAGAATTCAAGTCTTTTGATTCATATATAGCAGTCACTTTGACATCAAATTTATCAGGTAGACAACGTAGAATTTTAAAGTTCTCTACCAAAAGCATACAATGATGTCACAATCTGAGTAAACCTAGTATACATGTCCAAGATAGTCTCATAATGTTGCATGCAAAAAAGTTGATAGTCACGCAATAATATATTTAATCTAGATTATTTCACTTCACTACTACCTTCATATGCAATGCATAGTTTATCCCAAACTTCCTTGCCAGTGATACAATTAGAAATAATCATATAATCTTCAGAAGTTAAAGCACAGAAACAGTAGTTCAAGGATTTAGAATTCAATTGAGAATAAATTTTTTCTTCTCTACTCGATTCAGTTAAAGGAATATCAGTTTTTACACCATTAATAATATGTAATGGTATAGAATATCCAGATTTAATCATGTGCCACATCCTAAAATCAATGGATTGTATGAATACACACATGCAAATTTTCCAAAAATTAAAAGGAATATTTTCTAAAAGTGGCGGACAAGTTATTAAATAACCTTCCATAATGCTTCTATTTCCAAATTGTGCCATTGATCATTTTCTTCTAGGTTTTTTAAAACACTATTTTGAATAACGCTCTGATACAACTTGAACGTCAAGTGTTTGCTTTGAAATCACTAGAAAGATCGAGATGCGCCAAGAGCTCTAAAATTTAAAAGATTTTTTAGATTTTTAATCGGATGATTTAACTCATCAAATGCGGAAGCTAATGATTTGTAAATAATTACAATAGTGGTGATTATTCTCTAATTATCACAATGAAATAATGTTCTTAGATTTTCACCAAGTAGTTATAATAGAAAATAAAATGCATGAAAATAAAGTGCAGAAAATAAAATTAGAAAAAGCACACTAGATTTATAGTGATTCAGTCAAACCATGACCTACGTCCACTCCCCGGAGCCTCCTCTCTGGGTATTGCACTATCACTATAATGTCTCTCCTTTGGCCCCCTCAGCTAGGTGGAGAAGCCCATACAAGCTCTCTTCCATCAACCCGGTGTGGCAGAGGACCGTACTCCTTTCACAGGCAGAGAACCTTGACCTCTTTTCACCCTCATGGTGAAACAGAGGACCTGAACTTCTTTTCACCCTCCTGGTGAGGCAAAGGACCTTGAATCACTTTCACCTCCCCGGTGCGGCGGAGTAGCCGGGTCATTTGACACCAAAGCGGTCTTCTTCTTTCTAAAGCTTCGCTCAAGACAAACCTTGACTCTTAGAGGAACTCAGGTGCAAGTACGTTAGAGCAACCGTGTGATAACCCCCTCTCACACTCCCTAGAATCCCATAAGGATCTTCTCCCTCTCTTACAAACTCCACCCTTACTCTCACTAGCCCAAAGCTCTCTCTTTAAGCTTTCTTTAAAAGAAAACAACTCAATGAATGCCCAAAATATTCATACAAAGTCTTATGAGAAAGCTTAAATAGAGGGCTTCAAAAAACCCTAAAAATCCAATTCAATCGTCAAAAGCTCGTATAGTATGATCGCAGGATCGTCTAGTAGGATGTGCAGAATTTGACCTGTTAGTACTGTACGATCGCATAATATTACAGTATGAATAGTTCAATCGAAGTGCAGTTCATCCAGGATGAATCCTGGGATGACCAAAATCATCTCTGATCATCATACAGTACGATCCAATTTGTATAGTACGATCCAAATATAAAAATTATGCAAATTTGGTTGACTAATCACAGGATTAAATTCGGCAATATTTTAAATATCGTACAGTATGATTAAGATCGTATAGTACGAATACAATAATTTTCAAATTCAAAATTTTTCCTAATTTAATGATTGACGGGGTATCTAATTATACCAAATCGCCCAGTATAATGTGGTGTTTGTACTATATGATTAGTTATATTTCAAAAGAATTTTTTTTAAAAAATAAAATATTTTAATTAATTTCTGTAACACTAGATCATACAGTACGATCCAGATCATACAGTACGATGTACAGAAAAATTAAAACATTTAACATTAAATTTTCTCCCCTGGTGTGTGTCTGCACGATCACCAGGCTATCGTGCACCTTTATAGCACTCGAGTCAAGAAGTTAAAATAAATAAATGAAAATTACATTCTCTTTCAACATAGCCTATTCTACCCAGTCTTGAGTCTTGAATCTTCAAAGACCGGTGCCTTTTATACCTGAAATGTTAGTCAACACACAAACATGTATACACAACAAATATTAAGAGAAATAAAGAGGCACTCAATAATATTGTCATCATTAAAATTATATACTAAGCAGCCCGAGTTGTAACAGAACTCCCCAGCACTCCTCGTTTAATTTCCAAACTTCACCATGTCTCTAGTGTTCATTTCTTATGAGTTTAATTATAGATAGCCAATCACAACCAAACACGAATTTCCAATCCATTGATTCTCAGGCTTTAACATCATAAGGAAGATTGTTCTTGAAGTGAAGATTATTATGAAGCAACCATTTCCTAGCTCAAATCCCCTCTGCACTGAGTTAAGAATCCATCTTGAGCTCTTTAATTATAAGTGTTATTCAACTGTGAAATAAACATTCAATGCAAGGGGATCTAACCATAATATTGAATGTTCTTACTAAGATGAAGCTCTCTAAAAAAATTGAGCAAGATCCATACAGTGGATCTCTTAGATTTTGCTAAAAATTAGTGCCTTTTATTCAATTTAAGTCAAATGGACGGTTATGAATTACCAAGATCTTACTATAACCTTTTGATGGTTTTGATCTATTTGATCAGAGCCATCCAATCTTGGATTGGATGACTCAGATCTAAAGTGCAACATTTGTGATGGCAAGGAACTATCTAATTGTCCAATATATAGGAGTCATGTGTTGAACTATATACATAGTTAGCTGACTAACTTTTTTTCTTTAAATTAAATCGGAGAATTTACTTGATCTTAGAAGGCTCAATCGATTTGTAATGAGAAGAACTATAAAAGTCTTAGGGTTTGGGGTGTTAATTTTACATAATAAAGAAGTAATTTTAAAAACACTCTCTATGATTTCTTTGTTATTATTATTTATTACAATTATCTTGATTTCAAATTATAATAGATTTATTTTTGAGATGTTTAAGACTTGTTCATAGACTTTCATGTCAATTTGAGATCAATAACAGCTTTAATTTAGCAATTCCAAGTCATAGGTCATAATTAACCTATGTATTAAAATTACAATCGATGCAAATCTATATAGCACATAGGTTTCTTCTTATGTGGATCGGTAAATTAGGGTCCAAGGGTTATACTGACACTTATTGTACATTAATCCAAGGTCTAGTTAGCCCAAAACATAATTTTGAAAATATAGATGCTATTACTTTGGAAATTAATTAGAAACCCTAAGAAGACTTTGGTGACCCCTAATTTCAAGAGTTTGACTATGAGTCTTAATTATTGTAGGGTTTAAATTACAAGGTATTTGGAAGTCATTTGTAGTGACAAATAGTAATCCTTAATTCACTTTACACAAAAGCCCTAGGATTTTAAATAAATCAGGAAAATTTCAAATTAAATACAAAAAAACTAAACTAATGCTCAATAAACTTTAAATTCATAAACCTATAAAGAAAAAAATAAAAGGCGCAACATAAAATAAAAAAATAGAAAAACTATATAAAATTTAAATTAATCAAATTATATAAATATAATAAAAACATGAAAAATTGAATAAAACTAAATTTAGATTTTATAACAATTTTAAAAAATTAACTTAAAGATTAAAAGAAATTATTTAAACCTTAAATAAAAATTTAATTTAATTTTGAATTTGTAAAATAAATAAATACTAATAGATTTAAAAAATAATAAATTCATTTAAAAGTATAATCCAAACACCATTAATATATCCTCCATGAAAGGGTTTTCCAAATTCTTAATAAATTGCAAATCCTAATGTAGAATTAAATCAATCTTTAGCCTTTTGTTCATTCCCATTTGGTGGGTTGATAAAATAAAATCCTTGATCAAATCTTTATAAATCTGAAAAGTATAATCCTTTTAATAGTTAAGAGTTTTCACAATACTTTTCATGTGATGTAATTAACTATATAGTCTTTCGTTTGAGGGAATCTAGAGCCCGATAAAAAAAATAACCTTGCTTTAGTTCTCTAAAGAGGGGAGATATCTTTTAATAATTTAGTACTAAATCTTTATTTCTTGGTTAGTTTCATTTTCAAAATGATATTTGACTATTAGTTTTAGCTTTGGTGATATGTTTTACATTCCCTATGTTGTGTTTGATTATGAAAGTAAATATTATTTCCATTTTCAAATCGATAGTAAAGTATTAGTCTATCTTTCGGGAAAGTATAATGTTAGCTAAAGATGTTTGATTAAAGAAATATAAAGTGAATCAATGAGTACAATTCATTTGTTCACATGGAAAAATATGTATATATTCATAAGGTAAGTTAAAATGTGGAAGAAAGATTAAGCTACTTGGTAGAGCTCATTTGTTTGAAAATGATGTTATCTCCATAGACTCGCAAGAAATATACTTCATTTTATTGATAATAATAAAAATTTAGAATAACATAAAAATAAATTAATTCACCTCAAAATTTTTAGAATAACACACAAGTTTGAAGAAAAGTTTTTTTTTTAGGGAAAACCCACAAGAGGGCCTATGTGCTGATTGAAAAAGGATTGCAAGGTCCTTAATCGGGAGCTCGAGCTCTCTACTGCTCAAAAGAGCTAAAAGAAAATAAACAAAAAACCTAAGAGCTTAAGTTCCCTCGTAATCAAAAATACAAAAGAATCTAGTAACATTTTATGGGTGGCAAGCAGCCAAAACACCAAAAAAAGGAAAGAGCAACTGATAGGCCTTAAGCACATTCTTTCCACCAAAAAATTCAATAACCTGCAAAAAAGCACTAAAAGGATCCTGCAAAAAAAGAGAGACAGCAGAGGGAAAAAGGCAAATGTTAAGTTATCAATTCAATTAAAATTCTACTTAAAGCAATCCTTGATACTAGTAGCAAGCAAATACACCTATGGAAACAAAGGAAAAATAACAATTAGTATATTAGGAGGAAGAGCATAAGGATAACAATTCAAGCCACTATACCACCAAATCTAATAATGAACTAAATGATACATAGATAAAGGATAACTTTGCAAAATAATAGTATAATAGAGATCATTAAGCTTAACAAAAATAAGAGGCCATATGAAACATAGAATTTTGATCACCCACTGACCTAAATCATAAGACACGTCTCTAGCCAAGAAAATCCCGTAACACATACCAAGATAAAAAAATGGAATGCCCAAACAAAACAAATAAACAGAACTGCACCTCTGGTAGAAAAAGAGATAGAAGAAAAAGTTACGGCAGCCTAAATACCAAACTTGGATTAAAACATCCATTAAACCACAATTACATATCCCAGTAATCATCAAATAGAGGTAATAAATGACCTTACAAATCTGAATAAGGCAATTGTTCAAAGGTGCACTGGCAAAATAAGCCCCACTAACAGTGCCAATGATTGTAAAATTTAGAATATCAAAATCAAAATTGAAATTATCAAAAACTTTAATAATAACCCATATATGGCTCAGGTGCATAGTATCTAAGCAATCATGCTGCCCAAACCCCAAGTTCTACTCAATTCCCATGGTAATCCGCATTAAATAGTGATGATTAACACCCCACCAAAAGCCCAAGAACTCATTGATGCTAGACCAAGTACCACACCAATCATTCTCCAGTACATCAGCAATGATACAGCTACCCCAACTAATAAGAATCTTAAAATAAGAACAATAATAAATGAGATTTCTCCCAAATAATAAAAGCACATCATATAAGCCCCATTTAAACGCTGACAATGTCACGTCATATAGAATGTGTAAAGTATCAACTTCAATCCAAATATTAGTAATACACAAAAAAAGACAAACTTTCAGACCACATAAAATAGCAGAAAGTTCAGCATAAATGACAGAGCAACTTGGTAAAGGACTAGCTTAAGCAATAATAAAATTGCCTTTAAAATCTCTTATGATGCCACCATAACCACAAGAGTTATCTTTGATAGAACCATCCTTATTAAGTTTCTGCATGTTTTCAGGTGGCTTAGTCCAAAAAACCAACATAGACAAATCTTTGTAAGGCTTGTCTAGTAAAATAATACCAAAATCCTTGGCAACATAAAAAAAACCCTTTAAAATTCTTGGAGCTTAAAAGATTAACATTGAATAATCTATAAACTTCATATTTAATGTTTCTAATAATTTGATCATTATTCATAGCGATATTGTTAAAAATAGAGTTATTCCAAGCCATCAAGATGTACCAAAAAATAAGAGAAGGGATGAGGTTAGTAATATGACCTCTCGATTTAGTGAACCATAGGTTAAGGATATCCTTAAAAGCAATATTACCATTAAAATGATCAAATTTGAAGATATTCTCAAAATGAGTACAAATCTTAGCAGCAATAGGGCTAAAATAAAAACATGATGCATATTCTCCACATGATCACAACATTGACACTTGAAAGCCAAGATAAAACCTCTTTTTTTTAAATTATCTTCAGTAGGCACATACTTATGAAGGATCTGCCAAATAAAAGTAGCAATAGTAGTAGGAATGCCTTTATTCCATAACATGGTAAAGACTTTAGGAATAGTATGTTTAGATCTAAAAGTATGCCAAGCATCCTTAATTCTGAAAATACCATCACTAGCCATACTACTCAACAAGAGATCATCCACATCAGTATTAATAGGAATTTGTAAAATCTGATTAATGATGAAATCAAGAATAACTTGAGATAGTTTCTGGTAACTCCAATAGATATTCTCAATAAAATAATTTACCTTGATAGCAGAAGTGGAAATCATATGCAACATATGATCAATGAAAGTATGTCCTAGCCTTTGATCCTGCCAAAAATAAAGATTAGCCCAACCAATACCCCAATTAATGTAAGGCTCCACTTCCCATTTGATATTACAGAGTTTTTTCCAAACTCTAGAATCCTCTTTGTTATAAGTACGAATAGTAGGATGATTACCAACACAATACTTTGCAATCATAAACTTAAACCACATGCTAGAATTAGCATGAAAATTAAGTCATAATTTGAAGGAAAGTGAATGAGCTAAATCTGTCATATTCTTGTACCCCAAAGAACCTTCTTCCAACACACCACAATAGTTATTCCAATTAGTCTAGATGAATTTAGTATTATCTCTTTTACCTTTCCAGAAGAACTTATTGAACAATTTTTCAAGTCTGTTACAAACAGCAATAGTAGGCTCAATAGTATGTAAAATGTAAATGGGGTAAGGAGCAAAGAACACTCTTGATCAACACCAATCTACCACAATAGCTAAGGAATTTAAATTCCCAAAAATTAAGTCTATTATTCACGGCATTAATAACATCATAAAAAAGGAAAGATTTTTTATGGCCTTTGAAAATAGGGACACCCAGATATTTTAAAGGAAGAAAACCATGCATAAAACCCAAGATGCCCTTGGTAGCATTGATATGGTTAGTGGTTATCTTTTTAGAATTAATAAAGTAACACTTATTTCTATTAAGTTTTAAACCACTAACCAACTCAAAATTATTTAAAAAACTGATAAGAATATTAACCATATTAATAGAACCATTAGAAAAAATTATATCATCATTAGCAAAACTTAAATGGGAGATAGGGATACTACTAGATGTTCTATAGTAAAGGTTCAGGTTGTTTTCGTAGCGGTGGGTGAGACCTCTAGATAGGTAATCAGTCGTAATTATAAAAAGAGCAGGAGATATTAGATCTCCTTATCAGATGCCATGAGAAGATTTTAAAAAACCCTTAATTTTGCCATTAACAATAATAGAAAAATAAGAGCCTTCAATGCAATTTTGAATTAAACTAATTAACTTAGAATGAAAACCAAATAGCTACAAAATATGATACAAAAAATTCCAGTTAAGATTATCATAAGCTTTAGCAATATCTAATTTTAAAATAAAATTACCACCTCTCACATTGCGGTCCAAATCTTGAACAAGCTATTGAGCCAATAAGATGTTATCAGAAATAGCTTTACCTTCAACAAAAATTCTTTGATAAGGAGAAATAATTTTAGTAAGCAAAGGGAAGAAAAGTGCACCTCATAAAAACTCCTTCTATTCAAAAAAAAATCATGCCAAATTTTTTTCTTACTAGTTTCACGATGATAGCAAATATAATTTTTATAGGAATCCCATTAAATGAGATTACTTAAGAAAATTCTTATAAATATTTATTTCATTATTTAAATATGGGTTCTAGAGTTTTTAGTGGAAATATGAGGGGTTTGTAAGGGTTTTTGGTCAAAGGAATACCAATTATAGTCCTATTTAGGATAGTTTTAGCTAATTTCTACATTCACTTTAAAGGATTACATTTTGAGTTGGAAAACTAGCTAAAATTAATGGGGAATGATTAATTTATGATTTAAAATTAAGATATAGAGTATATTACATATTGTGAGGTGATGCAGGCTAGCAAGGCTGTAATTAGTTGATTGCATGTATGAAATAGAATATGCCTTATGGTAAATTAATGCTTAGATTTTTGTTGATATAGATTAACCAATAGATATGTGAGTATGTGTATTTATTAAGTGATAAAGTTATTGAGAGTACATCGATCTGATATGAATGTTTTCTGCTAGATTATAATTAAGCTACTAATGTATATTACACATGCAAGATTTAACCTACAAAATGAAAATCAAGAGTTTAGGATTCTTTCAGTTAAAGAAGTAAAAGAAAGATGATAAATGAGATAAAAAAACATTAAAAATATTTTAGACTAATGCATGAAAATAATAAAGTTTTCCAAAGGAGAATCTTATCTATTGATGTGGATCAGAGAAAATATACTCCAAGTTCTCTATCAAGCTTATAGGGGTGAAATGGGCGGTTTATGTACATCATAAAATTCTAATGTTTCCACAGAGCCTAGAATGCTTAACATCCTATTTCTAGGCATGCCAACATTTCATTCTAATACTCCTATTTGATCTAATATTTCTCCATCAAGGTAATATATCACACAAGATATTGACTACACAAATGGTCATTATATGAATTAAATTAAGTACTAGTGATATTGATAAAATCCATAATTTCATTCAAGGAGATGGAGACTATATTAGTACTTTCAATGTGCTCATAACATTAGATAAAAAACTAAGATACTAGCTTTACATGATAAAAATTGAAATAAGGCACATATTTATTTCGTGCATAAAAGAGAAGATGCTGGACATAAAGCCTTGTAAAATACAAATGATAAGTACAAAGGTACTCTGCAAACTCCTTTCCTCTTCAAATGTATGATTACTCATAATAAGATAGTACAAGATCTTTAATGAAAGTATCTTGCTCTTCTTTAGCCGCCCGTAGACTTGACTTTAATGGGGCACTAAACAAAAGTACCACTCAACACTATTTATTATAGAACTCCCATAAGCATCAAACTAAGAACTATTTATATTAATTACCGAATGAGTTTAGGAACCCCAACATTCGACATGGTAGTGCTGCGGTGTTATAAGATGAATTAGTGCCTTGGCGCTACTAAGCTTGCTCCATTATGGCACTGTGATGAATCAAGGCGTCTATTGGCTGAAATAGTGTGTCACTTGGTTGAATCAACATGGCTCCATCTTTCTTCAGTTACTCCACCATGACATTACAAAAGTTGAGAGCTATGATTCTTGAATGTGTAATCCTAAGCTATTATATTATATTGTTTTTTTGCTTTATCACTCAAATAATTGAGACTTAGGTGTGGTGGTGGGAATTTCTAGTACTACGGTAGTATAATGAACTCTGGCACTAGCCTTGACTCAGACTAGACATTAAATTATTTGACATATTTCTTGAGGCTTTGGTGTTGCAGTTTCTTGATTTTGCAATGAGGTATTGTAGATGTTATGATGCTTGTAGTTGAAATGTTGTGATGCTGGTTCAATAATTACAAAATTTTCTCCATTTTCCTAAGCATTTCCTATACAACGTTAACTATAACAACATGTTTTCACTAATTTTTATGAAAATAAAATAGTATAAAATTTATGCATAACAACTTCCCCTCACCTTAAACTCTTCCTTCTCCTCCGATAATATTATAATCACTTAATGATTGGTTCATTAGCCCAAATATAAATTGGTATTTTAAAATTATTAAAATATAAAAGCATACTTCACTTTCAAGATATAATTTAGAATGATCAAAGTTTTGCTGTAAATTTTAATAATCATAAATAATTAGCCTAATCATTCATCCTTATTATTGCTTAAATTGAGCTTATCCACTATAAGTATTTGTGCAAGTTTTTACTTCTAATCTTAGTATGAATAATATATCATTTAGAGATTAGTTGTGCTTGTAGTTAAATTATAAATTTGTTAGTGTGCCATCCTATGTATTACTTTACTTACCTTGTCCTATTGGAATTAGGTGTTAGGATAATTTTTGAAATTGAACTTCAGCATATACAAATTTTTGAATATACTCAATATTTTCCTTTTTCAAAATTCTCTTTTGATTTGTATTGTTTTTCACTTTTTCTAATTGAAAGTAGATATTAATGATTTTAAATTTTAATTTTGCCTCTATCCCTCTAGT
The DNA here is from genome assembly GCA_019925795.1 of Dendrobium chrysotoxum. Taxonomy (NCBI): domain Eukaryota; kingdom Viridiplantae; phylum Streptophyta; class Magnoliopsida; order Asparagales; family Orchidaceae; genus Dendrobium; species Dendrobium chrysotoxum. Next base: position 42,571,627 of record CM034312.1, read on the forward strand.
AATCCTAAATAAATTAATGTAAGGATTTAATAAGATTTCTGTTTCCATAGTTAGGGATAAAATAATCCTACACACTTCCTTTCTCCCAACTTAATAACTCATGCTTCACTTCAGTAGTCAATGTTTAAGTGTATAGCTTTTAAGTTCAAAACATAATGATGACATAGATAGTTTTCCTTAGTTAATTATTATTATTTTCAAATTATTAAGTAAAGTTTTTCATTCATTCAAATGATCAGATAAAGTTTATTAATTTTAGTCTTAATTTAAAAAAAAATATTTGATTACTATTTTTATTTTGACTAAATAAACAACCAAAGAGTAATTACTATGTAAAGAACAATTAAAAATAACTAATCTTGTGTGGGAATTTTAAATAAATTTAAATAATAGAATAAAATAATATAAATAAACTTAACTAAAGGCTATCATAAATAAACATAACATAACATATGTGAAGAAAATAACTAATTGATTAAAAAATATGTAAAACAATTCTCTTGAGGATGAGCCAATTTAGTGATATTACTCAAATGACAAATGTCTCCTCCAAAATAAATCTTCAACTTATGACTATTTACCTTGAAACTATGAAATCCTAAATTTCTATAGTCTTTAAGGGAATGCTTTCATAACAATGGATGGGGCTGACCACATCGACTTTAGTTTACCTATAAATAATTTTAATTTGGAGTTTAAAAGCAAAACCTCTTATCCAAAGGTAAATTATTTCTTAATAAGATTAGGATCAAGCCATTTTTTAATTTTCTATGTATAAATTTTTGCATTTTTATACATTTCATTTCTAAATTTCTCTAATTTATTAAACTATATTTGTCTTTTTTCTTCTAATTCCTTTAGATTACATTTTAACACTTTTTTTACAATCTGGTAGCCCAACCTTGTGTTTTAATAATAATAAACATTATTGGATTATTATCTACTTATTCTAGAATATAATGTTGGATATTTATTTTGTGCATTACTAAACTTTCAAGTAATAACATTTACAAATAAAGACTATAGAGTGACTGTGTGGGTTGAACTATATATTAAAGAGTCTATATTTTTACTTTTTCTTGAGTTAATGTAAGTAAAAAAGTGTAAGATAGCTTTGCATACGTGCACGCACAAGGGTGTAAAAAATAAATGTTTTAATTTTTTTTAAATTGTAATGTACAATCTTAATATATTGTATTAACTATTGAAATAGAATCTAAATAAAAAATTTGTATAAAAATACAAAAAATATTTTGAAATTAAACTAATCATATAGTACGAACACCACATTATATTGGATGATCAGCCATAACTAGAATCACCATCATCGAATCTAACTAACCTAAAATAGGTAAATTTAAATTTTAAAATTTTAACTATTCATATTATAAAAAGCATTTTGTACTACATGATAGTTTAAATTATTTCCTAATAAGTTTAGTTAACTAAGCAATTAAATCAAATTTGAATTTCGGTGCGTTTGCTTTTTTAGTTTTAGCACTTTATTTTCTGCAATTTATTTTCTTACACATTAACTTTCCTGCAACTTTGGATTGAGTATTGTTATATTCAGGATACTTTTGCATTGTAATTATTTTTTATATTTGGCTTGATTTGAAAAAATAATAAAAAATAAAAATAAAAAGAACAAAAATATATGTACATATTTCTCTAAAAAAATTCAAATGGAAAAAATTAGCTTTTGTTTTATTATCCGTTTCAGCTTCTAAAATCAGATTTTGATTTTATGTTTGGTAAATTAGTTTTAATTTCAATAAGGATTTTTTAAAAATATTTTTAAAATACAATGTCACCTCCCTCTTAGCGTGCCATTTAGCAGTTCAAGTGGTTTCACAACCATACTTCGAACATTTATCATTTATAGCCCAAAATGCCTTATATTCTAATCCTATAGGAAGGTGACAAGCTTTTCTAAAGACTAATATATAGGGATACATTCTAATAAGAGTTTTGAAATTAATTCTATAGGCTCATAATGCATCATATAGTTTAAGATCCCAACATTTTCTATTTGAACTTGTAGTTTTCTCTAAGATTCTTTTAATCTCCTTATTACTATTTTAAGCTTGGCCACTAGTTTTGAGATGATAAGCTATTGTATTCCTTTAATTAATACCATATTTAACAAGTGCTAATTCTATTCTCTTATTATAGAAATGACTTTCCCATCATTTATTAAAATTCTAGGCATTATAAATCTAGAAAAAAATATGTTTCTTTAATAATTTAAACATAACCAAGGTATTAGTACTAAGGGTTGTCATTCCTTCAATCCACTAATATACATATTGTACAAAAACAAGAATGTGTTGGAATCCATGGAATTATGAAAATGGTCCTATGAAAATCTAATCCACAAACATTAAACAAGTCAATCTCCAAAACTTTTTTTAAGGGCATTCATTTATTCTAAAAATATTACCTACCCTTCGACATTGATCACACTTCTTAACATATTCATTATTATCATTAAAAATGTAAGACAATAACATCCTAATTGGAGTACTTTAGAACCAATTCTAAAATGTCCAAAATTCCCTCGATAATGTGAATCTTAACATTCATTTATTATTTACTTTGCATCATCCATAGAGATATATCCCCTAATAATATGGTCATTATATGTTCTAAATAGATATGTCTCATCAAAAAAGTTGTATTTGCATTAGGAAAAAGTTTTCTTTTATGAGTAGAAGATAAATCAAGAGGAAGCACGCCACTTACAATAAAATTCATAATTTCTTCATACCAAGGCAATCTACTTTAATGCAAAGAAAAGAGTTGTTCATTAAGAAGAAATTCATTGATTTTCATGTCAGTAAATGCATGTTCTTTGAATGTAATTCTTGCAAGATGATCAACTATTTGATTTTTCACTACCATTTCTATCCAGAAATTCTACATCAAATTCTTGTAACAATAGGATCCACCAAACCAATCTAGGTTTGGTATCTTTTTTTGTCATAAGAAATTGGATTGTAGAATGATCAATATACACAACCAATTCTATGCCAATCAAATAATAAAAATTTATATAAAAAAATACAATTGGTAACAATTCTTTTTTTTGTGGTAATATTATTATACTGTATAGAATTCAATGCTCTACTGACCTAAAAAATGAAATGAAATTTTTTATCTTTCTTTTGGCAAGAACAACGCTACAAATTGCATGCATCACACATGAATATAAAAGGCAAAGACAAATTCGGTGCAATAATAATTGGAGTAGTGATTAAATGCAATTTCAAAGTGTTAAAGGCATTAAGATATTTAGTATCAAAGATAAAAGGAACACCTTTTTCCAAAAAAATAACATAATAGTTTTGAAATTAAAAAAAATCACATAAGAACCTCCAATAAAAACCTACACGCCCTAAAAGGTTCCTAATCCCCTTAACTAAAGTAAGTAGTGGTTGTTTTTCTATCATCAAAACTTTGGCTTTATCCACCTCTAACCTCTAATCCTTCCCTTGAAATTTAATGCCCTGAGTAATCCCTTCGGCCACCATAAATTGATTTTTTTCTTATTTTAACACAAAATATTTTTCTACACATTGAGTATAGAAGTTAAATGATTAAGATAAGAATCAAAATTTAGTTTAAAAAAAGGATAAGTTATCCATACAAAATTCAATGCACTACTCAATTAAGTTTAAAAAAATTAACCTCATACATTTTTGAGAAGTAGTAGGGTCATTACTAAGACCAAAAGGCATTCTTGTAAAGGCAAAAGCTCATTAGCGATTTGTGAAGATGGTTTTGTCCTTGTCCTTAGGTGATATAGGAATTTGGTGATATCCTTAATATCCATCTAAAATAGTGCAAAAATAGTGTCATGCCAACCTGTCTAACATCAGGTCAAAGAGAGGAAAAGGAAAATGATCTTTTCTTGATGCTTTATTTATCTTCTTATATTCTGTACAAATTCTCAAACTAATGATAGTCCTAGTTGGAATAAGCTTTTTATTTTCATTAGATATTATTGTTAGGCCACCTGTCTTAGGAATATAAAGAATAAAACTCACCCAAACACTATTTGAAATGGGGTAGACAATTCTAGTATCTAGTAATTTATGTATATATTTTTAACAATTTATTTCACTGAGGGATTTAGTGTTCTTTGAGGGTTAGCTTTGGGTACATAGTTTTTTTCCTTTAATATCATATGCATATATAGTAAGGGCATAATTCCTTTGATATCAATAATAGACCACCAAAAATTTGTTTTAATATTCTAAAACCCTAATAATCTTTACTTCTTATTCATTTTCCATGTTTTTAAAGATCATATCTGGCAAAGTTGAATCACTATCCAGAAAGGCATATTTAAATGACTAGTTAGGACCTTATGTTCTAGAAAACGTGCTTCCTCTATAGATAGTTTTAAGTTCTACACATAGATGATGTGTCTAAAGTCTCAAACCTCTCTTTAAATAACCCAATAACAATCTAAACTGATTCTCTTAAGTCCACATTACTTTTTCCAACTCTTTCTTCAATGAATTATTCCACAATAAATTTTCCATAAAGTTCTCAAAAAAATGTTCTTCCAAATCAACTCAAAAATCATCTTTATTCTTATCATTAAGGAATTTAATACATTTAAGTATATAAGTTATCACTTCTTGATCTTGCACTATCATAGTCAATTCTAATTTATGAACATCAATCTTAGCCATCCTCAATACAAAGATAAGTTTCATAAGATAATAAGTATCTCCCTATCCTCTTACATGTCTTAAATAGTAAATTCAATCAGAAAAATAAACTTATTAACCATTAACAAGAACATCCTCTATTAGCCCTTTAATATAAGTAGATGATCCATCCGCAAGTTAATTAGTGATAGAGGTAGGTTGAACTTCTCCTACATTTAATCTTTTTAAAATTGATAAAGGCATAAGATTGATACTATATGCTAATTCACATAAGGCTCTACAAAAAATTTATCTCTTATAGTCATGGGAATGGTGCAGCTATTAGTATCTTTCAATTTTTTAGGAAGTTTCTTTTGATTGATCACACTACACTTCTTAGTTAAAGTTATAGTTTCAAACACTCCTAAATTTCTTCTCTTATTCAGAATATCCTTCATGAGGTTATCATAGGTAGGTATCTTCATAAAAGGGCATATTTATGGTTAACTTCTTAAAGACATCTAAAAACCTAGAGAATTGCTTATCCAAGTTTTGCTTGATCAGCATCTGGGGAATGAATGGTGGTGGTTCTCTACAACCTTCCTTATAGGTCTGTCAGTTTCATAGAAGATTCAAAGTATTGGGTAGGAAATTTAGCTTCTAAGGGTTCCTCTTTACCAGTTTCATTTTAAAGTTAATCATTGTCCTTACAAGGGTCTCCCAAATCTTTCCCACTCCTATTCTAGATGTTATTGCATTGATCCTCCAATTTATGATTACTAATCAAACTAGCAAGGTGCTCTATATAATTTTCTTTATTTGTAAGGGCTATAGCTTGATCATGCAATTGAATTCTTAATTGAATTGATATCCCTACCAAAGGATTCTTCCAATTCAAGATATAATTTTCTTATGAAACCTACAGGGTAACACTACGGCACTAAGATGTTGAGCATTATGATACTTGCATGCCTAAGATTTTCCATAGTAGTGGTAGCAATTTTATTCATATGTAATCATGATATTGAACTAATTCCAATAGTATATAATATTTAAGATATAATCGGCACCTGAGCAGTATGAATTGACAAAGCATTTAAGTTATAATTTCTTGCTACTCTCCTAGGATTCACCCTATGTGAAGGCTAATGGAAATTATTTGAAACCATGTCCTCAAATAATGCATCGCCTTTATCAAATTGCTTAGACATTAAAGATCCTCTAGATGCTTCACCAATAATTAACCTAAGGGATCCTACTAGTCCACTATAAAAAATATTAATAACTAACTAATTGGGTTAAGTATGGTGATGGAGTTTCCTAATAATTTCCTTATGTCCCTCCCAGATTTCATAAATTACCCTCCTTCAAAATGGGAAAAATATGTTATATCATTTCTAAATTTATCTATTCTCAAAGATAGTAAATAGTTTGCAGGAATTTATGTGCTAACTCATTCCAAGGGGTTATAGAGCCTATGAGAAAAAATTTGACCATATTCAATCTTTGTCCCTTTTTGAAAATGGAAATAAATGAAGCCTAATAACATCATTTTTGACATTATTATATTTGAATATTATGGATATTTCTGTGAAGTCAGCTATGTATAGGTTGGATACATAATAGGAGTTCCCCAAAATTGGGAATTCTGAACCATCTAAATTATGGAGTGTTTTAGTTGAAATTTATTAGCCTAGATAGTATGTCTATTGATACTCAAGTAGATTTCATCTACTACTAGATTGGCATACTCCTTAAGATCTCTAGGATGGCCATAATCAAGTATTGGTTTAGATATCTCTAAAGCTAAAATGTTTTTAGCATTTTAAATTTTTGTAAATGTCCATTCAATTTTGTAATCAAACAACAAGGGCACCATACTTGATCTATAACACATGCAATAACAATATAATAAAAAGTAAAGAATAAAACTAATAAACAATATTTTTTATTTTTCAAAGGTTTTTAATAAAAAGTATAAAATAAATATACAAGATACAAGTAGGTGTAAATATGCAACTCATTCAACAATATAGTTTAAAATTGCAATATGCATGTTACTTCTCTAGTAATTATGCAAAAAATATGATGTAGGCTAGCACTCGCATGAATAGATAAATATGTGTATGGAATAGAATATTCCTTGGGGAAAATTAGTGCTTAAGTTTTCCTACACAGATTTTTCACTATATATGCAAGTTAAATGTCGAGCAAGTAATAAAGTGATTAAGAGAGTATCGATTTCAACAGGAAGTATTCTACTATATTATAATTAGCTACTATTATCTGATATGGATGCAAGATTTATCCTACTGAATGAAGATAAATGGTTTTTGATTCTGCCACTTATGATGATAAAAGTAAGATGATAAATGAGCAAATGTTAAAAAAATTTTGGACTAATGTATGTAAAATAACAAAGTATGCCTATAGGGACTCCTAAATATTAATGTGGATCAGATCATGCTCATCTCTAGATCTCTGTTGAGCTTATTGGGAAGAAAAGGGAGTTTTATATCCTTCCGATAATTCTAATGTCTCCATAGAACCTCAAAGTTTTTATCCTATGTCTTGGCATGCCAACATTCCATTCAATTACTCTTATTTCTTCCAATTTTCCTCCATCATTGAAATATATCACACTATATATTAACTACACACTTGGCCATTATACGTAATAAATTAAGAATAAGAGATATTGAAAAAATCCATAATTTCATTAAAGGCATAAGTGTCTATATTAGTACTTTCATTGTGTTCAAAAGTACAGCCCAAAGCTCAAATATTAGCTAGACATGATAAAGATAAAAAACAAATACATCTTCATTTCTTGTATATATGAGAAGGTATGCGTGATAAAGTATGGTAAAATGTCACCTGATTAGTAAAAAAGTACTCTCCACACTTTCTTCTTCAAATATATTATATCCATGATTTCCTCATGTGGCATTGAGGTGTTGTAGACGCACTAGTGGTTGGAATGTTGCAAAAGTGGTTCAACACTTTTGAATTTTTCACCTTTTTCTTGAACATTTATGGCACAACATTAACTAAAATCAACATCTTTACTAATTTTTAAGACAATAAAATTGTTTAAAATTTACACTTAATATGATGTGAAAGACCTTATATAGCTTAAGAGAATGAGACTAGGTTCAAGATTGGCTACTCAGGGTTTGAGGGCTTTAAATAGGGTTGGGTTGACATTTTTATGACTTTTTGTAAGACTTAATTTATGGATGGATAATCTTGAAAGATTTATAGGATGTATAGAAATATGCTAAGGATTTTTGATATATCATTGAAGAAAAATAATAATATGGAAAAATGATAACCAGCTAATACTACAAAGGTTGGTCAAGGTAGGCCACCAAGCATTAAAAAAGGTAGTAGATTCTTCGAAGCTTTTCTTATCTTTGACAAAACTAACTTCTCATTATATATCAAAACTATTTAATGATTTATAATTTATACAATAATTCAAAAACAAAGATGGTAATTTTAATGGGAAAGGGAGTTGGTGGCCATTAATGGAGTAAGTTGCCAACAACCATCTTTAATTCATCTTACCTCCATTTAATAGGTAACAAATACACGTTCCCTTAAAAAAATCAAACATTCCTAATATTAATTTTAAAAATTAAATATTAAAAATCTAAATTATTACTTTATGAGTTGGCTCTTATAATGGGCATTGATTGTGCTCTTGCATTAACCCCGGCTTGGTCTCTTATAATTTGACCTTAAATTTTTTTTTTTATCAAATTGATGCGCCACATTAAAAATATTTCTTGTAGAAATTAGAGATGTTTAAAATTTTTTCATTATGCACCTCCTTAAATTTTAGGTGCATAAATGATAGCATAGTATTAAAAACACTTCTGGAAGTGCACTCAAGAAAGTGTGGAAATAGGTCAAATTGAAGCACACTTCCCATTGAATCCATAGAAAATGGTTTTTTAGATAGCTGATAGAAATGAATTATGAGAAATTTTAAAGAGATGCTTTAGTTTTTAAAATTTTCTCCAATTATCTCAAACTTTTGATAAGATCCATCTTGTACGTAGTGCATAGACATTTATTGCTCGGGGGATGGAACTCAATTTTTCATTACATTTATTTGTTAAGAAAATAAATAAATTATTGTAATGACCAATAAATTCTCAAAGTGGATTGATGCAAAGGCACTACAAAGATTACTATTAAAGTCATTTTTAACATTCAATAGTCTAACATATTTTGTAGGTATGAGTAACCTCTCATACTCATCAGTGACAAATGGCCACATATCACTAGTGAGTAAGTCAAAGAATTCTACTAGCATAGGGAATTCATCATAAATTTACTTCAATGTATCATCCCAAGGCTAATGGGTACGTTAAAGAAATCAACATGAAAATCATGACTTACTTAGAAGACAAGCAGAAAGATTAAAAAAAAGTTGATAAAGGAACTACATTTAGTCTTACGAGCACTATAGACTACACCATCTATGCAACTGAAAAAAATATTTTCCCTCTCCCTTTAATTCAGGCCCTTTTACTGATCAAGTTCAAGCTAAATAGTTAGCTATAGTCACCACTGCAAACATTGAGGAAGAAAAATCAACTTAGTGGGAACAAAGTAATGAAATCATGGAAGGTATAATAGATTTATTATGAGAACTTTCTAGCATACAAAATCTTAACAATCTATAAATCAAGTATGCTCTTATAAAATATAATTCATCACTCTTTTTTTACATCACTAGCCCTTTCCAATGGTATTAAAGAATTATTCCTCAATCATTCAAACTCAGATAAGCATAAATCATCTTATAAGATAAATTTTTAGAATAGCATAACGAGGCTTTAGTTTTAATATTCTACTATATTAGATAGGAAAAGATCGTGCAATGACTATAGTATTCTATTAAATTTTAAGTATCCTTTTGAACTATTAATAATCGTATGTCTTCTTAAGGCAACATTTCTTTATACTTAGATTTGATTCACTTCAATAAATATGTTTAGTGACTTGGGTATCCATCGTATTCTGATTCAATTACTAATGTGAGATTTTATAGGCTTTACTTTAATAATATAACATATCCCTAAATAGAAGGATATCATATATTTGGATATGTAGTTATGTCATGTGAAATTAGTCTAATTAGGTCATGTTTAACTTTATTTTGCATGACACATGCGTTATAAACATATTTAAACCCTTAGATCTCTTTGACTATACCATAGTCAATAACTTTGATCATACAAGCTAAAGTAAACCTTGATCAAAATGGAATTAAGACTCCTAAAATATTTAGTAATAGATCTTAATAGGATGATCTTAGGCCCTTTAAAGCTCTTAGATTCTAATTTGACCAAGGGTATGGAAAATTAGGACCATTTTTCCCAACTTGATTCATATGGATCGAAATGGATCAAATCTGCAAAAATATTCTATTATATCAAATGGTCTAATCAAGTGACATGGAAGATTCTAAAGATGTTTTTTAAATTAGCTTTATCCTGTGTTTAACCTAAAAATGCAAAAATATGAAAAGTTTATCATTTAAGGAATTTGTGTTTTACAATGATGTATACGTCAACAAACTGATTAAAGAAATTGAAATCCTAGAGAAAGTGGTTTAATATGAGCATTTTACTGAGAGAAGTCTAGCTGAACTTAATAATATTTGACTTCATTATGGTGGTCCATTAGCTAATGTTACCAAACATCTCTCTTTACAATAAATTAGTGGAGGTAAGAGGTTTGTCTTCAACCAAGGACCTCAAGACATGAAAATTTTCCTGAATAAATGTGATTTAAAGGATATTGGGATAATTGGCCCAAAATTTACTTGGTGTAACCATAAAAAGGGAGGGGCCCGTATTTTGGAAAGGTTGGACTGTTGCCTTCTTAATCCGGTGGCCTTGTCAAATATAAATCCTACAGTTGTGCATCATCTTGGGAGGATCACTTCAGATCATTGTCCAATCATTTTAAAGATTTTTAATTCAGGATTTATGGTTTCTAAAAAATAGAAGTTTGAGGAAACTTGGGTGTCATTTCCAGCTTCTAACTCCATTGTGGCTAAGTCTTGGTGCAAATCAGTTTGGGGAGATGAGGTTGGGGTGCTGAATTTGAAATTAAAGAGAGTGTTGAAGGCTCTTTATTATTGGAGCAAAGCAAAACACTCAAATCTCAATAATTTAAAAGAAAGGTTGAAGAGGAAATATTGGAATTACAGGAAGAAGAAGCTAATGTTGGCACATTGCCTGATTTCCAAATCAGTTTGTTGAAAGCCAAGGTGTTGGAACTTAATTCTACCTTGGGCCGACTTAATTCATGGTGGAGGCAAAGACCAAAGGTCAAGTGGATGAGGGAATGTGATTCAAACTCCAACTATTTCCATTCGATGGCAACAGCTAGGAGAAATAGCAACTTCATCAAATTAAAGATTGCAATGGAGCTTTGATTGAAGAGCAAGGACAAATCGAAGAAACCATTTTGAAGTATTTCAGTAACAAATGGAGGCTTTCCAAGTGTGTTCTTAATGGGTGGCCTGCAATAACAAAAGGCCTTGAAGATCGTGATATCAGATTGCTTCAAGCTGATTTTCAAAAAGAGGAGCTGGAGTCTGTTGTCCGCCAACTTGGAGGTAACATTTCACCCGGTTTGGATGGCATTACGTACTCTTTCATTAAAAATTATTGGTGTATTATAAAAGATGATGTTTGGAGTGCCATTAATTTATTTCTCAAAACTTGAGTCATGTGTGAAGAATGGAGGGAAACTGCTGTAGTTGTTATTCCGAAATTGAAGAATCCACTGTTGCCTTCTAACTATAGACCTATTAGTCTTGGTCAATCTATTTATAAGGCTGTAGCAAAGATGCTTTTGAATAGGTTGGTTGGAGTTATCCCTAAGCTGGTCTCGAAAAATCTGGTGGCTTTTGTCAAAGGGAGATCAATGTCATAGAACATCTTGCTAACTCAAGAGGTGTTTAGCACGTTTTGGTTCTCCAAAGCTAAAAAGGGTTTAATGGCTATTAAAGTAGATATGGAGCAGGCTTATGATAGTATGGGCTGGATTACTTTTAAGAAAGTTTTAGAGGAGGTTGGGTTCCCTAAGAAGTTCTCTAATCTTTTGTTGCAATGTGTGATGGAAACTAAGTATTCTATTTTGATTAATGGTGTTAATACGAGATGGATTCAAGCTAAGTGTAGTTTTAGGCAAGGTTGCCCTCTAGCACCTTTTTTATTTATTTTGTGTTCTCAACTGTTGATAGAAGCTTTCTACCAAACGGCCAACAGGATTGGCATCAAAATTGCTCCTTCAGCAGAGAAAATCTCTCACTTACTATATGCTGATGATATCATCATTTTCTCTGAGGAAAGACACAGTAATGCTAAGAATATTTTCAAAATTTTGAAAGATAATAGTCGTTGGATGGGGCAAAAGGTGAATGCACAGAAATCCTCTTTAATTTTTGGAAATTCAGTTGGAAATCAACAGCTATTTCTAAAACTTTGGGCATAAAAGTAGTAAAAGAGATGGTTTATTTGGGAGTTCGAATGGATTTGTGAAGGTTAAATTCTGTTAATTTTCAACACTTGATTGAGAAGGCTTATGATAAATTTAATTTATGGGGAAAGAGGTTTCTCACTTTATCAGGAAAACTAGTTCTTATAAAATCCTCTATCTTAACATTACCTATCTTCCTTGCAACACATTCTCTGGTTCCAATGGGGGTATTGAATGAACTAGACAAATTGAGTAGGGATTTTCTTTGGAGAAAACAAGATAAAAATAAGGGCCTTCACTTTATTGATTGGAAGATGTTGTGCAAACCCAAAAGATTAGGTGGCCAAGTGTTAGTTTCAGCGGTGGACAAATCGGATTCTTGGAGAGCCAAGTTTGCTTGGAGCTTGACTTCCAATCCTGGTTCTTATCTTAACAGGGTTCTAATATCCAAATACGGTAATGAGCTATGGAATGTAGAAAATAAAGTTGGGAATTCTATCACCTGGAAGGTAATTATGAAGGGAGCCAAAGTATTGCATCAGGTTTTGAGATGGAAGATAACTGATGGAAGTTTTGTTAGCACTACTAAAGACATGTGGATCTTAGATAAGTGCATCGATAGGTGGCCTACCTTTGTTGCTGGGTTATAAGAAGATCAAGAATGCTTGAAGTACTTTATTCTCCAAGGTAGATGGAATGATCTAAAACTGCAGCAGGTTTTCGAAAGGGAACTCATGGATTTGATTAAATCAGTTCCAATTCATAGCAATCTTTCCTTTGATGAAAGGGAATTATTAGTTAAGCATACAGGGAAATCTTGGGCTGCACTCATCTCGGATTAGAGTAGGTTTCCAGATCAAGAGGATAAAAACTGGAATTGGCTAAGGGACTTAAAACTAAGGCCTCGGGTGGAGCTGTTTTGGTGGAGGTTGGATCATAACGCTATTCCTTCTTTTGAGTTCTTGATGTATAAGAGGATGATTAGCTATAATGGCTGTCCAAGAGGAGGCAGGGAAGTGGAAAATGCTGAACACATTGCAGTTCAATGCAATTTTCTTCATAAGGTAATGCATCAACTTAACAAATGGGGTTATAACATTCCTATTTTTAGTATGCTAGAGGACTGTTATAAGGAATTGGCTTATTTGTCAAAGTCTAATCAATTTATGGGAAATCATTACTGCTCAGCGATATTTATGACTTAGAAGAGTAGAAACAAAATGGTTCATGGAGATAAAGAGGAGAGTATAAACATAATTGCAAAAAATGCAATTAGTTTGGCTGCTTCTTCTTTTTCCTTTTATCCTATATCGGTCAACTGGGATTCTAATCAGCGTAAGCTATTCTCTTCTTCTTAGAATCCCCCTCCAACCGATTGGATTAAGTATAATGTGGATGCTACAATTGATGGTACGTATCGAGCTCGAGTAGGAGGTGTAATAAGAGATAGCAAAGGGAGATTTCTTTTTGCTTTTGGATACAAAAGATTGCACTAGGATAGCTCGGTTTTGGAGCTACAAGCAATTTTTCATTGGGTAAAGTGGTTAAAGATTGGATGTATGAGGCTAAAGGCATCATTATTGAAGGTGATAATTACAATATCATGAAATTTGTGCAAAGAGTTCTGAATAAGGAGGTCAATTTGGTGGCTGAATCCAACCAAGAAGATTTTTTCTTTCTTAGAAGTTTAAATCAAGTTATTATTCAAGTTGTGAATAGGGAGTGTAATAAGTTAGCTGACTATTGTGCTAACATTGCTAAGTCTTATGACTTTGTTTGGGATAATTTAATTGATTATAACAATCCTCCTTACTTTGTTAAGTTGTTAAAGGAGGAATGTGATAATTGTTACATGTATTAGGCTCTTTTCTTTTCATGAATAAATTTGCTTCTGGCATTCTCTCAAAAAAAAAGTCATTTGAACTAACTAGTTTGAAAAATAAACACAAAGTATTGAGAACAATTTTATCAAAAGATGTTAGGAAGACTAACCAAACTAACACACTTGTACCATTTAAATGGAACTATTTATTTAAATGGTTAAAGCAACCCAAATTGAACCCAATTTAGATTACCATCATCTAAACATATTTAAATGGCCAAATCTAATGGAACTAATTTTTTTATTTATATGTTAAATGTTTGTTGTAATCTCCTCAGCAAGTTTCACCTTGGTAAAATCCACTTAACGCATGGTTAACTAAGTGAAAATGTATGATAAAATTGGATTAGGTTATGTCCAAAAGATTTTTCCAAATCAAAGTTAAATTAACATTCAATAACTTTTTGTAGAGGATCTGAAACCCTATAACTACATGATTAAGATTGGTGGTAGCTAGAGAAGAGCTAAATCTATAGGATGCTTTGGAAGAGCTTAATAAAATAGATATAAAAACATACAACCCTTCCTAATACAAAGAGGAAGTACTTTATTGTGGCTCACCTATGAAAAGTGATAAAGTGATTCAGATGAGATCAATAGCTCAATAGGTATAGAGAAAATTAGGAAGTTTGGTTGGTCGAAGTGTTGAGGTCATGGAAAAAAGAAGTAACATGTGAGTGAAGGATCCTTAAGCTACCACTTAGTTATGAATAAAAGTTATTATTGGGGAGTGTTGATCTTATTTTTAAATAAGTTCTATACCTTCTCTCCTATTTCCCTTTGTTCATAGGATTCCTTACCATTTATGAGAACCTAGCCTATATGAACCTTGAGAAGAAGCTTAGGGATTTTGATCTTGGCTAAACCTAAGTTGTCTAGGAATGTAAAACTAATATTCGATATGAGGAAAGAGAAGCTATGAGGTGAGAGAAGTTTTTTGAATTCTTGCTAATTTCCTATGCTTCTTTTCCATTGGATGGCAGAGAAAGGTTGTCCTCGGTCATCTGTTGATAAAGAATCTATAAGGTTTCATGCTGGATCATTCAATGGAAGACAATCAAACTTTCAATCTCCATTAAAGGGATATAATGGTTTTCGTATCATTGAAGGTGATAAATCTGGTTTTTTGAAAGATTCAAAATTCTCTTTAGATTTGAATTCAAATGAGTTTCCTAGTTTATCTAAAGGAAAAGAAATTTTAATTTCTAATGATAACTCTAAGTTGCACTAGATTAAGAATATGTCTTTTATCAAAGATCTAGAAGCATCCTCATCAAAATCTATTAATCCTATTATTTCATAATCACTTCATGCTAAGATTCATCATGAATCTCATACTTCTACTGCTAAAAGGGATCCTTTAATTTTTGAACTGCAATTTGATATTGAAAAAAGTTAAGATAAGATAGAAGGAATTGGCTCTAAAATTATTATCGCTCCTAATACAACTAAAGATGTATTTTAGGCTCAAAATATAACATCATTATGAGGAAAGACTCATTTAACAATTCAGATGAAATCTTAACTGTTAGGAGCTTGGAAACATCCTTAACATATTTCTCTAAATTTTAAAGAAGATTTTTCTTCTTATTGTAAAGATGGGGATACTATGTTGTTAGAAAGAAGATTTGAAAAGTAGAATATGATGCAACTTGACAATACTATAGTTATCAAGGTTCATGGTAACAAGCTCCATCTATTTACTCATAATAAAGAATTTTAATGGTTGTGGTCGAAGTATGGTGCTTTTCAAATGACTGGCATTGGACTTGATTGGGTTCTTTGTAACTTTCAATCTAAAGGAGCTAGAGATAGAGTTTTGAATGGTGGACCATGGTTCATTAGGGATCACATCATAGGTATTGACAAATGGCCACCATCCTTTTCACCATTTTTCATGGAAGGTGTCTTCTCTTCTATTTGGATTCAGTTACAACACTTATCTCTACATTATTGCCATTCAACAAATATTGCCATAATTGCTTCAAAAATTAGTCATCCGTTAATGCTAGATGCAAATACTTTAGTTGGCATAGAAAGGAATTTGCTAGAGTATGTGTTAGACTCAATATTAAAAATAAACTTCCTACTGGTGTATGAAATGAGAGTTCTAATGGAAAATTCTTCCAATCGGCTTAATATAAAAAAAACTTCAAATCTATGTTTTAGCTGTGGAAAGCTTAGTCATTGGGAATCAAATTGTATTCAAAAACATTCTGATAACTAAATCCTTGAAGCTGAAGGTAATAAGGATTGTCCTGCTATTAATGGGAACAAAGAAATCAGCAAGTTTTTAGATAATGCTCAACATAAGAAAATTGATTTAATATCCTCTCTTTATGCTTATGGCAACTAGGATTCTTGTTAAAAAAGTTTTAAAAAAATTAAAAAAAATAGAAGGTTCCTCCTGCAAAGAGAGATGTTAAAAGTAGCTTCCCAACATCTGGATCCATATTTTCTCCCCTTGAAGAAATTAGTATAAAAAAGGATAATGAACCTGCTCATGAGATTCTTATGATTGTTGTGATGCCGGCTCCTTCCGATTCGGTATCAGACCAAAATGTAGAAGCCAATCCAACAAATGAAGTAGATCCTAATATATTGATAAAAAATTTAGATGGAATTGAACGAAAAGTTTTGGTTCTAAATATTGTAATAATTCCTGAAGACTTGAAGAATGTTGAGAAGGTTTCCAATTCTAATCAATTAGAATCATCTGGAAATTCAAAATCTGCTAGCTATAAGTACAAGCTTAGTAGAGAACTCAAGTAATTAGGACCTATTAAAGTGGTTTCTATAAGAGGTTTAGCTAGTGGGGAAGCCTTCCCTTTAGTTAAGCAATGAATTCAATCCTTTCTTGGAATTGTAGGGGAGCCCATAAGAAACAAGTGGGCTTCCATTTGAAAAATTAATCAGTGAACATGATGTTTTTTTATTGGTTTGTTAGAAACTAAAGTTGAAGTGTTGGTTAGGAGTTAAATTAATAAGATTATTGGTATGGTTTGGCATTTTTTATATTTACCTGCTATAGAGAAATCTGGAGGTATTTTAGCCCTGTAGAAGTATAGGGTTGCCAATTTTTCAAATCTTCTTTCCTCATCTCAATGTATTTTAAGAAATCATGTTCTTCCTAATTCTTTTACTTATAGAATTGGTATTATCTATGGCAATAAAGATGTGTATGAAAGGAGGATATTATGGCATTCTTTGGATGTTTGTTTATCAGTTAAAGAACCATGTATTATTGGAGGAGATTTCAATTGCATCTTATCTAAGAATGATAAAAAGGGAGGAAAATCATTTGCTATGAAGCTGGGTCCTCAAGAAATGAAAGACATTATGTCACATAATAGTTTGCATGATTTATCATTTATTGGGCCTAATTATACCTGGTGTAATAATAAGGATGGTGTCTGTAGAATTTGGGAAAGGCTTGATAGAATTTTGTTAAACTCTTCTACCCTTTACTTAATTCCATTTCTTATCACCAATCATTTTATTCGTACATGCTTGAATTATTACCCATTGAATCTTTCATTGACTAATAAGACTTTTAAGCACAATAGATTTTTAAGATTTGAAAATGTGTGGACTTCTTATCCGGCCACTTGGCACATTGTATCTAATTCCTTGAAGAAGAAAAACTTTGGTTCTCCGGTAGATGTTCTCCAAAGGAAGTTATCTAGAACTCTCAAAGCGCTGTATTTTTGGAGTAGAAGTAAGGTCAAAGAGCATTCTCAATGTAATTCATCTCTTAATGTCAAAAATTGATTTTTACAAGAAAAATAAGCCACTTCTTATCTTTCAAATGAGGAGCTCCGTGAATTGAGAATTAAAGTCAAAGAACTTAATTCAACTGAAGCTAGATTAGTGACATGGTGGAGGCAAAGAGACAAGCAAATTGGTTAGAACAGGGTGATTCTAATTCTCATTTCTTCCACACCTTTGCTTCTGCTAGAAGGAATTCTAATAGGATTATTAAAGCCATGTTGTTGGGTGGAGTAATTTTTGAAGATCCTTGCTATATTTCTGATATGTTTACCCAGGTTTTTAATAATTAGTGGAGATTAAGGTAGTACTCCCTTAGTGATTGGCCATCTTTCAATGATGAAAGCAAGCTGAACTCTATTCATCATCAATTTTTGGAAGCCAATTTTACTAAAAATGAGCTAAAATCTGTGGTTTTTCAGATGGGTCTGAATAAATAGCTTGGAGTAGATGGTATTTCTTCTTCTTTGTTCAAATTCTATTGGGAGATTATTAACCTTGATGTTTGGAATGCTGTATATACTTTTTTTCAAATAAGTTACATGCCTTCTATTTGGAAAGATACTCTTGTGATACTTATTCCCAATGTTGAAAAGGCATGTGAACCATCAAAATTTATACCTATCAGCCTTTATCAAACTACTTACAAGATTGTTTCAAAAATGATTCTTAATATACTCAAGATTATTTTGCCTTGATTAATTTCTTAAGAGCAAGTGGTGATTGTTCCAAATAGATCTATTTCTAATCATTTGTTAGCTCAAGAGATTTTTCATAAATTTAGATTATCCACTTCTAAAAAAGGTTTTATTGCCTAAAAAATAGACATGGAACAGGCTTATGATAGCATGTGTTGGCAAACTTTAAATCAAGCTATGGTTAGTATGAATTTTCCTTCTAAATTCAAAAATTTGGTCATGCAATGTGTTAGTTTTTAAGTTTTTTTATTCTTATTATCGGTCAGCTGTCAAATTGGATGAAGGCTGAATGTGGCTTTAGACAAGGTTGCCCCTTGTCTCCCTTTCTTTTCATCCTATGCTCTGAACTCCTTTCCAAAGCTTTCATTAAAGCAGAATGGATATTCGTATTATGATTTCTTCTAATTCTGAAAAAATCTCGCATTTACTATATGCTGATATTTTGATTCTTACTGATGTAAAATTTCAATCTATGAACCTCATTTCGAATATATTATCTAATTACTGCTCTTGGACTAGTCAAAGAATAAATTTTGAAATCTATGATTGTTTTCTCTAAGACGATGTACAAAAAAAGGAAATTGAACCCCAATCTTAAATAATAATGTCGGTTCTTTTTTGGAATTGTAGGGGAGCCAAGAAAAAAAAGGCTGCCCACTACCTTCGTACTTTAGTAAAGGATTATGATATTTTTTTCATTGGTCTATTGGAAACTAAGTTGTGTTCGTTGGATGCTTCTGAGGTGAAAAGAATCATTGGTACTGAATGGGATTTCACCAATGTTAATGCTAGAGGTAAATCAGGTGGTATTTTGGTTCTTTGGAAGAATAAAATTTCTTCCTTTAAGATTTTGAAATCTTCTTCTCAATGTATTGTTGGTTGTCTTAAAAGTCCCAATGGTGATTTGTGGAATGTTTCTACTATTTATGCTAACAAGGACAAATATGAAAGGAGGAAATTGTGGGAGTTAATTGAAGGTTACACTACTAAGGACTTTCCTTGTATTGTAAGAGGTGACTTTAATTGTATTCTCTCAAAAAATGATAAGATGGGAGGGAAGAGGTTTGTGATTTCTCAAGGACCTCAAGAGATGAAGGAGTTCCTTACCAATAATGATCTTCATGATATTGGGATTGTTGGACCAAAATTTACTTGGTGCAACAATAAAGAAGGGAATGCTAGGATTTGGGAAAGATTGGATAGAATTTGCCTCAACACTAAAGCCTTAAGCTTGATTCCTCTGGCTGTCACTAATCATCTTCCTAGAGTTGCCTCCGATCATTGCCCTCTTTTGCTTAACCTTACTTATAATGTGAGGAAGCATAAAACCTTAAAGTTTGAAAATGCTTGGTGTTCTTATGAAGCTTCTAGGGGAGTGGTGACCATTGCTTGGAGGAAAAAAGACTTTGGAGAACCTTCTGATATACTTCAAAGGAAATTGAAAAGGTCTATGAAGAACCTTTTCTTTTGGAGTAAAAGCAAGCTAAAAGACTTCAACAAGTACAAAGAGGAGTTGCAAAGGGATATTTTATCCTTGGAGGAAGAAAAAAGTAATTATGGCTTGGATCCAGCAAAACTACTCATCTTGAGAAGGAAGGTGAATGAACTCAATGTGACTCTAGCTATGCTTGCTATGTGGTGGAAGCAACGGTCTAAATCCCATAGGCTAGAACAGGGGGATCGGAATTCACAATTTTTCCATGCCTTTGCTTCAGCCAGATGGAATAACAATACGATTATGCAATTGATTGATTCCCATGGTCAAGTTATTACCGATCTAGAGGATATTCGAGCAGTTTTTGAAGATTTTTTCAGGAATAAATGGAGGAAAAGACAATATATGCTGACCAAGCACCCGGGTTTCTAGATGAAGGATGCTGAGTGATATGGAGAAGTCTTTACTTTCTTCAGAAGTTACTAAGCAGGAATTGATCTCAGTGGTGATGAAAATGAATAACAACACAGCACCTGGTAATGATGGAGTGAATCCATGCTTTTTTAAATTCTTTTGGAGCATTGTGAATGAAGAAGTATGGAATGCTGTTTCACATTTTTTCAGGACTGGTGTAATGCCAGAATTTTGGAAGGAAACTTTGATAGTTCTCATTCCAAAGAGCTTTAATGCTAATAAGCCAGGTATGTTCCGTCCTATAAGCCTGTGTCAAACCATTTACAAGATGGTTACTGATCTGATTTTGAATAGGCTTAGAAATTGCCTTCCAACAATAATTTTGGATAACCAAGGTGCTTTTGTTATGGGTAGAATGATTTCTGATAACTGCCTTGTGGCTCATGAACTAGACAATAAGCTTAAATTTTCAAAATCTAAACCAGGGTTTATGCTTCTCAAACTTGACATGGAACAAGCTTATGATAGCATGAGTTAGGAAATCTTCTATAGAATGATGTATGATGTAGGATTTCCTGTTGGATTTATTAATCTTATCCAGGAATGTATTTGCTACCCTCTATTTTCTATTATCATTAATGGGGAAAAAAGTGGATGGATTAAGGCTGAATGTGGCTTCAGGCAAGGGTACCCGCTATCTCCTAGCTTTTTTATTATTTGCTCTCAGCTTTTATCCAAAGTATTTGTGGAAAGAGGCAAGGACATGGGTATTCAACTTGCTCCTAATACTTCTAAAATAAATCACTTGCTCTTTTCGGATGATATTTTGATAGCAGCCAAGGCTTCTTATAGAAATGCAAGGATTATTTTGTCCATTTTAGATGATTACAGTAGCTGGACTGGGCAAATCATCAACAAAAATAAATCAGTGGTCATGTATTGCAATTCAGTATCTTGGTCCAAGAGGAAGAAGTTAAAAGGCATGCTTGGCTATAGGGCGGTGGAGGAGTTCAAATACCTTGGGGTCAAGATGGCTATCAGGAGATTGAAGGCGAATGACTACAGCGAAATCCTAGAGAAGGCAATGGATAAGATCAATACTTGGGGATCAAGAAATTTGTCTTTGGCTGGGAAGCTTGTGTTAATTAATTCAATATACTCCTCCATCCCTTTATACAGTATGGCTCATTCTTTGATTCCTAAAAGCATTCTCAAAGATTTGGATAAGTATTGCAGGAACTATTTGTGGCATAAAGAGAATAAGCTTTACTGTATGCATTATATCCCTTGGGATAAGCTGTGTACACCGATCAATCTTGGAGGGCTTGGCATTCAAGGGGCTACTGAGAGACAGGGTCCAGTTAGAGCTCGTATTGCTTAGAACTATGTTAAGAGGAAGGAAGGCCTTCTTACTAAAATTCTTGCAAACAAATACGGGATGGATATATGGAGCAGTGAAGTTAAGAGACATTCTTCTACAGCTTGGCATATCATTAGAGATGCAGGAATGTTCTTAAAGCATATTACAAGATGGAAGATCTCTAATGGTGAAAGAATCAACATCCTTAATGACAATTGGATCCTTGCTTGCAATTTAAACAGATGGCCAGCAATATGTGATTTTGCTAATCTAGAGAATAAAGAAGTCTCTTATTTGATTAAAAATGGAAGATGGGATAAGAAGCTGCTTAGAAAAATGTTCTCTGAAGACTTGATGAACATAATTCTTAGAACACACATTAACGGAGAAGAGGAGGATGACACCTTGGAACTTATGCATACTAATTCTGGTAAGACTATTACTTCTTTGTCTTATCAAGCTTCTATCAAGTGCTCTGGAATTCAAAACAGTATAGTTTGGATGCGTATATTGAAAATCATGCTTAGAGTTTTCTTCTTCTGGTGGAGATTGGTTAACCAAGCAATACCTACGAAGGTGTGGATGTATAGAAGGAAATTGTCTGAAACAGTAATCTGTCCGAGAGGTTGTGCTGTTATGGAGGACAGTGATCACATTACTGTTGAATGTATAAAGCTGAAAGCAATATTTTCTGCTCTAAAGAAGTGGGGCATTGTATTACCATGCTTCAACAATTTTACAAATTGCATTAATAAGATGAAGAAGATGGCTGATTCTAATCCAGGAATTGTTAAGCTGTACATATCAGCAGTTTACCATAACTGGAAGGAAAGGAATTTAAGAACGCATGGGAGAAAACAAAGGAGTGAAGATTTGGTAGCGGCACAGATTTTGGCTGAATTTATTCAACTGTTAACAATTCCAATTGGCATGAACTGGGAAGCTAATCAGCAAATGTTGTCTAAAACTTGGTTTCCTCCACCTACCAATTGGATTAAACACAATGTTGATGCGTCTTTAAAGCAAAGCAAGGAAGCAAGCATAGCTGGAATCTTAAGGGATCATAAGGGAAGATTTTTGATGGCATATGGAAGGAAGTTGGTACATTGGGACATATCAATGTTAGAGCTGATTTCTATCCTCAACTTCAAAGAGGTTATCAAAGATTGGATGGTGGACAAATAAGGTATAGTAATTGAAGGAGATAACAAAAATGTTATCAACTTACTCAAACAATCTTCTTCCTTGAGGAATTGCAGCAAGAAGAATCATGAAGTGGATCTCTCCTTTCTTGATGTTTTTAAAAATGTAATCTTCCATTTCACTTCTAGGGATGGAAACTGTGTTGCAAATGCTTGTGTCCAATTTGCTTTGGGGGGCAATTTTGTTTGGGAATGTTGTCTTGATAATGTCCTTCCATCAAGTGTTTATGACTTGATTAGGAAGGATTGTGATAGATTAGCTATCAGTTAAGTTTTTTCCTTATATTTCCTTTTTTCATGTTTCAATGCTAATTGCAATCTTTCAAAAAAAATATATGAAATTGAAGATTTAAAAGTAATGTGGATTTGAAATTGTTAATGAGTTGCACTATCTTGGACTTCATTTTGTCTTAATGAGGAAAAAATCTTCAGATTTTAAAAATCCAGTTAAGCATTCATTAAAAAAGCTAAACTCTTAAGGAAGTAGATTCTTATCCCTTGCTGGAAGAGTTACCATAATAAACTCTTTTCAAATTATTAATAGAGGCAATATTTAGTCAACCCAGAGATAGTACCAAATGAAATCAGGATTTTTGAAATAATCATACTGTACGATATTCATATCATACTAGATAACCTACTTAAAATTAACTAATCATACTATACAAAGAGAGAAGTACGAGATGATTAGTAGAGAAAAATTTCAGTCAACCTAGGAATCATCTAATATGAATAGAGGAAATATAACAGATCATAATGGATGATCTATCAATCACACTGTACGATATGTTCATAAGATTTAAATTATTCATTTGAATGACTATTAATATAGTACTGGATGGGACTAGTTTTTAACTGATCATACTGTACGAACCTGAACCGTATTATATGAATAGAGATGACTAACTTGAATTTTTAGGGTTTCTTGAAGCCTATTACAAAAACTATGTTTTTAGTTTTCTCTTGAATGAAGAGAGGAACACGTAATTGAAGAAGGAACTCTCAGAGAGGAGCTTTTGAGAAGAAAATTAAAGTTTGTGTGAGGAAGGAGAAGGTGAGCTTCAGTCAAAGGGAGAAGAAGTGTGAGGGGATAACATGGTTGCTCTTGGCCAGCTACACCCTTGCTCTTCCTGTGTCCTTGGTAAGTCTTTAGGAAGCTCTCTAGTGAGAGAGGCTTCTTAGTCTAATCCTCGAGGTTCTCTACCTTCTCTAGGATGGAGAAAAAAAAGCTGAGGTTCTCTTCCTAGTCCAAGAGGGAGAAAAGGAGCTGAGGATCTCTGCCATTTCTTGGAGGGAGAAAAATTAGTAAAGGTCAATTTCCATCACTTGGAGGGTGACATAGCATACGATACTCTGCTACATCAAAGGTTTAGTGAATGTGAGTCTGTAAGGGCTTCACTGCCTTGCTGGGGGAGTAAAAGGAGAGTCACTTAGTATTAGTGCAATACTCAGAGTGGAGGACTTCAAGGAGTGGACGTAGGTCAAGGTTGACTAAGCCACAATAAAAATTTCAATTATTTTTTTTCTTTTTGCACTTTTACATTTCCTTCATTTCATTTTCATTCATAACTACTTGGGAAAAGTGTTGATTATTGCTCTGTAACGTAGATAAAAATTTCATTGTAGTAAAATTTAATATTTTTGATAAAATCTCTCGCTTCCACAATTAGTTAAGTTTTTGTATTATCAATTACTAAAAATATTTTCAAAAATATTATTATTATTATTTTGAAGTTAGAAAAAACCTTATAAAGCACCAATTCACCCCCCTCTTGGTGAGCCTCGGGCTAGTTCCATAAGGTTTAACAACCAACATGAACTTTCAAGTGGTATCAAAGTGGGATTTCAAAAATAAGGTTTCAAAAACTTTTGAAAAATCGATTAATGGCTCATTTTGGTAATCATAACACTACGGAGGGTTATTTTATAACCCATCCCGCACTGTTTCAAAATATACCTTTAAATTTCTAGAAAATATGCTTGTCTACCTTTTTGTAATCCATTAAGTGTAGAATTTGGCATATGATTCAAACTGGCTATTAACTTCCATCTTATGTAGTTAATGGTGTTAAAATTGATATTCCTTTTACTGAATGGAGTTATGGTGATAGGGAAGTCACATAGATAAATGCTAAGCATTTGAATTATTTTATTTGTGCTTTAAAATCCAAAGACTATATGCGGGTTTCTATATGAACTACTAGGAAAAAGATTTGGGATAGGTTATGTAGCACCTACGAGGTAACCAGTGAAGTTAAAAAGTCTAGGCTAAACATTTTATGGCATGACTATGAGCTTTTTTGCATGAAACCTAGAAAGACTGTATCTAAAATGTACACTAGGTTCTCCCAAATAGTAACATCCTTTCATGCACTAGGTATAGAGCTATCAAATTCTAAAAAAATTAATAAAATTCTAAATTATTTACCTAGTTCTTATAATACCAAGATAACTGCAGCACGGATTCAAAAGGCTTAAATGTTTATTCCATTGAAAATTTCATTTGGTCACCCACTGCCTACTAGCAAGGAGTGAATCAAAGGGAAAGTGATGCAAGAGAGAAGAAGAAGGAGAAAACTATAATTCTAAAAGTGATAGTTCTACAGTGATTGAGGATGATGAAATAGCCTTGATGATGCACCAATTCAAGAGCTTTCTGAATAAAAATAGAGGCGTCATCAAAATAACTCGAGCGAAGGAAAAATCCATAAATCTACTAAAGTTTTGTTAGTTAGAAACTCTAAACACTTTTTGATTAAAATTTTTTTATTAGTTTACGGTTTAAAGCATAACTTGTTAAGTATTAGTCAACTATGCGACAAAGGAGTTGATATAAAATTTCTTTCTAAGAAATGCATGATTAGTTTAGATAAAAACTTATGTTAGAAGGAAAATGGATGAACAATGTTTATATGTTAGACTTGAACAGCATTGAATATTCTTATTCATTATGCTTAAAAACTATAATTGATGTATCTTGGCTATGACATAAGAGACTATGCCATATGAGCATGAAGACTCTTGGGAATATCACCCAAAAAATCCTAGTTAGAGGCATACCCAAGTTAGACTTCACTATGTACCACCTATATGCATAAAAATAAGTGAACCTCTTTTTGGGCTCTAGCAATTCTGAGGCGATTCTAGGGTTTTGTTATTGTAATCTTTTTCACTCCATCATGGATCATAATATTTTCTTTCTTTGGATTTGGTTTCGATTTTTCATTCTCATGCAGTTTTTTGCTTTTGGTTTGATCATTTTTTTCTTTTCTGTAGGGTTTAGGTGATGACTATGCCATCATCATCAGTCCCTAGACTCACCTTGAATGCGAATGGTCACTCCCGTTCTTTTAAGGATGTTTTGGCTGGTTGTTTTTTTTCTATTTGTAAGGTGGATTTCATTCAGACTTCTTTCAAAGGGCTATCAACTTTGATGTTTAATGACAAGATTATTTCCCATCATGTTGCTCTGTTCACTTTCACTCTATGGGTAAGTTTGTTTTACGTAGGTTTAATCTGGTTGTTATCCAAAAGTTTCTTCTAAATCTCAAACTTTCGGGATCGTTTAATGTTGGATTGATGGATCAATGCCATATTGTGATTAAAATTTTGAATGAGCTAGATTATAGCCAAATTTTTTCTAGAAGAACTTACTTTATCCAAGGCTGTCAAATTTATTTACTTTCATGGACTCTTGATTTTGATATTCAGAAGAAATCTTTGATAGCTCTGATTTGCATTTTATTTCCTAATTTAAGGCTTCATTTCTTTAATTCAAAATTTTGTTTTCTTTAGCTTCCATTTTTGGTAAACTGTTATAGATGGATCAAGCGACTACATCCATCTTACATCTGTCTGTAGCGAGGGTTTTGGTTGAAATGGACATTTCAAAGAAACATCCAAAAGAAATATGGATTGGTTCTGAGCTTAATCGGTACCAACAAAAAATTGATTTTGAGAACTTACCTTTATTTTGTACTTACTATAAAATGCATGGTCAGTGTAATGCTGAATGTTTCAATGTGCATCCTTATTTATGCAAGGTTAAGATAAAAGAATAAGATTCTAATGGGAAAAGTTTGACTAACCCAGTGCAGGAAAGCCTTCAGGAGCATAACTTGCAATAACAAATCATCCTCAATGCTTCAAACATTGTTGGGAATGAAACTCATGATTTTGTGGTACATAAGAAGGTTGGGTTGGAGGGAGATGAAGTTGAGGATTCCACAGTTAGTCTCATTGAATCCTGTAACCTCGTTTCCACTAGTATTGAGAAAGTGGAGGACCAAAGTGTGGATAACAATAATGTAGAACAAATTGATGTTATGGTTGATAAGAATAACAACACTTCAACTTATCTGAAAACTATGTTCTCTACTAACTTGTAGTCTTCTAAAATTGATCATGTTATTAATTATGATGACGTTGGTCCCCATGTTATTTCTAATAATATAAACAACATGCAGGTCTTTAGGGAGCAAAACTTGGAAGAAGGTGAATTTCTTCGAGATGAAAATGGGATTGCTTGATGAATGAAGGTAGTCATTCGGAGAAGGGTTATAAGTATTCCCATAACTTGTCTCATAACTTAGAATCTCCTAATGGCCAAGAACTATTAGATAATGGTAATAAAGATGGGAGTTATGAGGTCTGTGACTTTTCTCTTGTTCATTCGAAGAAGAATAAGAAAAATAAAAACTTTATGTTGCACTCACCTAGAACCACACGATCATGAACTTCCCATTTGTATTCTAATGTTTAAGTCTATTATTTGGAATTTTAGGGACATTATTTATCCTTCTGCTAGAATTAGAGTTAAAAATTTATGTTGTATCCATAATGTATCTTTGCTTATTTTGATTGAGCCTTTTATTTTTAATAGTAAGTTAGATAATATTTTTATGTACTTGGGCTTTAGTCATGGTGTGGGTAATGTTTCTAACAAAATTTGGGTTCTTTGGAAGGATCCCATGGTGATTAATATTTTTGGTGACTTTAACCAAGTGATTCATTGTAGTATTGATATTTTGCATTATAATTTCTTTGCTTCTTTTATCTCTGCTGCATCTTCTCGTATTACTAGAAGGATTATGTGGGACAAACTCTATCAATTTCATGTCACTATTAATTCTCCCTGGTTTGTGGGCGGGGATTTTAATACTATTACTATCCCTTCTAAAAGGCTTGGGGGATCTAGGCCTCTTTACCAATCTATGGAAGATTTTAATAATATGATCCTAGATGGCAACCTCAATAATATTGGTTACACTAGTAGCAATTTTACCTGAAATCGAGCTAATCTTTGGTAAAGGTTGGATCGGGTGCTTTTTAATGATAGTTGAATTAATTCATTCTCCTTGATACATGTGGAACACCTTTGTAGAACCTTATCTGACAATTCTCCATTACTCATTCTCTTCATTTGAATTTACCTACCTCTATTTAAACTTTCGATTTCAAAATATGTGGCTTCTTGATTCTTTCTAGATTAATGTTGTCAAAGAGAACTGGCAAGCTTTCTTCACCCGGTCAACTCCATTTTTAGCATGAATAGACTTTGGCTTAAGTTGAAAAGCTTAAAACATAAAATTAATTGGTGGAATCATAATGTTTTCAAAAATGTTTTTACTAATATCATTTCTACAGAGGAGAATGTTAACTCTTTGGAGAATATCTATCAACAATCCCCTTCTGATGTTAATTTTACTCATTTACAACAAGCCAAAAACTCTCTTTTTAACTGATAACCCAAGGAGGAGGCCTATTGGAAATAGAAAGTGGCTGCGAAGCTTCTTATTGATAGGGATAGTAACACTAAGTATTTTCAAGCTTTAGGTAAGAGGAATAGAGAAGAAATTGGATTCATAAAATTAACATTATTGATCGTTCTTCTATTGAAGATGTTGAGGAAATTGCTATTTCTGGGTGGAATTCTTTAAAGGTTTTTTAAATAAAAATTTCATGGCTGCTATTATTGATATGCCAAACATTATTCCTCACATCATTAATCAAGATGAGTTGAATTCTGAGTCTGTTGCAGTTCCGAATGGCTACACCACTAAATTTTTTCAAAAAACTTGGGATATTAGTAACATTGATCTTTTAAATGCTATTTCTAATTTCTTTCTTGTAATAATATGCCTAAATTCTTCTCTTCAACCTCCATTGTACTTAGTCCTAAATTTAATGGAGCTTGTAATTAGAATGATTTTAGACCTATAACTCTTTGTACCTTTTTTAATAACTTAATTTCCAAGTTACTTATGAATTGCCTCTCTCCTCTTCTTCCTAGAATTATTTCTTCTAACCAAACTACCTTCATCAAAGGTAGATCTATTTTGGATAACATTTTATTAGCTCAAGAGCTTGTGTTTGACTTGGATGTTAGGGTGCCCGGGGGTTACATTATTTTCAAATTGGACATTATTAAAGCCTATGATAACATTAATTGGGACTTTCTTTATCATATTTTAAGTTTGTTTAGATTTTGATACTTCTTTTGTGAACCTTATGAAACTGTCTATTGAAAATTCATATTTTTCTATTATCATTAAAAGTAATGGTTTCTTTAAGGCTTCCCATGGTCTGAGGCAAGGTGATCCTATCTACCCTACACTCTTTATTATTGCTATGCAATATTTATCTAGATGCATTTCCAATCTTTATGAGAATTATCCCAGCAACTTTTATAGAACTTTTGGTGGGTTTCATGCTTCTCATTTATGTTTTGCTGATGATGTTATCATTTTTTGGATGCCTCTCTTAATAGGATGAAGAGAATTATGAGTTCTTTCAATAAATTTGAAATTTCTAGTGGTCTTTCTATTAATAAAAGTAAGAGCTTTTTTTTTGTTTCTAACAAGGTTTCTCATGATCGGATGCTTGCTATTAAGAATGAAATTGGTTTCTTGAAAGGCTCTTTACCTCTTAAGTACCTTGGTGTTCCTCTATACTAGGGTAGGGAAAGGCTATTCTTTTTGATGATCTCATTTCTAATGTGTATAATAAGCTTCATTCATCGGATTCTAATTTCCTTAACTTTGGAGGTAAACTTACTCTTATTAAAAGTGTTTTGTGCATTTTACCTGTCTATATTTTTCAAACCTTGCAATATACCCATGTTGTTTGTGATAGGACTGAAAACATTATTAATAAGTTTTTTTTGGCATGGTTTCAATGTGAATTCTAAAATTATTTGGTCCACTTGGAACAACTATTGTGGTGTTCTTGGAGAAGAGGCCTTGGGCTGTAAGAATATATGGGATTTATCATATGCTTTCTCCTATAAACTATGGTTTAATTTTCATTCCAAACTTTCTTTGTGGGCTAGGTTCATGATTGATAAATACTGTTCTTGTAAGCATTTACTACGTGCTTTTACAATAATGGTGTCTCTAAGGTGTGGAAAAGGCTTTGTAATATCAATTGGAGTGTTAAACCTCATGTCAAATGGGGTCTAGGTAAAGCTAACCTCTTTTTTTGGTAAGATCAGTGGCTTGATGGTCAATCCATTGAGTCCTTGATTTTTTCTTCCGCCATGGCCGCTATTAGAGTTGATGCTTTTATGACTAATAACTGGTGGGAGTATAATAACTTGGTAGACATCATTCTTGAAATTGTTATTATTAGAATCATGAATCTGGCTAGTAATATTGACTCTAAGGATTTATTAAAATGTGATTTATCTTACAATGGTATGTTTACTTTTAAAGATGCTTGGCATGACTTCACATAGAAGCTTTGTGTTAAGAAAATTTACTCTATGATTTGGCATAAAGGTATTCCTAAGACTATCTTGATTTTTGTTTGGAGAATCATGCATAATTATATTCGTACTAATAACAATTTCAGAAAGAGAGGTTTTATGATTATTTCCAAATGTCAATGCCTCTTTCATGTTAAAAACATGCATCATGTCTTTATTTTTGGTCTGATTGATAATAAAATTTGGTCTTACTTTCATGATATCTTCAAGTTAAACCAATTTAGTGCTTATAATTCTAGTAATATTTTGCTTAATTCCCAGTTTATTTACTCTAAAGGACATATTAGAAATGTCATTCCTTCTTTAATTTTTTGGTTCAAGTGGCTTGCTAGAAATAGTTCGGTTTTCAACAATTGTATGATGGACTATCACCACATTATTAGGAAAATTAAAGATAAAGTGTGCAGTCTTTTCTCTTCCAACCTTTTCACCTTAAAAAATTTTAAAATTTACTTTTTGTGTTACATAGTTTTGGTATATCTCTGCACTATAGAAATACTTTGGATGATCCTAAATTTGTTTAGTGGATTAAACCACCCTGTAATATCTATAAATTAAATGTTGATGGGGCAGTGAAGAATAACTCTAATGGGTGTGGTGGCATTTTTTGCAATCAGAATCTTTTTTCCCTTATCTACAAAATTAATGACTCTTAATTTTATTAACTTTGCTATTACTAAACTTTATAGAGAAAGCAATTCATGTGCTAATTATCTTGCTAATTTGGCTTGCAAGTTGAATGTCCTTATTGACTTTACTGTTACAAATTCTCCTAATTTACTTAAATGTATTATAAGGTTGGATAAAATGGGTCTTCCTTATGTTATAATTTAGATGCTTTTGGCTCAGTCGTTGCCGGGTTTTGTTTTGCTTGTGTTGTTTCATGTTCGGCATGGTTTTGTTTCATCTCATTGATATTTGTGTGGCTGTTATCTTTGATTGTGGCATATGTTTAGCTTCGCTTGATGTTACAGTGTTTGGGGCTTGAGCTATGATTGGAATTATTGTTACCCTGGTTTAAACCCCTCTTGATGCTCTTCTTTTTCGGGGAGCTTCTGCTCGGGTTCGATGAGTTGGGGTCTATTTTCAGGGTGATAGTTTGGTGGGCTGTGTTGGCTGTTTTCTTTAGGTTGGTCTCTTCGGTTGGATTTATTATTGGTTTGTTTTGGTTGCTCCTATCTTACTCCTTATCTGTGCTATCCATTGTATGGGATCTAGGAGTGTATCACTGCTGCCTTTTTGGTTGTGATGGCCTATTATCTGCAATTGCTAACTTTTACTCATGTCTTTTACATTTCCTTACGTTGGAATGAGTATAGGTTAAAAATTGAGTGGCTTTCAGGTTTTCATCATAATTGTTCTTGTGGTTTTTTATTCCTGAGCTCTATTGGTTCATTTTTTAGATGTCTTTCCTCACTCATTTTTTGGATTATTATTTCTATTTAGTGTTCTCCTATGGCTTTAGGCTTGTTGTTCTGCTACTCTGTTGGTTCTGGCAAGACTGGTTATGGTGTAATAATTTTGAGGTTGATGTTTGGGATTACCAGCTACATTCTGTGTTCTTGTCATATGCTTTTTTTGGAATTTTTGGGTTGTTGGAGGTGTTTTGTTTATCCTTTAAAGCTACATGGGTTTCCCTTTGTTAAATGGTTTTATTATTCTTATTACTATTGGATGGTCGTGCTTTGTATTGGATGCCTGTTGATGATTGCCAGGTTGTTGGTCAGCTATACTGAAGGGAGTATCTTTATTTCTTGTATTGAGAAAACTTATGGGAATCTTATTTCAACTAATTTTTATCCTTTTTGTTATTTATCTGGTTTTCTTTGTTTGCTTTCCTCTTGTTCTTGTGTTATCTTGCAGGTTAAAATGATGATTTTTTTGGTGGAGAACTTAACTATTTTTTGTAGAAAGAATGTGCTCATTGTTTACTTTTTCTTCTTTCTTTTTTGGGTGTTGTCTGCTTGTAGGCCTAGAATATTATTAAGTCCTTTTGTATCTTTTAATTTTGGGGACCATCGGCTCGTAGGATTTTTTAGAATTTTTTTTGTTGCTCTTTTAAGCAGTAGTGAGATGAAGGTCCCCTTTCAGATATTGTAACCCTTTTTTTATGTTCGCGTAGGCCCCTGCTATGGGTTTCCCCTAAAAAAAACCTATGGGATTCTTGCCAACTAGGAAAACAAATAGGATCTTCATTTCATTCAATCAAAGACATTAACACCTCTTGGCCACTAGAAATCCTTCACATGGATCTGTTTTGACTAGTTAGTACAACCAGCCTAGGAGGAAAGACATGGATTTGTAATAGTGGATGACTACTCTAGATTTACTTGGGTTAGATTCTTAGCATATAAAAGTGAGTCATTTGAGAAATTTAGAACCTTCTCCACTTGGATTCAAACAAAATTAGGATATAAAATCTCAACAATTCATAGAAATCATGGGGGAGAGTTTGAGAATGATAAGTTTGAATCCTTCTATTAAGAAATAGGAATAGAACATAATTTCTCTACACCTAAGACCCCCCAGCAGAATGGAATAGCTGAAAGGAAAAATAGAACCTTGGTGGAAGCTGCTCGGTAATGCTAGCCGAGTATTCCCTCCTTAGGTATTTTTAAGCTGAAGAAGTAAATATTGCTTGTTATGTACTAAATAGGATGAATGTACGATCTAAGCTTAATAAGACATCCTATAAACTCATTAAGGGGAGGACACCCAACCTTTATCACTTGCATGTATTTGTCTATAGATGCTTAATTTTGATTAATGTAAAATCACCCTTAGGAAAATTTGATCCCAAGTCTGATAAAGGTGTCTTCTTAGGTTACTCATCTGTAGGTAAGGCCTATAGAATCTTTAATAAGAGGATCCTGGTAGTAGAAGAGTCTACCCATGTAGTATTTTATGAATTAGATAAGCTCTCTAAAGCTAAAACTGAGGAAGAAGATGAAGAACTGGAGGTCATTCAAGGGGTAGAAACCATTCCTATAGGAGATAGAGTAGAACCTCAATGAAAATTGCATAGAGATTGAAGATATTCTTATAGTAATCCTAAAGAACATATTTAAGGGGACCCATCTGAAGGTGTTGGAACTAGGCATGAACTTAAGAAGAAGGTTAGTCATTTAGCCTTATCTTTATGAAAGAACCCACGAACATAGATGAAGCCCTAGCTAATGAATTTTGTATCCTAACAATGCAAGAAGAGCTAAACCAATTTGTTAGAAATGATGTATGAGAATTAGTCAAGAGACCAAAGGACTAGAGAGTATTATTGGAACAAAGTGGGTTTATAAAAATAAGATGAATGACTCTGGAATAGTAGTGAGAAATAAGATCAGACTAGTAGCTAAGGGGTATAATAAGATCGATGGAATAGATTTTGAGGAAACCATTACCCCTGTAGCTAGACTAGAACCCATTAGGGTGTTGTTAGCCTTTGCTTGCTTTAGTGATTTTAAGCTATATCAAATGGATGTTAAGAGTGCGTTCCTAAATGGCGTGAATCAAAAGGATGTGTATGTTGAGTAACCCCCAAGGTTTTAAAATTCATAGATCCCTAATCATGTATTCAAATTGAAAAAGGTTTTATATGGATTGAAGCAAGCACCTAGAGCCTGGTATGAATGGCAGAGCACCTTCCTTTTAGATCAAGGATTTATTAAGGGTAGTGTAGACACCAGCCTCTTCATAAAGAAAGAAGGAGAAGAATTACACATTATTCTAGTTTATGTTGATGACATCTTGTTTGGATCTTCAAATAAAAACCTATGTGATGAATTATCAAAAATAATGAGTAGAGAATTTGAGATAAAAATGATGGGAGAGCTAAGATACTTTCTTGGATTTAGTGTAAAGCAGATGGATGATGGAACCTTCCTTAGCAAATATAAATACATCAAGGACATTCTTAAAAAATATAAAATGTATAATGTTAAGGCCATGAACACTCCCATGAGCTCCACTGTTCAATTAGACAAGGACCCAAATAAAAAATCAAAATATTAGAAAGAATATAGGAGAATAATTGGATCACTTTTTTTCTTAACTTCTAGCAGACAAGATATAATGTTCAGTGTCTGCCTTTGTGCTAGATTTTATGTTGATCCAAAAGAATCCCACCTGATTACTTTTAAGAGAGTCCATAGACATTTATTAGGCACTCTAAACTAAGGAATCTGGTATCCTAGACACAACACTTCTTTGAAAATTATAGGATATTCAGATTTTAAATTTATAAGATGTAGGGTAGATAAAAAAAGTACTTCTTGAACTTGTCAAATCATAGAATAATCCTTAGTTCCCTAGTCTAGTAGAAAAAAAAACTTAGTAGCCCATTCAATAACTAAGGTAGAATATATAATAGTAGGGAGTTGTATTTCTCAAGTCTTATTACAAAAGCAACAACTCTTAGATCTTGGACTAACTGTAGGAACCATTCCTATTATGTGTAACAAGAATATTACAATTTGCATATCCAAAAATCTAATTCAACACTACCGTACAAAGCATATAGACATTAGGCATCACTTCATAAGAGATCATGTAGCCAAGGGAGATATAAAATTACATCATATAGCTACAAGAGATCAATTTGCAGACATCTTCAAAAAACACTTAGCCTATGACACCTTTAGCACCTTGAGGACAAAACTGGGTGTTATAGACATTCATGCTTAATTCAAGATAAATAAAAATAAATCATTTGAAAGCATTCATTCATATGTGTTTAAATTATATGTGTTTATTCATATACATATTTATGTGTTATTGGTTGTCATTTTAAGATGTTTCCTGATCATCACACATGCACCTCACTAAGTCACAAAAATCTTTCAAATTCCTTTCTTATCGTACTATACAATCCCAGCTCGTACTATATGATATGCACATATCACAACCCTTCGTTCAAATCAATGATCTAGATTTGATCAATGACATATCCACATCGTATTGTATGATCGTATACTTGTACTATATGATCCACGCGTCACTAACCATTGAGGAAATAAATCCATTTGGTATGAAATTATTGCTAATCGTATTGTACGATACCTCTATTCGCACTATACTCTCCATGTATTCAACTGGATTGGGACAAATTTAATTCGGCTGGTTTGATAATAATAGTATTTCATACTGTATGAACACCTATTCGTACTGTATGATATGTTTTGTCAAATTTCATACAAACTACTCCTCGAGACAAACATAATTCCTTATGATAATCTAGTACGATACCCTGATCATACTTTATAATTTGACTACTTTTCTTATAGGTCATCTAGACAAATTAACTCTCTGATCGTACTATACAAACCATGATCTATTGTATGATTGGCCAAAAATATATAAATGGGAGGGTTTAAATTGTTCACTTCAGTCAACTTCTTTCAAACTCCTACTCTCTAAACCTTCATGTTCAAATGCTGGTGGAAGCAAATGTTGCAGAATGACTCAGGGGAGCTCCTCCTGTCATCATTTTGAAGATTGTTTCTCTCTGCCATGGATGAAGATTCCTACCATAAGTACAAAGAGGCAAAAATCACTCCTTCTTGAATTTTAAATAAATCCACCCTTAAATTCAAGGTGATGAACCTCTTTGCCTCCACTTCTCTTCAATTTCTATTTACATTGGCTTTTCCCTATAACTCTGAACTTCTATATGAATCCTCAGTCAATCATAGGATAAATCTATAAGTCTCTACCATGACTTCTTTTGTTTGCCTTCAAAATGTCAAAATCACCAAAGATAACTTAGAAGAATAAGTAGAACTTTCTACCGAAGGACCTCATCCCCAATCCCTGATCTCAAATAATTTTGATTGGACTTTCATTAATTTGCTACTTAGGAATCTTTCTTGAAACATCCAAGTACTAGAAGAAAATAAAATGGTTCCTTAAAACACATCATAGGATATATCCTAGAACACAAATACCAATTTGAATTTCCTACTCCAATCAATCATGTTCCTATTTTTTATACGGATGCCTCCTTCCGTATCCTTTTCCATCGGGGACAAGAGCATGCCGAGCCAGAATTTGATGAAGAAGAAGAAGATGCTCCTATAGGTGTGCCTCCATCATCACTAATACCACCACGTTCACCTACTTACCCTGGTTACCCTCATGATGACATCATCCAGTGACTCAAGCGGTTAAAAAGCAAGCTTGACTACCACATTGACCAACAACAATGATAGCACGTGGAAGGCATGAGATGGTTTGGAGAAACATTTTCCTCGATTGACAATTAATTCACCTCCACCCATCAATTATTTAAACCACCACCACCACCACCTGATCAGGATCCACCTTACCTGAATTATTTATCTTTTTTTATCTTACTTTTTTTTTCTGCACTATTTTCTATATTTGTTTGTTCCTCCTCTATCTGGCAATGTCATAAGGGGGCAAAATTATATGTTTCGTTATGTTTTCAGCTTAATAGAATTTGGTGTTTTGGTTACCTTTATTTTCTATCTTTTATTTATTATTATCTTTTCAAAAAAAAACAAAAAGCAAAAAATTGATTAAAAATTAAATGTTTGAAACTTGCAACCTCTAATTTTTAAAATTGATAACCTAGTAAGGGGGAGCTTAGGATAAAAAAAAATTTATCTTGCCTATCAACAAATATTGTTTTACATCATCAAAAATATGGAGATTATTCCAATGTCTATGAACCCCAGTCGATGATTTTGATGATGATAAACATTATTGATTGAATTGTTTCTATTCTCACTAAATGTTTTAGATATTTCTTTTATTAGTGAGTATTAACATTTTAGATAAGATATACACTGCTCAAGACTATTGAAGACTCAAGAATGGGTAGAATATGATGTAAAAGAGTATGTAATCTTTTTTTCTTTATGTTTAACTTCTTTAGTCTGGCAACATAAGAGTGTTGTAGTTTGGGTGACCATGCACATACACAGGGGGAGAGAAAAATATTTTTAAAGTTAATTTTTTTCTAAACAAATCATACTATACAATTTTAAATAATACTTTGCGATCTATTAATTGAAAATAAGCTTAATGTCTAATTGGAAAAATTAGTTTTTGTGAACTAATCGTACTATACAATCTTGATCGTATTGTACGATTCATTACCATCTAAAAACCTTAGCCGCCAGATTAGTTTAAGATTTTGAAATTTGATTTTTAAAGTAATAATACTGTACAATCTCAATAGTATTGTACAAACATTTAAAATCTTGCTAAAATTAACCTCCATAATTATTCAATCAAATTGTGATTTAATTAATGATAGCTGATCTTACTATACGATCTTGATTGTACCAATTGATTAGTAGAGACAAAATTTGGTCATCCCAGAAATCATACCAAATGAAACCATGATTTTTGAACTAATCATACTATATATTATTCATATCATGCTGGATGACCTACTTGAAATGAACTAACAATATTATATTATGAGAGCAGTATAGGATGATTAGCAGAGATAAATTTTAGTTATCCTATGAATCTCATCCCGTACGAATAGAGGAAATATAACAGATCATACTTGACGATCTGTCAATCGTATTGTATGATATTTTTGTAACATTTGAACAATTCATTTGAACAACTACTTATAGCATACTAGACAAGAATAATTTTGAACTGATCGTATTATATGAACTTGAATCGTATTGCATGAATAGTGACAACTAACTTAAATTTTAAGGGTTTCTTGAATCCTATTACAAAAGCTTTATTTTTAGTCTTCTCTTGAATGAAGAGAGGAACGTGTGACTGAAGAAGGAACTCTGAGAGAGGAGCTTTTGAGAAGAAAATCAAGGTTTATAAGAGGAAGGAGAAGGCGAGCTTGAACGTGAGAGAGACAAAGTGTGAGGGGATAACACAGTTGATCTGAGCTAGCTGCACCCTTGCACCTCCTATTTTATTGGTGAGTCTTTTGGATTCTCTCTAGGGAGAGAGGCTTCTTAGTCCAGTCCTCGAGGTTCTCTGCCTTCTCTAGGAGGGTGAAAAAGTAGCTGAAGTTCTTTACCTTCTCTACGAGGGAGAAAAGGAGCTAAGGTTCTCTGCCTTCTCCAGGAGTGAGAAAAAGAGTCAATGTCTGCTGCCATCACTGGGAGGATGACATAGAATCTGGTATATTATCGAATAAAATGGTTGGTAAAAGTGAGTCAATAAGGGATTCTTTACCTTCCTGAGGGAGCAAAAGGAGAGTCACATAGTGTTAGTCCAATGCTCGGAGTGGAAGACATCAGAGAGTGGACATAGGTCAAGGTTGACTGATCCACTACAAAAATCTCTGGTGTGTTTTTCCTTTTTGTAGTTTTACATTTCCTGCATTTCATTTTTCATTCATAACTGCTTGGGAAAAATGTTGATTATTGCTCTGCCACGTAGTTCAAAATTTCATTGTAGTGAAATTTAATATTTTTGATAAAATCTCTCCCTTCCAGAATAAGTTAAGTTTTGATGTTTTTAATTACTGAAATGTTTTTCAAAAATATTATTATTTTTATTTTGAAGTTAAGAAGACTTATTAAAGCAACAACTCACCCCCCTCTTGGTGAGCCTCGGGCTAGCGCCATATGGTTAACAACATTCACGAACTTTCAGGATATTGCTCAACTTGAAATTTTTGCTATCCCTCTTAATTAAATACATGCTAGAAGAATGGATGATTGATTTTGAAGGTATCTAGATAGAAGCAGATCACATCAATGTTATCAAGCTTTTTCAAAAATCTTTGACTTATCATTTTCGGTTAAATACAAAGTGTCTCTTGATTTATCTTTTTAATTGTATTTCTAGAAATGAGAATATGGTTGCAAATTATTATGCAACCTATGCTCTTTGTGGAAATCTCTTTTGGGACATTTTTCGTAATAATTTTCCTTCACTTTTTCCTTTATTAGTGAAGGAAGATTATGATGGGCTAGTTACCACTTAATTATTATTTTCCTTTCATAGTTTTTTTCTCCTAATATTGCTCTTTGCATTTGCCTAAAAAAAGGAATATTCCAAATCATTCTCATGATGTCTTAAAAAAACATTTAATCGAATCCTAGTTATTTTCATGGTCAAAAACTACGTGAGACCCAAATATTTCATTAGTAAAACATGTGCTACTTAAGGTGATATTTCATCTCAAACCTAAATCTAAACTATTATGAAAGATCTAAATCAATCAACATTCACCTCCTAAGTTTCTTGACCCCTTTAGGACCCATGGTTAAGCATGGGTTAACTAAGTTTGACCATGGAGTACTTAAAACCCTAAATTTGTAAGATTGACTTTTATTGAGAAGACCAAATCCTAAATCCTAGGGTTATGTTTGAAGAATTTCAAACACATCTACTAACAAGTCCAATCCCAAAGGAGCCAATGGTGTACTAGGGTTGAACAAATAAAACTTGCGAGCTTCATTTAGCCTACACAACAATTTTAATAATCTATTCAATTTCAACCCTGAGAACGATCTTTCAAACATCCTAAGCATTTCAAAAAACACATTAAAACCCAATGCAGCCTTTGACTCACCATGGGTCAAGCTAGTTGACCCAGTTGACCATGCAAGGATCATTTGACCCATACACATACTTTACATAATTATACTTATATATCATGGAACCATGGCCTCCAAATAACTCAAATAACATGTATATATGAAAAAATTACCTATCACGGCCATCCCATTTTTTGGGCTAGCTTGGGTCACTACATTGAGCTAACGAAAGTTAGCTCAAATGGGTTAAAACCAATATTAAATGTGCCTAGCTTACTCCAATCTTATCCATGTAACCCATTATGTACTCTATCCTTTCTTGAACCATCCTAGCCTAGGTGGAGTTGTGGATCATTATCGATTAGACGGAATGTTTTTGAAACTAACCCATGTGCAATATCCTTGAGCCATTTGACCAAACTAATTGGAATAAAGCCTTCAACTTCTTTTAGAGTTTTTCTTGCACAATAGTGGCTTTCTTGAATAAAGCCAAATTGCCTACTACGACACCCCTTTGCCAAAATTACATCTAGGTTTATTTATATAATGCTATAAATTTTCTAATTTATCCTGAAGGTTGATTATTATTTATGATTTAGTGAGCTCCCCTTGAGTGTGGATAGTCCAACACTTCTATTCTGAAGCCTCCCATAGCCTCTTGGCTTAAGTTCAAGCGAGCCCTGATAAAGCTGAGAAGACAATTTAAATTCAATTATCCTCAAAGCTTGATTATTAAAGAAGAATTTTTCCTTTTGTCTAGGTGAGTTCAATAAAATAAAATTCTAATTAAATTGTTTTATTTCATGATGTAACTGACAAACCCACAGATGAGATTTAGGTAAATGAGATATTATGAATAAAATTTTTAATTCATGGTGATATATCGATTAGATTAAACAATTCCTCACATGATCCAACACGATATATTCGATAAGTATTAGTTTAGTAGAATCCATATATTAGATGATTTCAGATTAATGGATCCTATTTCATTGAGGAAGGTAGAAGACAAAATTAGGATCCTCCTTTCCTCTTAAAAGTATAAGATGGCTCTTATTTCATTATATGAAATATTATCCTGAATCCTCTAATTTTGAATCCATTAATCCTTACCATTTGATCTTTGTTTGAACAACTAAGATTATTACTTGGTACTCACAGTGGCCTCCACAAGTTTAAGTACCCAATCAGGGTCATCATATGGAAAAGTGTAGCATACATACTAGGATCGTTCTGTAAATTAGTTAATTATTACATTTTAATTCATTAATTAAGTTAGAGCTAAGAAAATTCATAATAATTTATCCAATTGACAAAATTAAGCATGTTGACCAAATATGAATTTATGCTGATGAGCCGTATCCATTAATAATTATTCTCAAGAAAATTATTTAGCGTGATCTCATATATAATTAAATATTACATTGGTTATTTTCTTTTATTACATGCTCATGATGCGTTGAAGAGATCAAATTTAATTCGAAGATAATTCAAGGCATGCTTAACAATCATCAATTTCTTTTGGCCAATTTGAATCCATTACCAACCTCAATTAAATTATTAATAGTTTTTTGTTAAAAATTGGCTTAAATATTCCAAATTTAATTATTTCGATTCCAAAGGAGTATAGGTTGTGAATGTTTTTGTGTTTGATAGATGCATGTGTAAGGGTTTGTTTGCTAGTGATTTTACCTTAAACCAAACCAAAGTTTGGCTTAGAGAAATTTTCTAAATTCTAGGTCAATAACCCTTAAAAAAATTTCATAAAATTTTGAGTTCATCCAAATTGTTTTAGATATTTATGGAAAGATCCTAAGGTCCTTAGGGACATATAAATTAATTCCATGATGAGTTCAATTCATTTAGATTACTAATTATCAAATGCTAAAATTAATCCCTAAAATGACCTTGGAACATTAAAAATATATTATAAAATATCAAAAAATCCTTAATGTGTAAACTAAGTTACATTAGACTAAGAATACAATACTTGATAAAAGAAAAATAAAGACAACCTGTAAAAACTTACTAAAACCCTAATTTTGCTAAATGACTAATTACAAATGTTTATATTAAATAAATCCTTAAAAAATTAACAATTAATTTAAATTATTTTAAACATTAATAGATGTCATATTACTTCAACTTTGACCTACGTTCTCATGATCACTTAAATTATTTAGAAAGTTAAATAATAAACCCTAATATTCTTATAAATTAGCCTTAATTAGCATAGTGTCTGGTGAATAGAGTACCAACATCTATTTTTCTTTGGCGATTTGTAGGCGATCTAGGGTTCCTTCTCCGTGCTGCTGGTTTTGCCCTTTTAGCGTGGATTTCTTACAGTTTTTCATTTGTTTTCTTTTCCATTGTCACGTCCTATTTTTACCTGTGTTGGTTTTGAGATTTCTTTGCATTTTTAAGGTTTTAGGAGATGATGACTTCGTCATCATCCTTCCCTATGACTTCCTCACTTGTTAAGGGTAAATCTCATTCGTTCAAGGATGTTTTGGGTAGTTCCTCTTCTTCTTCATCGAGTTGCAGTTTGTTCATGCTTCATTTAAGGGTTGTCGGGCTTTGATGTTGGAGGATTCCATGGTTGCTCAGTTGGCTGCTCAATTTGCTTTAACGCTGGTGGCAAGTTTCTCTTGGGACATCCAAACCTTGATGTTATATGATTTTTTTTTTTAACCTAAAACTTTTGGGTTCTTTTCGTATTGGTTTACTTGATCAACGACATGTTGTGATTCAACTTTCGAATAATCTCGATTGTAATCATATATTTCTTAGGAAATCTTACTATATCCAAGCATGTTAAATGTGTTTGCTCAAATGGACACAAAATTTTGATGTTAGTTAGGAATCCCTGATTGCTCTGGTGTGGTTTTCTTTTCTGAATTTGAGAGTTCACTTCTTTAATTCGCAAATCTTATTTGGATTGGCCTCAATTTTGGATGACCTTTACAAAAGGACCAAGCCACTGCTTCTATTTATTGGCCTTCTATTGCTCATGTTTTGGTTGAGTTGGATATTTCAAAGAAACATCCAAATGAAATTTGGGTTGGGTCGGAGTTGAAGGGTTATTTCCAGAAAGTGGAATTCGAAAACATGCCTATTTTCTATTCTCATTACAAAATGCATGGTCAGGGTATAAATTAATGTTTTAGGAAGCATCCTCAAATTCATAAGGAGAGGGATTCTTCAAAACAACAGAAAGGAAATGTTGTGAACACGACTTCTCATTAAATTAGTATTCGTGGTCTTAGAAACTTGGAGGACAATACTCCTAAACAGATTGAAAATTCTGAGTATCCCATGCAATTAGCTTGTCTTGACCTTGAACCAACTGTTACTAATATGGATTGTTTAAATCATGATCAGGGAGTAAATGATAACTCTACTTTTATCTCATCCTATGTTGATGAAAATATGGATGAACAAAATTTGGCAAATACTTCCAACCAAAACATTGCTAGTACCAATTCTATTATTTCTTGTATTATTAACAAAAATTTATTTGAAATGAATGGTATGCTTCTATCGAATATGCCTATTTACCCTTTTGTTTTGAATGAACAGGTGAAAATGATGGAAGTTAATGCGTGTAGTGAATTACTTAGTTAAGATAATGCTGGGATTGGTAACATGTTGGAGGAGGGTAAATTAGCAACGGTAGAGGATAGCCCTTCTCTTAGGGAAGCCAAAGATGAGCTAGCTAAGAGGAGCAAAGGTATTGTGGATGATGATGATAGGTTTATGGCGGATGAATGTCCTTCACAGGTAAGTCAGGTGGCCCAACAAAATGATAGTAAGCTTCCTTCATCTTCTCATTATAATAGTGATGCTTTTACTAATACTGAGGATATGGAAATTGCTGCTAAATGTTTTGCTAAAGATTATATTGATAATTATTTTCCTAAAATTTAGAATAGGAGCGCAGGAAAAGTAAAGGTATCACTTTACAATCACTTAGAACCACTCATCGATCGCATACTTGTCATTAACCTATTTTTTATGTTTAAAATTATTATTTAGAATGTTAGGGGTATTGGATGCCCCTCTTCTAGTTTGAGAGTTAAGAATCTATGTCGTATTTATAATGTTTTTATTCTTTTTTTCCTTAAGCCACTTATTAATGTCTCTAAATTACCTTCTATCGCTAGAATCTTATGTTTTAAGCATTTTGTTTCTAACTCTGCCAATAAAATTTGGATTTTTTGGATGGAATCGGTTAGGATTGATGTGATTGGTGACTTTACTTAAGTTTAATATTATAGCATTGAATTTTTAAATTTAAATTGTTCTCATCATTTTATCTATGCTGCTTATGCTCGTTATACTACGTAAATTTTATGGGAACAACTTAATAACTTTCATAATATTTGCAACATACCTTGGCTTGTTGCTGGTGATTTTAATACGATTTTGAATCCTTCAAAGCATTTGGGGGGGTCTACTCTGAACATTCATTCCATGGACCATTTTAACAATATGATTATGGATTGTAATTTGATTGACATTGGTTTTTCTTGTAATAAATTTACTTGGAATCATGGTCACTTATGGCAATGTCTGGATCATGCTTTATTTAAGGACAATTGGCTTAATTCTTTTGATGCTATTTCTATTGAGCATCTTAGTAGAACCCTTTCTGACCATTCTCGTTTG
Organism: Dendrobium chrysotoxum; assembly: GCA_019925795.1. Classification (NCBI taxonomy): domain Eukaryota; kingdom Viridiplantae; phylum Streptophyta; class Magnoliopsida; order Asparagales; family Orchidaceae; genus Dendrobium; species Dendrobium chrysotoxum. The sequence continues at coordinate 42,616,480 of CM034312.1, forward strand.
CTGATTACGCTTAAAGCTAGATAGATGAACTCTATGCCTCAGTTGAGATTTCAAAAGATGTGGTTGCATCATGAGTCTTTCTTGGAAGTGGTTCAAGAAAATTGGCTTGCTTCTTTGCACCCTGATAATTCTGTTCTTTGCATGAAGAGGTTTTGGTTCAAGCTAAAAAGATTTAAACAAATCCTTAATTGGAGGAATCATAATGTTTTTAAAAATATTTTCACTAATATTCTGATTGCTAAAGATAAAGTTAACTCTATTGAGACTAACTGTCAAGTTTTTCCTTCTGATGTAAATTTTAACTTGCTTAAGGAGGCTAAAGTTTGTCTATTTAAATTACAAGCTCAGGGAGAAGCTTTTTGGAAGAAAAAAGTTGCTGCTAAACACCTGGTTGAGGGTGAAAATAATACCAATTATTTTCATGCTTTGGTTAAGAGAAAAAGAAACAAAAATTCCATTATTAAAATAATTCCTGATGATGGCACTACTACTGAAAATGGGGAGGAAATTGCCAATTTAGCTATTCTGCATTTTCAAAATATTCTTAATAAAGTATTTACTCCTCTTAATATTGATAACCCTGATGTTATCCCTAATCTTATTTCTCAGGATGATAATGACTTTCTTTTGAAACCCCCTTCCTTGGAGGAATTAAAACAGAAAGTTTGTGACATGAATGTGGATTCTGTAGCTAGTCTTGATGGTTTTACTACTAAGTTTTTCCATAATGTTTGGAATATTATTAGCTCTGATTCTCTTTCTAATGTTTTAGATTTTTTTGCTTGGAACCCTATCCCTAAATTTTTTACTTCCACTTCTATTTTTCTTATCCCTAAGAACAACTCGATTAGTAGTTGGAATGATTTTAGACCTTTTAGTCTTTGTACATTTTTTAGTAAATTGATTTCTAAAATTTTTATGAGTAGGTTAAACTCTATTTTGCCAAAAATTATATCTCCCTATCAAATGGGTTTTATTAAGGGATGGGTTATTGCTGATAATATTCTTTTGGCTCAAGAATTTTGTCACGACCTGGATGTTAGGGTGAGAGGTAATAACATTATTTTGAAGCTTGATATTGCTAAAGCTTTTGAAAACATATATTGGATCTTTCTTTATAGGATTTTATAATAATTTGGTTTTAATTTAGATTTTATCAATCTTATTAAGAACTGCATTGAAGGTTACTATTTTTCCATTATTGTCAAAGGAAAGAGTACTAGTTTTTTTTAAATCCTCTCATGGCCTTAGACAGGGAGACTCTATTTCTCCTACCATTTTCATTATTGCTATAGATTTTTTGTCCAGAGGCATCACTAACCTCTTTGAAAATCATGCTAGCCTCTATTTTAGGACCTTGGGTGTTTTCCCTAACTCCCATTTATGTTTGGCTGATGACTTTATTCTTTTTATAAATGGTTCTATAAATTTGATGAATAAAATTTTAGAGTTTTTCACTATTTTGAGAATGTTAGTGGGCTTTCATTAAAAATAAATAAATGCTGCTTTATTGCCCCTAATAATATGCCAAATAATCATATTGAGGCTATCAAAGCCAAGTCTGGCTTTGTTCAAGCTCATATGCATATTAGGTATCTTGGGGTTTCTCTTTATAAAGGTTGTAAGAAGTCCTTTCTTATTAATGATTTAATTACTTAGATTCAGAACAAGCTTTTCTCCTGGGATTCTAATTTTATGAGCTTTGGTGGTAGGCTTACTCTTATTAAAAGTGTTCTCTGCTCGCTTCCTATTTATACTTTTCAAACTCTTCAACCTACTCAAACTTTTTGCAATAGGATTGATAAACTTATCAAATAGGTTTTTTTGGAAAGTCTCTAACAATAATTATAAAATTAATTTGTCCTCTTGGGATAAATGTTGTGGTATGTTAAATGAGGGGGCTTTGGGTTGTAAGAGCATGTCTTATTTATCCTATGCTTTTTCTTGCAAGTTGTGGTATACTTTTCATTCTAATAGGAGCCTTTGGGCTAAGTTTATGGTGACTAAGTATTGCGAGGGTAAACACCCTACTAACAGCTCTTTTAACCAAGGTGACTCTAAAGTTTGGAAGAGACTTTGTAAGATTAAATGGATGGTTGAATTGCATCTTTCTTGGGGGCTGGGTGGTGGGAATATTTTCTTTTGGAAAGACCATTGGTTAGGTCAACATTTTATAGATTCTATCACTAATACCTCTTCTACTATGGTGGTTAAGGTGAACTTTTTCCTAACCGATAACTGTTGGGATTATGATAAACTTGTGAATGTGATTCCTAACTCTATTATTCAGCAAATTTTACTCTACCCCTGAACAATGAATCAGAGGATCTCCTTTTATGTAATTGGTCCAAAGATGGTACTTTTAAATTAAATGATGCTTAGAATGCATTTAGAACCAAGAATGATATCTCTTTTATTTTACTATGATTTGGCATACAAGCATTCCATCTTTTATTGTTGTTTTCATTTGGAGAATTTTGCATAGGTTCATTCCTACTGAAGATAATCTTATTAAAAGGGGTTTTATTATGCCTTCCAAATGCCAATGTTGTCATCATGTGGAGAATATGCATCATGCTTTTCTTTCGGGTCCTTTAGCTGTTAAAACGTGGACTTATTTTGATGATATCTTCAAATTAAATGCTTTAATGCCAAACTTTCTATCAATGATTATCATAATTTTTTTATTTTTCTTGTCTAAGGGGCATATAAGAAATGTTATTACTTCTCTCATTCTTTGGTATTTATGGTTGGAAGGGAATAATTCTTATTTTAATAGTGTTGGCATGAACCATCATAGGATCATCAATAATGTGAAAGACAAAGTTTTGGCGCTTTTTTCTATTAACCTGCTCTCTTATAAGAATTTCAAACATTAGGTTTAGTGGCCCATGATTTAGGCATTAAGTTGGATGGCAATTTGCATCTTGCTGGTTCTAGATATGTTTACTGGATTAAACCTCCCATTAACACTTACAAGCTGAATGTGAAGGGCTTTTTTAATCAACAATCTTCACGGTGTGGTGGGATTATTAGGGACAATGATGGTAACACTATTATGGCTTTTGCTGGTCCTTTACCTTTGCATGATGAGAATTTTGCTGAGCTCATGGGTATTCTCTATGGGATTAAATTATGTATTTCTTTGGGTATTATCACTATCAGTATCGAAGTTGATTCTACTCATGTTATTCAAAGCATAAACTATCTAGAGGATTCTATTTGTAATGCTAATCTTTTTTTTTTTGTTTAGGCAAATTAAACTGTTAATGATATTTATTAATGCCTCCTTCTCTCATGTGTATAGGGAGGGGAATTCATGTGTGGCTTGGCTGGCTAATTGGGGCTATAATTTGGAGCATCTCACTGACTTTGCTGCTAATAACTTACTTACTCATTTAAAAGGGCTTATTAGTTTGGATAAATTTGGTGCCCCTTATATTAGAATTTAATATGTTTGGGTTGTGGGTTCTTATTTTTCGCTCTGTGGTTTCCTTGGTTTTGGAATTCTGGCACTTTATTTTCGATTGGTTTTGGTGGAGCCATGTATTTCCTGGCTGTTGGTTTGCTTATTACAACCTCTAGGTGGGTGATGTCTGGGCTTGGGTCCTCCTGGCTACCTGGGGGTTGAGGGTTTTTTCATTGTGTTGCTTAGTGTTTCTGTTATGTGCTTTGTGCCTAATTTTTTACTTATTCTGGAGCTGTACCTGTTCAGGTTTGACAATGCGGTTGTGGTTGGGTATTGACATATGCTGTATTTGCATAACTATTGGGATGGGTATGTACGTTGATATTGGGTTCCTGCGAGGTTAGTGTATCTCCTGCTTGCTAGGTGTAGTTGAGCCTGGGGCAATTTACATGTTCTTTATCTTCTCTGCTTTATGTGGCCCTATTATTGATTTGATGTTCGTTCTTGGTTTATTGTTGTGTTTTATTATATCTGGTTTCTTTTTGTGCTAGTTGCTGTGTGTTTGTTGGGGAGTTGAGCAATGATTATTATTTTGGAGACTTCTTATTTGTGGTCTCTGACTTGCTTGTGCTCTCCCTGTTCGGTTCAGAATTCTTGCCTTTGATAGTTTTTTGATGGAGGTTATTATACTATGATTTGTCTTGCTATCTGCTTAACTAATAATTGGTAAATTTGGATTCTGGAGGAGTACATTGATTTTTTTGCATTTATCAGGTGGTTAATTGCTTGGATTATTATCATGGTGTTTTTGGCTTTTATTTGTGCATCTTCCACTTTGGCTGCCATTTTTTTTGTAGGGACTCTTTTGTGTACGTGTTCATAATCCTATTTGGTTCGGTAGGAAGATAAAGATTGCTTCTAGATTTTGGCTTTCCTCCTCTTTTTGGGTGCCCTTACTTGTGCACCATAGAATGTACCTAGGTTGTTATTTTACTTTTAGTAGTAGGGAACTCGTGTGCTGCTGATTTTATTTGTTTCTCTTTGTAGCTCATTTGAGCATTAGTGAGCTTGAGATCCCTTTATGGACCTTGTACTTTTTTCCTTATATTAACATGTAAGCCATTGGTGGGTCCCCCCCCCCCTCCCAAAAAAAAAAGCATAGTTTAATTTCAACGTTTCTTTTCTCAGAGCTCTAGCGATTTGGAGGAATTCTTGGGTTCCACCTTTGTGCAGCTAATTTTGCACTCCTGGTGTGGATTTCTTGCGATTTTTCGATTGTTTTCTTTTTTGTTGTTTCATCCTATTTTTTTCCTATGTTAGTTTTGAGGTTTCTTTAGGGTTTTCGGGCTTTGGGAGATGATAACATCATCCTTCCCTTATGCTCCCTCTTCTACTGAGGGTAAATCTCATTCTTTTAAGGATGTTTTTGCTGGTTCCGCTTCTTCATCTTCAAAGCTGCATTTTGTACATACAACATTTAAGGGTTGTCTTGCTTTGATGTTTAAGGACTCTGTGGTAGCTTAGTTGGCTGCTCTGTTTGCTTTAATGTTGGTGGGCAAGTTTCTCTTGAGATGTCCTAACCTTAATGTCATACAAAATTTTTTTGTTAACCTAAAACTATCAGGTTCTTTCCATATCAATTTACTTGATCAAAGGCATGTTACGATCCCACTTTCGAATGATCTTGATTATAGAAGTATATTTTCTAGGAGATCTTACTATATGTAAGCGTGTCAAATGCGTTTGCTCAAATGGACACTAGATTTTGACATTAGGGAGGAATCCCTTATTGCACTTGTGCGGATTTCTTTTTTGAATTTGAGACTTCACTTCTTTAATTCTTAAATCTTATTTGGATTGGCTTCTATCATTGGAAGGCCTTTACAAACGGACCAAGCCACAGCTTTTGTTTCTTGGCCATTGGTGGCTCGGGTTTTGGTTGAGTTGGATATTTCTAAGAAACATCCAAATGATAATTGGATTGGGTCAAAATTAAAGGGTTATTTCCAAAAATTGGAATTTTTCAAACTTATAGAGCAATAACCCTCAATTGACTGAAAATACTGAGGATCCTATGTAATTAGCTTGTGTTGATCTTGAACCAACTATTTCTAGTGTTGATTGTTTGATTCATGATCAAGGAGTAAATGTTAAATCTACCCTTATTTTTTCTTCTGGCAGTAAAAATATTGGTGAACAAATTGTGGCTAATACTTCTAACAAAAATATTACTAGTGCCGACTCTATTATTCCATGTATTATTAACAAAAATCTGTGTGAGATGAATGTTATGCTACTATCTAATACGCCTACTAATACATTGGTTTTGAATGAGCAGGAGAAAGTTGTGGAGGTTAATGCGGGTAGTGATTTTCTTAGTAAAGACATTGCTGGGAATGGTAACACGTTGGAGGAGGGTGAGTTGGCTAGGGTGGAGGATAGCCTTTCTCTTGGGGAAGGCAATGATGAGCTTGTTGTGAGGAGCAAAGGTAATGTGGAGGAGGATGGCATTTTTATGGAGGATGAACATCCTCAATAGGTAAATCAGGCGGCCCAGCAAAGTTATAGTAAGCTTCTTTCAACCTCTCATCTTAATAGTGATGCATTTACTGACACAGAGGATATGGAAATTGTTGCTAAATGTTTCACTAAAGATGATATTGACAATAGTCTTTATAAATTTCAGAATAGGAAAGGTAGCAAAAGCAAAAACATCATTTTACAATCTTTTAGAACCACTCGTCACTCGTATACTAGTCATTAACCTATTTCTTATGTTTAAAACTATTATTTGGAATGTTAGGGGTATTGGTTGCCCTTCTTCTAGGTTGACAGTTAAGAATTTATGCCATATTTACAAAGTCTCAATTCTTATTTTTCTTGAGCTGCTTATTAATGTCTCTAAATTATCTTCTACTGCTAGAGTCTGGGGTTTTAAGCTTTATGTTTCTAACTCTACCAATAAAATTTGGGTTTTTTTTTGGAAGGAACCTGTTAGGATAGATGTTATTGGTGACTTTACTCAAGTTTTACATTGTAGTATTGAATTTTAAAATGTGAATTGTTATGGTTCCATTATCTAAGCTGCTTCTGCTCGGAATACTAAAAACATTTTATGGGAGCAACTTAATAACTTTCATAGTATTTGCAACCTACCTTGGCTTGTTGATGGTGATTTTAATACGATTTCTAATCCTTCTGAGCGTTTATAGGGTTCTACTCCTAACTTTCATTCGATGGAGGATTTTAACAATATAATTATGGATTGTAATTAAATTGATATTGTTTTTACTGGTAATCAATTCACTTGGAATTGTTGTCATTTATGGCAACATCTAGATCATGTTTTGTTTAATGATAATTGGCTAAATTCTTTTAACGCTAATTCTATCAAACTTCTTAGTAGAAATCCTTTTGACCATTCTCCTTTACTGATTACACTTAAAGCTAGACAGATGTACTCTTTTTTCTCAATTTATATTTCAAAAAATGTGGTTTCTTCATGGGACTTTCCTGGAGGTCATTCAGGAAAATTAGCATGCCCCTTTGCAACCGGATAATTCTGTTCATGGCATGAAAAGGTTTTGGTTCAAGCATAAAAGATTGAAACAAGTCCTTAATTGGTGGAATCATAATGTTTTTAAAAACATTTTCACTAATATTCTGAGTGCTAAAGAAAAAGTTAATTCTATTGAGGCTAACTATTAGGTTTTTCCTTCTAATGCTAATTTAAACTTGCTTAAAGAGGCTAAAGTTTGTCTGTTTAAATTACAAGCTTAGGAGGAAGCTTTTTGGAAACAAAAAGATGCTACTAAACACCTTGTTGATGGAGATAATATTACCAAATATTTGCATGCTTTGGTGAAGAGAAAAAGAGCCAAAATTTTGATTAATAAAATCATTTGTGATGATGGTTCTACTACTGAAGATGGGGAGGAAATTGCTAATTTAGCTATTCAGCATTTCAAAATCATCTTAATAAGGTTTTTACTCCTTTTAGTATTAATAACCCTGATATCAACCCTTATCTTATATATCTGGAGGATAATGACTTACTTTCTAAACCCCCTTACTTAGAGGAATTAAAAGAGATGATTTGTGGCATGAATGGTGATTTTGTGGCTGGTCCCGACGGTTTTACTACTAAGTTTTTTTAGAAAGGTTGGAATATTATTAGCTCAGATCTTTTTTCAACTATTTTGGATTTTTTTGGTGGGAACTCAATACCTAAATTCTTTACCTCCACATCTATTATGCTTATTCCCAAGACGAACTCGATTAGTAGTTGGAATGATTTTAGACCTATTAGTCTTTGTACCTTTCTAAGTAAGTTGATTTCTAAAATTTTTGTGAGTAGGTTAAACTCTATTTTTCCTTAAGTTATTTCTCCCTATCAAATGGGTTTTGTTGAGCATCAGGCTATTGCTAATAATATTCTTTTGGCTCAAGAATTTAGTCATGACTTAGATGTTAGGGTGAGTGGTAACAACATTATTTTAAAGCTCTATATTGCCAAGGCTTATGACAACATTAATTGGAGTTTTCTTTATAAGATTTTTCATTTATTAGGTTTTAATTAAATTTTTATCAATCTTATTTGGAATTGTGTTGAAGGATCCTATTTTTCCATTATTGTAACTGGCGAGAGTAATTATTTTTTTAAATCCTCTCACGGCCTTAGATAGGGAGACCCTATATCTCTTGCCCTTTTCATTATTGCGGGGGATTATTTTTCTAGAAGCATGCCAACCTCTTTGAGAATCAGCCTAGCATCTATTTTAGAACCTTAGGTGGTTTCCCTATCTCTCATTTATGTTTTGCTGATGACTTTATTCTTTTTATGAATGGTTGTTTAAATCGGATCAATAAGCTTTTAGAGTTTTTTCATTATTTTGAGAATGTTAGTGGGCTTTCTTTAAACAAAAATAAATGTTGCTTTATTGCCTATCAAAATGCCTAATGATCATATTGTGGCTATCAAAGCTATGTCTAGATTTGTGCAAGCTCATATGCCTATTAGATACTTTGGGGTTCCTCTATTTAAAGGTCGCAAGAAGTCTTTTCTTTTTGATGATTTAATTACTTCGATTTAGAGCAAGCCTTTGTCCCAGGATTCAAATTTTTTGAGCTTTGGTGGTAGGCTTACTCTCATTAGAAGTGTTCTTTGCTCGCTTCCGGTTTATACTTTTGAAACTCTTCAACCTACTCAAACTTTTTGCAATAGGATTGATAAACTTATTAATAAGTTTTTTTGGAAAGGGGCTAACATTAATTCTAAAATCACTTGGTCCTCTTGGGATAAATGTTGTGGTGTGTTAAATGATGGTGCTTTGGGTTGTAAGAGCATGCCTGATTTATTCGATGCTTTTTCTTTCAAGTTATGGTATACCTTTCATTCTAATAGGATCCTTTGGGCTAAGTTTATGGTGGCTAAATATTGTGTTGATAAACATCCTACTATTTCCTCCTTTAACCAAGGGGATTCTAAGATTTGGAAGAGACTTTGCAAGGTTAAATGGATGGTTGAACCACATCTCTCTTGGGAGCTTGGTGGTGGTAATATTTTCTTTTGGCAAGATCATTGGTTAGGTCAACATTCTACTGATTCTATCACTAATACCTATTCTACAGTTACGGTTAAGGTGAACTTTTTCATTTCTGATAACTGTTGGAATTATGATAAACTTACGAATGTGATTCTTGACTCTTTTATTCATGAAATTCTTAATCTTCCCCTGAACACTGAATATGAGGATTACTCTTATGTAATTTTTCTAAAGATGGTACTTTTAAATTAAAGGATGCTTGGAATGCTTATAGAACCAAGAACGATAGTTCTTGTATTTTCTCTATGATTTGGCATAAAAGCATTCCTTCTACTATTGCTATTTGCAGATGGAGAATTTTGCATAAGCTCATTCTTACTGAAGATAATTTAAATAAAAGGGGTTTTATTATGCCTTCCAAATGCCAATGTTGTTATCATATGGAGAATATGCATCATGTTTTCCATTCTGGTCCTTTAGCTGTTAAAACTTCGTCTTATTTTGATGATATTTTCAAATTAAATTATTTTAATGCTAATCTTTCTATTAATACTAATCTTAATTCTTGGTTTGTCAAGTCTAAGGGGCTTGGTAGAAATGTTATTCCTTCCCTCATTCTTTGGTATTTATGGTTGGGTTGGAAAAATTCTTATTTTAATGGTGTTGGCATGAACCATCATAGGATTATCAATAATGTGAAAGACAAAGTTTTGAGACTATTTTTTGTTAACTTGCATTCCTATAAGAAGTTTAAAAATTATTGTTTTGGGGATGATTCATTGGTGATCTGCATCCTGCTGGTTCTAAAATTATTTACTAGATTAAGCCTCCCATTAACACTTATAAACTGAATGTGAAGGGTACTTTTAATCAGCAATTTTCGGGTTGTGGTGGGATTCTCAGAGACATTGAATGTAACATTGTTATGGCTATTGCTGGTCCCCTACCTTTGCATGATGAGAATTTTGTTGAGCTCTCGGCTATTCTCTATGGGATTAAATTAAGTATTTATTTGGGTATTATCACGATAAGTATTGTAGTTGATTCTAATTATATTTTTCAATGCTTAAATTGTCTGGAGGATTCAGTTTGCAATGCTAATCTATTTTATTTGTTGAAGGATATTAAGCTATTAATGATATTTATTAATGCTTCCTTCTCTCTTGTGTATAGGGAGGGGAATTCATGTTCAGTTTGGCTTGCTAATTGGGGTTGTAATTTGGAGCATCTCACTGATTTGGTTGCTAATAACTTGCCTCCTAATTTAAAAGGGCTCATTAGATTGAATAAAATTGGTACCCCGTATGTTAGGTTTTATTGGGTTTGGGTCGTTGGTTTGTAGTTACCTCCTAGTGGGTGCTAGTTTGGGCCTTCAACTGGATATTCCTGGATGCCTGGGGGTTTTGCATCCTTTGTGCTACTTAGTTTTTTTTATTTTCTTTTGTGCTATCCTGGCCTGGTGTTTTGTTTGTTCTAGGGCTTACCTTCTCGTGCTGGGCATGGTGGTTAGTTTTTTCCTTGGCGTTGTGGTTCTCATTTTATCCTTTTCCTGGTTGGTACTACTTCCAGGAGCTCTTATGTCTGGGTTCTGACTGTTATGTGCCTTTTTTCTAGTTACCTCTTTTGGATTAATTATGTGATACATTTCCAGTTGGGGCTGAATGTTTTTGGAGGTTGGATTGAGCGACATTTGGTTTACCCAAGTGATGGCTGCTTTCTTTGCAATTTTTTGAGCTCTAACAGCCTCTTCCTTACCTTAGGTTTTTTGAGTTGGAACGTTTACTATGGATCTCATTCTGTATTGTTCCAGTGGTATTGTTTATTTAAGGGCATAGCTGGTACCTTATTCCTATGTAATTTTGGTCCTTCTAGTTATTTTTGTTTCTTGCATTGGATAGTTTAGAATTATGTCCTATTCTACTATTTCTTTAATCATTTAACTAAATTGGTCTTTGATGAGTTTCATTCGATTGGCCATTTAGGGTTTTGTTTTGTTGTTTTCTGCTTGATCGATGGCTATCCTTGTGGCCTGTATTCTTGTATGTTTCACTGGTTATATAACCTAAGTAGTTTGGTCTCCTTTCTCTATCTTAACCAGGATTATGGCCTATGTTCAATTTTTGTTAGGTTTGATGTTGGATTCCATGGCTGCTTTTCTGTCATTTGGATGGTGTTTGTTCAATTCATTTGGAATGATGTTGTTTAGTGTTATAAATTGGTTGGTTTGATTCTTACTACTTTGTCTTCTATTTATACTACTGACCATGTGGATATGTGCCTAGACTATCATCTGACCATTTTTGTGTTCTATTTGTGAAATTTCCATCCTGGGTACAAATTCTTTTTATAGGATTTCGTTAGTGCAGGTGTTCGATGTGGTTGCTTTGTGGAAGGGAAGGTGAAGCTAGTTGCTATTTTTGGTTTACTCCCCTTTTTTGTGTGCTCTCTCTTGTGCACCATAGATTATACCTAAGCTTTAATGTAATTTTGTGTAGTAGGGAACTCGAGCTCTTAGTTTTTTTTTGCTTTCTTTTTATAGCTCTTATGAGCATTACCGAGCTTAAGGTCCCTTTAAAGACTATGTAATCCTTTTGTCTAATCAACGCGTAGGCCCCTCCGTGGGTTTCCCCTAAAAAAAATTAGCATATTTTAATTTATGAGAAGATTAGGGTTTGTAATTTCTAAGGAAGACATTGTGAAACTTGCCTCTCCTTATCAGTTCACGTTGGTTGGAAAGTTTTCTCTACATCTCCTCAACCTATATTTTATTAGGTTATTTTTTGGTAACCTCAAACTCTTTGGGGTGTATTCTATTAGGTTGTTGGATGCTAGACATGAGGCTATTCAACTTTCGAATGACTTGGACTATAGTAGGAATTTTGTTAGAAGATCTTATTAAATAAATAATTGTCAAATGAGATTATTGAAGTGGGCTCCTTATTTTCATATTATATATGGGCCTCCTATAGTTCCTATATGGCTTTCCTTTTCAAATTCAATGTTACATTTCTTTAACTCTCTTATTTCACATTCTTTGGGTTCCATATTTGGCATACCTCTCCAAACAAACCAAGCGACTGCTTCAAGATCCATACCCTTTGTTGCCCCGATTCTTGTGGAAATGGACATTACCAGAAAGCACACTAGGGAGGGTTGGCTTGGATTAGAAGCCTCTGGTTACCTTTAAAAGGTCAAATTTGAAAATATACCTTATTTTTATTCTCATTGCAAAGTGCATGGTCACTCGTTTAATGATTGTTTTATGGATCATCCTAACCTCAAAAAGGCATTGAGGGAAAAGTTGGGAACCTTCCTCATAAGAAGGATTCTAATGATAATGAGCATCGGGTTCCTTTACAGATAAATAATGTTACTTCGGCATATCAGGTTGACATTGAAACCGTACCACTGGATAACCCTATTAGTGATCATGAAGAAAATATTGATAATCCTCCTTTAAGGGATTCCCATATTTTATAACAATTGGATGGCTTGGTTTTTCATAATAATGAATGCGATTCTACTATTTTACTAAGTTGCCTATGGCGTAAGAGGTTCAAATTGAAAACAAGGAAAATGATCTACACAATGAAGGGGATGGTGTTGCCATAAGTCAAAAACAATGTACTTTAAATCATACAATTGGAGAGCAATCTGAGAATAAGGATGGTGGTGGGGATAAACAGAAGGAGGAAGGACAATTTGTTCCTTGTTAGTCACTAATAGGGAATTCTGAAGGTATAAAATGTTGCAAATCTTGGCCTAAGTACAATGATTTTGATGATAACAAACATTATAATTTCTTTGCTACTGCTATTCTTGTATATCTGTTCTGTTTGCCCTGCTCACTAATCTTTCAGGTCAACAGGTTCACATGGAACATCAATCAGCTTAAGATTAATAAGACTAGGATTGAGTTAGTATGTAATTTCTATTTCAATGCATCTTTTACCTTTTCTTAAATCAAATGTACTGCGATGGATCCTGAAGCTAAGAAACCTTGCACACACACACACCCGATCAGGGAGAGAAATTTGGTGAGTTAAAGAGTTTACTTGTTTTTGATCATATCGTACAAGATGATTCTAAATCATCCTAGATGATCAGTTAAAAATATAAACCCTAATTAGGCATCCCTGATTATTAAGTTTGCTTAAGTAATCATCCTGGACAATTTATATCTTACAGGATGATTAGTACATATTGAAACAAACGGTCACCAATCATAATTTAGGCAAGATTTCATAACTCCAAATTTGTTCTTATCATACAGGATGATACTTATTATCTTGAATGATTCATAACAATCATGCCTGAATTGATTTGATGATTAAGGGATTAATTATAGTTAAATTGATAAATCAAATCTTATAGGATAATCAGAGACGATCATACTATACAATCTGAGCACTATATGGTATGATAATTAATTGTCACCCATTGTATAGGTTGAAAAATATAACTTTTTAAACTAATCATCTTGAATGATACCTTTATTTCATACTAGATGAATTAGGTGATGTATGGGATGATAATTTATCCTCAGGCATCGTATTGGAAGAACCGTGTGCTGCATAGGACGATAATTAATCGCCAGTCATCATACAGGAGGATCAATAGATACTCGTGAACTAATCATCCAGGATCATCGAATGACCATATGGGATGATTCATTCAAATACTTGAACTTATTGTATATAGCCATGCCGATCATACTGGTGGAAGGGACTATTTCATTCTAATCATACAGGACGATATTTAAATCATCCTGGACAATGTTTGCTGCTAAATTGAAAATTATGGCTATTTTTAAAGCCTCCTATTTAAGTTTTCTTAATTGCTACTAAGAAAATCTTTTGTTATTGTTCTAACCTGAGAGAGCTTCGAGAAGGAGAAGCAGAGTTTGGAAGAGAGAGAGAGAGAGAGAATCTTATGAGGGGGAGTTTTTGAGGGGATTCATAAAGGTTGCTCAAAGCAAGGATTTGATCATCTTCTTCCTTCTTCATCCTTGGTTCCTTGGTGGCTCTTGGAGATGATCATCAGCATCAAATCCAGGTTCTCTGCCTACTCTGGGAGGGAGAAAAAGAACTGTCAGTTTCTCTGCCTACTAGAGGAGGGAGTAAAAGGATTCCAATGGTTCTCTGCCAACTCCATATGGGAGTAAAAGGATTCTGGGTTCTATACCTTCACTAGTAGGGTGAAAAAGGATTCAAGATTCTCTACCTCACCGGGTTGGTGGAATGATTTTATAAGGGCTTCTCCGCCTTGCTGTGTGGGGAAAAGGAGAGACACTAACTAATTAGTGAAATACCTAGAATGGCGGGTTTTGGGGATTGGACTTACATCAGATTTAATCAGACATTTATAAAATTTTGTGTGTTCTTTCTTATCACTTTTTTTGCATTTTATTTCTACACTTTTTTGCGATTTGTTATGTGGTTAAAATCTCTGATTTTAGTATCTACTTACGCTTAAGTTATTTAGTATTAAAATATTTAAAAAGATAAAAAAAGATATTTATTTTTGGTTAAGAAATTTTAAAAACACTAATTCACCCCACCCCCTCTTGGTTAGCCTCGGGCTAGTTCTATAGGGTTTCACAACCCTCAAAATCTTTCAAGTGGTATCAGAGTGGGATTCATAAATTTTGTTTTAGAAAAATTTTGAATTTTGATCATTGGATAATTTTGGTAATCACAACACCATAAAGGTTATTCAATTACACGATCACCTTTATTTGATAATATTCTTTTCGATTTTTGTATGACTCGCATGTCCACATTTTTACAATCAATTGATTATCACATGTGGATGCTTGTTAGGGAAGATTATTCTGCACCTTATAGATTTGTAAATGGTGTCAAAACTAAAATTTCTTTTACTGAATGGAAAACTGATGATAGAGATCTAGCACAACAGAATGCTAAATATTTAAACTACTTTTTCTGTGCCTTAAAATCTGAAGATTACACGCGTGTCCTACTTGTTCTACTGGAAAAGAAATTTGGGATGCATTATGCATAACATATGAAGGAATGAGTGAATTTAAACAATCTAGACTGAATATTTTGCTTCATGACTATGAACACCTTTGCATAAAACCTAATGAATCAATTTCTAAAATGTATACTAAGTTTACACAATTGGTTACATCCCTGCATGCCTCAGAAAGAGAACTCACAAACTTTGAAAAAGTGAATAGATTCTGAGATTTTTACCATCTTCCTTTGATGAAAAAATTACTGCCATTATTGAATCTATGTTTTTAAATATTTATTCAACCGATAACTTACTTGGATCACTAATTGCTTACAAGCAAGGTGTGAACCAAAGGCAGCTTGATGTAGGTGAAAAAAAGAAGGAGAAAATGGTAGCCTTGAAGGCTAATGATTCTGACATTAATGTTTTCGGTTTTGAAGATGATGACTTTTCTTTAATAACTAGATAATTCAAAAGCTTCATAAGGAAAAAGCAAAAGTTTCATAAAAAATGGAATAATGGTAAAAGTAGTTAAAAGTCTAAAGTGTCTTCTGATGTTATTTGTTTTGAATGTAGAAAGCCAGGGCATCTGAAGTCTGAGTGCCCAACTCTGAAAGCTAACCCAAGCAAGGAGAAGGGTGAAGAAAAACCTAAGTTTAAAAAGGATAAGAAAAGGATCCAAAATGCTTTCTAGGCAGACTTAACATCAGACTCTGAAGCAGAAGAGGAGGTAACAAACCTGTGCTTAATGGCTGATGATCACACTGATCAAGAAGAGGTTTGTGAGCTTACATATGATCAATTACTTGAAGTTTCAAGAAGAAATTATTTTTCATATAGGTAGCTCAAGAAAGCACATGCTAGCTTCAAAGTTAAATTTTTAAATTTGCAAAAAGAGAATGATTTCAAAGGAAAGATCATTCCACTCTAGATGGCAATCACATGGCTTTACTAGATGAATTTGATTACTTGAACAAAAATCATCTTGTCTTAACTGTTGAACATGATTCCATAAAAATATTACATGTTGAATTAAAAAAAAGAATAAAAGTACTTAGATACTCTTACATCATATTTAGACAGTAGGGAGCATGAATTAAATATAGAGAATTCAATTCTTGAAAGTGCAAATAAGTTTTTAGATATTGAATTAACTTCCATCATGAAAAACAAAAAACCACCTACACTAGAAGAGTTTCATAAACTTTCAATAAAGCATGCATCATTCAATCCCAGAAAGAGGCACTATAACCCAAATATGTTAATAAACCCTTTTCCTGGTATTAGAGGTTTTTTGTGGCATGGTAAGAAATATCTCACACACTTGCACCATTCACGGTAGAACATATTTGGTGTAGAGATCAAAATTACAAAATTTACAGCATAGCATGCATGCATCTCACTCCTCTTTTGATTAGATAGGACCCAAACCAGTTTGGGTTCCCAAATCAAAAATATGATAATTTTGTAGGTGTGCTCTCACAAAAGGCCTCATGAGAGCATGTGGAGCTTGGATAATGGATGATCAATGCATATGACTGGAGATGTAAATCAATTCATTTCGCTAGAGGCCAGGGTAGGAGGTAATGTAATACTTGGAGATAACACCACCAGGAGAGTGGTGGGATCATATATAATTTGTTGAAATCTAGGATCCCGAGCACTTAATTTTGATGGTGACAACTAATACTTACTGAGTACATATAGACTTCCTTTAGATTACAAATGTTTAATCCTTGTATGTGAGCACTAACATTTCAGGTCAGATGCACACTGCTCAAGATTACTGGAGACTCAAACCGGGTAGAGTAGGATGTTGAAGAGTTTGTAATTTTTATTTCTTTATTTTTATTTTCTTGAGTCTGCCACAGAAGCATGCATGTGAAAGGAGCAACCATGCACACACCCAGGGGGAGAACTGTTTTTTAAATGAGTTTAATTTTTTTTTAAAGGAAATCGTACTGTATGATTTTGTATCGTACTGTACGATTAATTAAAAATACTCAGGCTAACGGCTAATTTTCGAATGATTAAGTTTACAAACTAATCGTACTGTACGATCCATATCGTACTGTACGATAAGATATAATTGAGAAACCCTAGCCGCCAGAATAAGTTTGGTAAGTTTTTGAATTTGATTTTCTGTACTGATCGTACTGTACGATTCGTATCGTACTGTACGATTAATTAAAACTTACCAAAATTATCTCCCTAATCAGGAAATAAACGTTGGTTTCTATTTTATATGTCGATCGTACTGTACGATCATATATCATACTGTTCGACTGACAGAGACGATTTCATTCGGCCCAGAGATCGTACCCGACGAAACCAAGGTTTTTTGTTTTGTTCGTCCTGGACGATATTCATATCGTACAGGACGATATCAGGAAATGAATTGATCATACTATACGACTGGTGGAGTGCTAGATGATTGTCAGAGATGATTTCCTTCATCCCAGCGATCGTACCAGACGATCCCAAGAATTTTTATTCTATTCATCCTAGACGATATTCGTATCGTACAGGACGATATCCTGAAAAACACTATTCATACTGTACGATCCAAGGAGTGCTGGACGACTGACAGAGATGAATTCTTTCATCCCGAGGATCATCCCACAGTTCGTCCTGTACGAACAGTACGAATCAACAGTATCATCCTGTACGATATACGTATTGTACAGTACGATATGAATAAAATTCGATACCTGTTCGTCTGTACTCGTACTGGACGGAGCTGTAATTGAACTGATCGTACTGTACGAACAGAAACGTAAAAGTTGAAACTTTTAGGGTTTTCTGAAGCCTGATATAAAAACAACTTAAAATTTTCTTTTGTTGTTGTTGATCTATCCTTTTGCTGTGAGAGGCTTGGAGGAAAAAGAAGGGGATTCCGTAGAGAGAAGTTTTTGGAGAGATCCAGGGCTTGAGAGAGGAAGGTGAAGGTGAGCTTGAGCGTGAGGGAGAAGTAGTGTGAGGGGATCACACGGTGACTCCAAGCTAGCTGCATGCTTTGCTCCTCTTGTGGCTTGGGAAGCTTCAAGAAAGTTCTTGAGAGAAGAGTCACTTCAAGATCAACATCGCCAAGGTACTCTGCCATCTCCAGGAGGGAGAACAAGGAGAAGGTCCGCTGTCGTCACCAGGAGGGTGACATAGCATTTGGTATTCCGCCGCACCGAGGGAGGTGAAAGTGAGTATTGTAAAGGCTTCTCCGCCTTGCTGTGAGGGCAAAAGGAGAGTCAACTTTTACTAGTGCAAATCCCGGAGTAGAGGACTCCGAGGAGTGGACGTAGATCAAGTGACCGAACCACTATAAACATCTCTGGTGTGTTTTTTCCTGTTTACCGTACTTTACTTTTCATGCTTTTAATTCGTACGTTGAATTACTTGGTGAAAATTTTCTGCCAACCAGCTGCATTATAAGCTTAAATAACAAAATTATTTTACAGGAAAAAAGGATCAACAATATTTACATGCTGTATCTAAATTGCCTTAAAGCTGCGACTACTCTTTGCTTAAAAATAATTATTGATGAATCATGGTTATGGCATAAGAGATTTTTTTATGCCAGCATGAAAAGCTTAGGAAGATAACCCAAAAAGACTTAGTGAGAGGTGTCTCCAAACTAGAGTTTACTAAGGACCGCCTGTGTGATGCCTATTAGTTAAGAAAGCAAGTCAAATTCTCCTCCCACTCAATCAAAGACATTAACACTAGCAAACCCTTAGAAGTCCTTCACATGGATCTCTTTGGACCGATCAGCACTTTAAGCCTAGCAGGGAAAGTCTTTGGTTATGTAATAGTTGATGATTATTTGAAGTTTACTTGGGTTAGATTTCTATCTCATAAAGTGAATGATTTGAGGAGTTTATATCTTTTTACATCTGGATTCAGAGGAAACTAAGTTGTGAAATCGTAACCATTCATTATGACCATGGTGGAGAATTTAAGAATAAAAAATTTAAGACCTTTTGAAAGGAGTAAGAGATAGATCACAACTTTTTAGCTCCTAGGACCCCTCAATAGAACAGAGTAGCTGAAAGGAAGAAAAGGACCGTAGTAGAAGCCACTAGAGCCATGCTAGTTGAATACTCACTTCCTAAATACTTTTGGGTAGGAGCGGTGAATACCGCCTGTTATGTTATAAATAGGGTAAATCTTATATCTAAGCCAAATTAGACACCCTATGAAATTCTTAAGGGTAGGACACCCAACCTCTCTCACCTTAATGTCTTTGGATGTAAAGTGTTCACTCTAAATAATGGGAAGTCTCAACTAGAAAATTTTGACCCAAAATTTGATGTAGTGTTCCTAGGTTACTCAAGTGTTTGGAAATCTTATAGAGTCTTCAATAAAAGAATATCGGTAGTTAAGGAGACCACTCATATTGTATATAATGAATCTGATAATTCTGGAGGGTCTAGGGAAAAAGAAGAAGAGGTTGTAGAGGTTACCCAAGGAGTAAATTTTACAAACCTTGTGGAAAGGATAGAACCTAAAGTTTCATTGCCTAGAGAATGGAGATATTCATCCATTCATCCTAAATATCTAATTTTAGGAGACCCATTTGAAGGTGTTAGAACTAGGCATGGACTTAGAAAAGAAGTAAATCGCTCTGCCTTCATTTCAGTGACTGAACCCACCAACCTAAATTAAACCTTATCTAATGAATTCTAGATCCTAGCCATATAGGAAGAGCTGAATCAATTTGTAAGGAATGATCTTTAAAAACTAGTTGGAAGACCTAAGGACCAGAGTATTGTTGGAACTAAATAGGCTTTCAAAAACAAAATGAATGATTCTGGTGTAGTAGTGAGAAATAAAGTAAAATTAGTGGCTAAGGGGTATAATCAGATATAAGGGATTGACTTTGAAGAGTCCTTTGCCTCTATAGCTCGATTAGAACCATTAAGGTGTTACTAGCCTTTGTTTACTTCAAATGATTCAAACTGTTTAAAATGTATATTAAGAATTCCTTTCTGAATGGGGTGATAAAAGAAGATGTGTATATTGAATAACCTCTAGGATTTGAAATTCACAATTTCCTAATCATGTGTTCAAATTAAAAAAGGCTTTGTACAGACTAAAACAAGCACCTAGGGCAAGATATGAAAAACTTAGCACATTCCTACTAGAAATAACCTTTGTTAAGGCGAGCATAGACACCACCCTATTTCTGAAAATGGTAGAAGATGAATTACTTATTGTCCAAATCTATATTAATGATATTCTATTTGGATCTTCTAATGAAAAATTGTGTGTTGAATTTTCAAAAATATTGAGTATGGAGTTTGAAATGAGTATGATGGGAGAACTAACACACTTTCTTGGATTTAGTATAAGGAAGAAAAATGATGGAACTTTCCTTAGTTAGTCAAAATCTATTAAGGACATCCTTCAGAAATATGAGATGGATAAAGCCAAGCCAATCAACACTCCCATAAGTATCACTATTCAATTAGATAAGGATTCAAATAGAAAATCTTTCGATCAAAAGAAATACAGAGGAATAATTGGATCACTTCTTTACTTGAATGCTAGCAAACCTGATATTATGTTTAATGTTTATCTCTATGCTGGATTTTAGGTTGATCCAAAAGAGTTCCACACAACTGTTATTAAGAAAATCCTTAGATATCTCTTAGGGACCCAAGACATAGGAATTTGGTATCCTAGGAATAACACCTCTTTTGAAATCATAGGATATTCTGATTCAAATTTTACAGGATAATGAGTAAATAGGAAAAGTACTTCTGGAATATGTCAATTTGTAAGATAATCCTTAGTCTCTTAGTCCAATAAAAAATAGAACTCAGTTGCGCTGTCGACTAGTGAAGCTGAGTACATAGCCTTAGGAATTTTTGTGGCCCATGTCCTTTGGTTAAAATAATAAATTCTAGATTTAGGACTTCCTTTAGGCACAAATCCAGTTCTATGTGATAACACTAGTTCCATCTTTATTTCAAAGAATCCAATCTAACACTCTAGAACCAAACACATTGACATCAGTCACCACTTCATTAGGACCTTGTTACCAAATGAGACATAAAGCTACACCATGTAGCCACTGAAAACCAACTTGCAGATATATTTAAAAAACCATTGGCCTTTGAAACCTTTAGCACCTTAAGAACCAGATTAGGTGTGATGAATATTAATGTTTGAAAATGATTCCTTCTGTTTATGTTTTTTCTCATAGTGTTTTATTTAATTTATTTATTTATTTCATTTTATGTGTTTTTGTTTTTATGTCTTTGATTTCTTGTTGCTTTTCCTTCAGCATTTTAAGAATCTGATTACTGCTCATTTCTACTGATGAACTTGGTTTTTAAATGAGATTTTTGCCTTATTTTTATTTAGAAGCTTATAAGTAGTGATTGACTCCTCTAAAATAGTTAAAGAAAGAAACATTGATCATTATTTCTCTTCCTTTAACTCCTTTAAAGGTATATTTTTCTTTCTGAATCAAAATCCTTTTCAAATTTAAAAAGTTGGACTTTAAAATAGAGATCTTTTTTATCTTTCTACAGTAATCTATCTCATATGAATACTATTCCAAATCATTGAATCACTTTCGTGTTTCTTAATTAGGTGGTTATATTTGTCATATACATATGATTCTATTTTGCGGTTTACTATTCCTTATATTAGAGAGTAAGCTTTTTGTCGCTTATATTTAGAAGATAATCTCATAACTAAGAGTCTTTAAAGGTTATGAAAGGAAGAAAGCTTGCAAAAGAAATGAAAAGAGGCATAAAATGAGCCCAACGCTGAAAAGATGCACAATGTTTGCCACATAATTGCATGATGTATAAAGTGTATCAAAAATCAAATGATGTGCAAAGTGTGCCAAATAACTAAAAAGAGGTACAAAATGCGCCAACAAATAAATATGCTTCATTCTCTTTCAAATCTTTAAAGATTTTAGGAGAAGCCATGCGCCACATTATATCTTCAAAAACTAGAGATTGGAAATCATGATTTCTGATTCCTTATCTGCAATACTATCTTACCAGATATTTTCTTTTAGAAAGAAGTTTGAAAGGATCACTTTTCTTATCTAATTCTTGCTTTTGAATTAAGGTTTTGTTTAAAAGAAATTTTAACCTGTAAGGTGAACGAGGGAGGGATTACAGAATCGATCTTCTAACTTTTCTAGATTTTAGCATGTCATTTCATTTTTATTAGGTTTTAAATCTAAAATTAAGGAAAATTTATCATTTACTAGGATTGATAAATTAAAAAAATGTCTATTTTTTATATATGATTGATTTTTGGTTGATTTCTTTTGTTATTCTTTGTTTTTAGTGTTTTTACTCTTCTTTTGGAATCCTCTTATCATCCCATTCCATCTCCTAAAAATTTCAATTTTTACTCATATTATCCAGGATGATCTACATCGTCCTGTAGGATATACACATGAATTCCCATTAATGATCACTACACATCCAACGGTTGATTTAAGTCAATTATTGGTGATTGTATTTGATGATCTCCATTTCATCCTGTACGATCCATGTGGAAAAAATGGTTGGATGATTTGAATATTGTTAGGCCGATCCTTTATTGTACATTGTCCTAGATTATCCACATATATGTCCTGTACGAACACTTTATTCAATAGTCGTATAAAGTGACTCCTCAGAACGATCACTCTATGTCTAATAATCTACTATGATATCTGATCATACTGTATGATAAGACCAACATTTTTGACTGATCATCGGGATGACATTATTGCACCTGATCATTATAGAATTCTCATGATCATCAATGATGATATTCTCAATTCTATTTAAATAAGCCAAAATCCTTCAAATATCCACACCATTCCAACCTTCTCAATCCTCAACCAACTATTCTGAGCCTTTCCTTCTCAAAATGGATGGGGGTAAATGATCTCAGGCACTGGTTTGTAGTTATTCTCGATGAACTATCAACCCTCACTTCACTTAAACTGTTGATGAGGAAGCTTATCAGCGGTACAAAGCTGCAGGGATTACATATTCCAAAATTGTCAACAAGGAAGTCTTAACCTTCCAGGTACTTAATATGTTTGCCCACACCACTCTTGGCTTCATCCTTACACTTACCTATTCCTATAATACAAAACTCCTTGAATTTTTGCCAGCCTTCGCATTAATAGTGAGGGCACTAGCCTCAAGTCTTAAGTAAATAGAAGGCCTGTCGAAATCACATATCAGGACTTTCACGAATTCCTCAACCATTCCATAATAGGTGAGAAAGTCCACTATGTTGCTTCTTTTACTGAGTATAACTTGTCTCAAGCAAATACTATTCTTAGGGAATCCAACATGAACTACCACATAGCCCATGTCAACACCTTAATTCTGGATGCCCTTATCTTCCAACGCATACTTAGAAACTCTATAATTCCAAAAGCTAGGGATAGGATAAACAACACTCCTATAATTTTTCTTACAACTTACTATATTATGGCTCATATTAATTTCAATGTTGCTGGCCTTCTCATTCACTATATTAAAAATCAGACTGTCATTAATGATCCTCGCCAAAAGAGACAAACTAATCAAGCTTTAGTATACATTCTTGCCTTTGTCTTATAATATAAGTACAACTTTTAATACCCTGCACCACGAGATCACTTTATAGTGTTCTATTCCAATAGCCTTGTACAGGTTGTTCGAATTGCTAATCATCGCTAAGGTTGCTGTTATGACCGTAGCTAGAAGAATAAGAGGGAGGTCCAGCACCAATCCCAGCAGCTGAAACGATACACCAAAAGATTCCGTATGATGCACTGGTTCAAAATTTTAACTAATGGGAGGCAAGGTTTTACTCCTACGCTACCTAGCAGCAGCAGTATGACAAGGATATGGCCTAGTTTGTCGAGCAGTTTACCTCTCTTTCCTGATACTTTCAGCCACCACCACCTCCACCTGATCAGAGTTCTTCTTTCTTATTTGTTAGTGATTGTGTTTCTGTGTGTGTACTGGACTCTGGTTCTATACTTTATTCTATTTTAGTGTTTATCTTTCTTCCTCATTTTTGTGATGTCAAAAGAGAGAGTAGTTTGTTCATTGCTTAATATATCGCTTGCTTATGTTTTAGTGAAAATTGTTTTGTTCTATTTCTGTTCTATTTTTATGTCTCATTTAAAAAATAAAAATAAAAAATAATAAAAAAACAAAAACAAAAATTTTTCTGGCTTTGAAATTTGTATTACATCAACGTTTGTCATCATAAAAAAGAGGGAGATTGTTGCAAATTTAGGCCCAACTATAGTTATTTTGATGATAACAAATATTTCTATTTCTTTACTACTGCTATTCTTTCATATCTATTTTGTTTTCCCTACTCACTAACCTTTCAGGTCCATAGGTTCACTTGGAACATCAATCAACTTAAGATCAGATAGACTAAGATTTAGTTAGTCTATAATTTCTATTCGAATGCATCTTTTACCTTTTCTTAAGTCAAATCTACTGTGATGGATCCTGAAGCTAAGTAACCTTGTACATGCACACTCTTTTTTTTTTTTTTTGAGAATTTGCAAATTTGCATTTAAGAAAGAAATAATTACAAGGAAATAATGGCCTCACATTCTTTCATTAAAAAACTAGACAAATTAGAAGGAATATTGGCAAAAGAAAAACTATCAAAACAAAAACTCTTGTAAAGCCAAAGTAATGTAAACATCGGCTACCTTATTACATTCTTTATGAACATGGTTAAAAAAGACTTTATTGAAATCATTTTGAAAGAAAAAATCCTTAGTACTCTTGTTGCTGAAATGCCAATTCAACTTCTTCATAGAAACTTGAATAAAATTAATAATATTTATGTTGTCTCCTTCAATAATAACTCCTTTACTATCCATCATCCAAGGTAGTATGAAATTCTTTATAGCCAAAACAGCCTCCAACTCAAGTTGTGAGACATCCCAATGAAGTTTCTTTTTTCCAAAAGCCAACAACAACCTCCCGTTATGATCCCTAAATACACCTCCAATCCCTGCTTGATTAGATTCCAATAATGAAGCATCCACATTGATTTT